>JANFCV010000269.1:0-453780 GCA_024500475.1 Phthorimaea operculella | reverse complement strand
AGAACGGTGACGTTTCGGTGCCGTGTTCCAAATTTAAGTTATAAAATGATTCGAAAAAGGGAGATGTGAGGGTGGCTTAGGGAGGATGTCCATGCAGAGTTTGCACTCTGCTACAGTACAATAACAATAATAAATATGCCCACCTACCTACCTACCTGACGTCGAACACCAGGAGCACGGAAAACTATAAAATATATGAAAATGGCTCTATTACAAAAGGCTTAGAATAGCATCACCCCAATTCAACCCGTGGGTGTCGTAAAAACCGACTAAGGGATTATTCATCCAGGGAATGGGCAGCAGCGTTTTCTATAAATGCATCATCTTACACTGCGCTCGCAAATCAGCCTGCCAAGCGTGGTGAGTATGGCAATACCCTCCGATAGGGGGAGGCCCATGTCCAGCAGTGGACTGTTGTGGCTGTTATAGTTAGAATAGTAAAGTATAGAGACGAAGTTTGCGGGCACCAGCTAGTAATAAAAAGATAGTGAAAACTAATTTAGAAAAGTAAGAAACTTTTCTATCCAACCTATCGTTTTCCGCGCAATACCTCTAAAATAACCTCTCACTGTTGGTATTTTATCTTTCAATAAATACTTTCACAGCGACGGGTTCAGACTAATAAAATCGTAGCTTAGTGGATTATAAAAGTACGGTTGGTAATAAAAACTGCACTAGTATAAATACTAATAAATGCACATGTTATTTATAGTTTTTTCCTTGACCTGGCAAAGGCCTTTGATACCGTTTCGGTCCCTATACTTCTTAAAAAGCTCGAACACCTTGGGATCAGGGGACTCCCTTTAGAATGGTTTAAAAGTTACCTTACAAATAGGCGTATGTGCCTAAAAGTTGGCACAAATATTAGTGATGAGTTACCCATCAATTATGGTGTTCCACAAGGGAGCGTACTTGGCCCTACCCTGTTCATTATTTATGTCAATGATATTCAAAATGTACTCTCTGGGACTTCCAAAGTTATCTGTTATGCTGACGACACAGTAGTATTATTCCGTGAGAACACCTGGTCAGCTGCTTTTGAGCGTGCGGAGCGAGGAATGCATATGATAAAAGCCTGGTTAAATGGAAACCTTCTGTCTCTAAATGCAACTAAAACTAAATATATATGTTTCCATAAAACCTCGGCCTCAAAACCGAATCATTGTCCTAAAATTCAGGTTCACTCAAATTGCAATGCTTATCAATGTTCCTGCCCAGCAATTGAAAGAGCAGAAGCAATTAAATATCTAGGCGTAACCATTGACCAGAACCTCTCATTTAAAGCTCATATTAGTGCCACTGCCGTACGGACCAGAAAACTTATTCATATTATGAAATCTTTGCGGAATTGTGCGGACAAAGCAATATTACAAATAGTTTACAAAGCCCTCATTGAGTCCATCCTTAACTACTGTATCTCTGCCTGGGGAGGGTCTGGGGTTTCGTCTATGCTGATCATAGAGCGTGCACAGCGTGCAATTTTGAAGGTCATGCTCAATAAACCCTTTATGTATCCAACAGAGTCCCTTTACAAAGAAGCGAGTGTTTTAAGCGTTCGTCAGCTTTACATCTCAAAGATTGTTTTGGTAATGCATCGAAAAGTTCTCAACTCTGATGAATACTCAACCATGCTAAAGAAAAGAATCTTTAAAGTGAAACTGTTTACTGTTCGTTCCCGGTTTGCTCAGCGTCATATGGAATATATGTCTGCATTTGTATACAACAAAATATGTAAAAACTGTGATATCAAGCACTGCTCCGTTCGACATGCTAAAATAATATTAACTAATCATCTAAGGTCACTTTCCTACCAGCAGACTGAGAATCTTCTACAACAGCAGATTTAGCGTATACTTGTGCAGCCACCCACTGACACACACACCACACACACACACACACCACACACACACTCACACACACACACACACACTCATACATACATTATGCTTAGTTTCTGTTTTTGAAGTTACCTAAATGTTGCTTTCTTTTTTATTTTTCTATTATATCTTTCTTTTTAAAGTATACTTTTAACATGACTTGATGATTTGCTTTTCTGTCAAAATTGTGCTTTTGCTGTGTGTTTCGGTTGCCCACGATACAGGCTTTGCCTAGTGTGGGAACCATTATTTTTGCCTACTTTGTAATATTTTGATTTGAATAAACTATTTGTATTTGTATTTAGTTATTACAGTACTTAAAATGCACTTTACGTCACAAATTAAGCATGCATAGGGATGAGAGTGGTAGTAAAAATGAAGTATATTTATCGATACTGATAAGCTTCTAAAAGCAAATAGCAAGATGCTGTCGAGGTTACTTAAAATGATGTTTTATAAAATTTACGATTTCAGATTGTAATGTCAATTTGGTGTAAATATAACTTTTAATTATTGAAGATGTTGTGACGGGAATCGCGGGTAGAATCTACTATAAAATTTCAAGGTATGCACATTGACAGCCAATGTGACGCAGTGGTTAGTATCCGACTGGCTGCGACGCAGAAGGTTCCGGATTCTATGTCTGGTACTTACAGTAGGCGGTTGAAAAACTCTGACACCAGGGTTCATCGGGTCGAAGTGTGGATATAATTATAGTAGGGTTTAACTAAATTGGAAACAATTATCTACATACATTATTCGGGAAGAAAACGGGGAGGAATAAGTTTGTTTGAAAAGGTTCTCTTAAAATACAAAGATATCCTCTTAAAATTAAAACCATTGTGCAGTTGGTGGTAAACGGGGAGTAACAGAAAGGGTACAACAAGCCAAAATGAGGTCAAGGTATTGGAACATGGGTAGAAAGATGAAAAAGAAATGAATCACCCTATGTAAATCAATGAACTAATTGGCGATTTTGCATGGGAGAGCCAAATTTATTTTTCATGTTTCGGCCCATGTTTAATAGGGAAAATTGTTCAGTTTCATGAGTACTTTAACCTCCTTTCGGCTTCTTATACCTACTCGTTTTGTTACTCCCTGTATAAAACTATTTCCGTAACAGGCCCCTCTGTTCACATTCACAGTGTAACAAATCTCTTACCTAAACTTCGCAACGAGTTTCTCCTGTGACTCCAAACTTTCTTAAATCGGTATAACAGGTTCCTTTTTTATTTCTTTCGCGACTTTGTTAAGGAAACCATATTCCAAAGTGTTACTGAGAAAAGTTCTTAGAAGTGTAAAAGGTAAGTATTTGTGCCAATTTTCTACTTCTCTTTTGGAAAATGACCCCTAAACCTTTTATTATCGACAATCTGAATCTGAATTTACAAATCGTAAGAGTGAAAACAGTATAACTTATTTTTTTAAGCATTGACAGCCACAACAGTCCACTGCTGGACATAGGCATTCCCTTTCTGGGGGGTGTTGCGATTCTTACCCCGCTTGGCTAGTAGTACGATTTTTATTCAGATAGACTGAACTGACGTTTGGTGGGTTGCCACGTTTTTGTATTTTAATATAATAAATAAATAGTGTTGTACCCAAATGATCAAGTTATGTGATTAAAAGATTGTGATTGAATCTTTATGAAAATAAATTTAGTTTATTTCAATTTTTAATATTAAATTGTCATATAAGACAAACATACTACTATGTGTATAACAAACTAATTTCACATTTATTTCCTGTCTGACAAAATTTTTATTTGAAAGCTAATGAGAACATAACTAGTAATAGTCTGATATCATTAATGTGAATTTAGTGAACAGTACCTACATTTTAAATTTCAATATTATTCATTTTTGAATTCTATAAACTAAACGAAAACTTTGCGTATAAACGTAAAGTACACGCGTAACGTATACTCTTTTACGTAACGTAAAGTATGTAGGTACGTAATAAATACGCAAGTATTTATTGAGCATATTTATTTACAAAAACAAATACATCTAGGAATCATGGGACAACAGTTCAATGAATAAAATGAATGAGTCAAACCACAACACTAGCCTGATGCTTGCAACATTTTAAAAACAAAAGGCCGATCTCAGCTGTCAGTTTAGTCTATCTGAATAAAAATCAGACATAGCAAACACAATGTAAAATGTTGCCCTAACAGGGAACGCTGCTGCCCATTCTTTGAATAAATTTAACCCTTTTTAGTTTTTTTACGTCAGTCACGGGTTGATGCTATTCTAAGGCTGGTGTTCATCGACAGCTGTTAAATTTATAATCGGTCGATGATATCTAATTCCATGTTTAAATTAATTTTTACTGTTCACCAAACCCTAACCACCATTTAAAGACTGTCAAGTGGCCTTAACTTGGCGATTTACTTAAACATCCTCATTTCGTCCATTATCTTACGGTTAGCCCCAAATCTTTAACAAAAAATGGTTCATCCCTATTGTCTTGCACTGCGCGCCCGAAATTTGGTCCACGAAAAACTTTTACGATGTCCCCCGTGGCGCTACTGCACCCTTGAGTGAGTGTAAAGTTTTTTGTTTTTAATCTTTGAATTTGGCAGACTCGCATGCTGCTAAAAATAATAAGTACCTGCTCTATGTCCAGATGCTTAGGCAAAGGATACATTTTAATTTTGTAGTATAAAAAGGTTACGCTACCACGTTTGGACGCTGCTCTTGTTAATAGTAACAACAAGGAAGCGGATGTCAATTTTACGTGGTCGCTTTAAACTTTTGGGTCTTTCATAAAAGTTTCATTCAAAAACGCTCGGTTGGTAGACCGACGTCCTAAAAGCGTTTGTGAACACCAAGAAAATCGCCGCCCTGTCAGTCACCGGTTATTTGTTAACGTACCCGTTAAGTAATCGTAGTATCATCAGCTGTCGGTGAACACCAGCCTAAGCCGGCGTAACACGGCCTTAACATAAGGATGTCCTTTTCTCTACCTTATTTTTACAAAGTAACCGTTTTAGTGCCACTTCGCCAGGTAAACAGCCACTTTCCGCCCAATACGAGAAAATAAACTGCGTTATCTTTTTCATTTTGTTTCGTTTCATTTGCAGATAGAGTATTTTGGGAAATAGAATGGTGTGTGTTTTGAACAGTGTATATAGGATTACCTAAATCCTATCCTATCCTACTAATATTATAAAGGCGGATGTTTGTGTGTGTGTTTGTTACGACATCACGCAAAAACGGCTGATTAGATTGACATGAAACTTTGCAGAAATATAAAAGGGCATCTGGAATAACATAATATCTCATTCCCACGGGATCACGCATTTTCCAATATTTTTGAAAAAGGTGGCGCGACTGAGCCAATTCGCGTTTTAGAAACTAACAGCGTCATCTCTTGGCGAGTAAGTAAGGCAAAATTGATGTATATATCCAACAACACATGTACGTACAAAAATTACATTAAAATGTTTTACCAAGATATTGGATCCCACAAATACATACATATGAATGAAGTATTGATGTATATGGCACAACACATGTACGATTGTACGTACAAAAATAACATGCCAATGAAAATGTTTTAAACAAGATTTTGGTTCCTACAAAATACAGTATAAAAATTACATGGCAGGTAAAAGCTTTTACCAACCAATACCCATTGGAACCAACAAATACATACATATTTCATACAAATATGACATGCCATTAAAAATGTTTTATCAAGGTATTAGATCCCACAAATAAATACATACGACGTTGAAAAATGACAGTGCTGTGTTTTTTTTAACAATTGACGCTCTGCCTACCCCGCAAGGGATAAAGGCGTGATGTATGTATGTATGTATGTATTGGATCTTACAGATCTATACATACCTACATACTACGTCCAAAAATAACGGAGCTATAAAATTGTTTTACCAAGATTATTATACCCCGAAATACATACATCATTATCAATATCAATACATACTTAGTAGATATGTTACAGTCAAAACCCTTAACCAGTCAATAACGTTAATGACTGGCAAAACCAGTCAATAACGTTATTGCCTAAGGTACTCAGTCAAAACCCTTATTGACTGATTTTGTCTAATAAAATCAGTCAATAACGTTATTGACTGACGTGCCTAGTCAAAACCCTTAATAGGTATGTCCTGGTTGGTCTTACATCACCATCAGGACCGTTAGATGGTCGCTGCCAGAGTGGAAGTCTACTGTCTCGCTCGCCGGTTGTTATTCCATAAGGACATGCCCAAGTCGTAGACGGCTCTTCACTTATGTTGACGGCAGCAAATACGTGGCCTCCCCTCCCAGAAGTCATAGACCACCCGGTAGTTACTCGAGGACTCGGGCTCAATGCCACCGGCGAGCGAAACAGTAGACTTTCACTCTGACTGCCTCCATCTTCTATCTTCTATAAGATGCATTTCAGTGAGCGTGCGCAATCGCCCCACGACCTGATTATCCCCATTCCACCTCCGGGGATTGCGTCGCCGACTGGGATTACAACTTTTATCAGCTGGTGAGATAGCAGACAAATGCGAGCCTATCTTATTTAAAAAAAATATATTATATCGATCCTGACGGTTACTATGCAGTAACCACTCCTACCCGCCGCATCGCACCGTAGCTCACCGCACCGTACTGCTACCCGCCGCATCGCATCTAAACTAACCGCACTGCACTACTACGCAACGCATCGCTCATAATCTCACCGCAAATCAGTGCTACTCGCCGCATCGCACATCGAAACTCTCCGCACCGTACTGCTTTTCGCCGCATAGCACATAAACTCACCGCAACGCCGTGCTACCCGCCGCATTGCTCATAATCTCACCGCATGTCAGTGCTACTCGCCGCATCGCACTGCTACCCGCCGCATCGCTCATAATCTCACCGCAAGTCAGTGCTACACGCCGCATCGCACTGCTACCCGCCGCATCGCTCATCATCTCACCGCAAACCAGTGCTACTCGCCACATCGCACACCGAATCTCTCCGCATCGCACTGCTTTCCGCCGCAAAGCACATAAACTAACCGCAATTCAGTGCTACCCGCCGCATCACACAACAAAACTTCCCGCACCGCACTGCTTTCCGCCGCAAAGCACATAAACTCACCGCAATTCAGCGCTACCCGCCGCAACATACAACAAAACTTCCCGCACCGCTCTGCTTTCCGCCGCAAAGCACATAAACTCACCGCAGTTCAGTGCTACTCGCCGCATCGCACACTGAAACTCTCCACACCGAACTGTTTTCCGCCGCATCGCACATAAACTCACCGCAACGCAATGGTTACTGCATAGTAACCATCAGGACCGTTAGATTTTTTTTCAAAACCCTTAATAGGTACGTCCGACCTGGTGGTAGCAATTTAGACTGCCTGGCTGGTCTGAGATCACGATCAGGACCGTTAGATGGTCGCAGCTAGAAGAAAGCCTACAGCCTTGCTCGCCGATTGAACTAGGCGGGAGCCGAACAACCACCGTCGTGAAGTCTATGACATCTAGGAGGTGAAGCCACGTATACGCTAATGTCAGCATAAGATAGTCAAGAGCCGTCTGCGACTTGGGCATGTCCTCAGGAATAACAACCGGTGATCGACACAGTCAGCCAGCCAGTCTAGATTGCTGCTACCGGGGCAGAAGTACCTATTAAGGGTTTTGACTGGGCACGTCAGTCAATATCGTTATTGACTGCTTTTAATAGATAAAACCAGTCAATAAGGGTTTTGACTGAGGCCCTTAGGCAATATCGTTATTGACTGGTTTTTCCAGTCAATAACGTTATTGACTGGTTAAGGGTTTTGCCTGTAACAGATATAAAGTAAAGTCCCTTCCTGTGTCTGTATGTATGTTTCCTTATATCTTTAAAACCCCTCAACGGATTTTGATGCGCTTTTTTTATTATATAGAGTAAGTTAAGGGGCAGGTTTTTAAATATTCTTTACCTCAAATTTTAACCGCTAAACGGTTGAAAAAGGGCTTAAAAGTTTGTATGGAAAATCATTATTTTTAAATGTGATCTGTTTCAAAATTTGCGATTAGATCAAAGAGCTAAAATAATTAAACACGTGTTTCAGGGATTTTCGATTTTTAACCCTAAATGGGGTAAAAAGGTGTTAAAAGTTTGTATGAGAAATCATTATTTTTGATGTGATCTGATTCAAAATTTGCGATTAGATTAAAAGCTTAAAAAAGGAATACGTATTTCAGGGATTTTCGATTTTAACCCCTAAAGGGGTAAAAAGGGCTTAAAAGTTTGTATGGGAAATCATTATTTTTAAATGTGATCTGTTTCAAAATTTGCGATTAGATCAAAGAGCTAAAAATATTGAGTACGTGTTTCAGGGATTTTCGATTTTTAACCCCTAAATGGGGTAAAAAAGGTGTTAAAAGTTTGTATGAGAAATCATTATTTTTGATGTGATCTGATTCAAAATTTGCGATTAGATTAAAAAGCTTAAAAA
Organism: Phthorimaea operculella; assembly: GCA_024500475.1. Taxonomy (NCBI): domain Eukaryota; kingdom Metazoa; phylum Arthropoda; class Insecta; order Lepidoptera; family Gelechiidae; genus Phthorimaea; species Phthorimaea operculella. Next base: position 445,447 of record JANFCV010000269.1, on the reverse strand, counting down.
GGAATACGTATTTCAGGGATTTTCGATTTTTAACCCTGGTAAAAAGGGCTTGTATGGGAAATCATTATTTTTAAATGTGATCTGTTTCAAAATTTGCGATTAGATCAAAGAGCTAAAAATATTGAGTACGTGTTTCAGGGATTTTCGGTTTCGACCTCTAAAAGGTACAAAGGGTTAAAGTTTGTATGGAAAATCATGATTTTTAAATGCGGTCTGTTTCAAAACTTGCAATTAGATCAAACAGCTAAAAATGAGTAGGTACGTGTTTTAGGGATTTTCGATTTTTAACCCTATAGGGGTAAACGATGGGTTACAGCGGGTGAAACCGCTGACGGGCAGCTACTTAGTTATAGATATATTTTCATATGTAGTCCTTGTTTTTTGCCCGTCAGCGGTTTCACCCGCTGTAACCCATCGTTTACCCCTATAGGGGTTAAAAATCGAAAATCCCTAAAACACGTACCTACTCATTTTTTTAGCTGTTTGATCTAATTGCAAGTTTTGAAACAGACCGCATTTAAAAAATCATGATTTTCCATACAAACTTTTAACCCCTTTTGTACCCTTTTAGAGGTCGAAAACCGAAAATCCCTGAAACACGTACTCAATATTTTTAGCTCTTTGATCTAATCGCAAATTTTGAAACAGATCACATTTAAAAATAATGATTTCCCATACAAACTTTTAAGCCCTTTTACCCTTTAGGGTTAAAAATCGAAAATCCCTGAAATACGTATTCCTTTTTAAGCTTTTTAATCTAATCGCAAATTTTGAATCAGATCACATCAAAAATAATGATTTCTCATACAAACTTTTAACACCTTTTTTACCCCATTTAGGGGTTAAAAATCGAAAATCCCTGAAACACGTGTTTAATTATTTTAGCTCTTTGATCTAATCGCAAATTTTGAAACAGATCACATTTAAAAATAATGATTTTCCATACAAACTTTTAAGCCCTTTTTCAACCGTTTAGCGGTTAAAATTTGAGGTAAAGAATATTTAAAAACCTGCCCCTTAACTTACTCTATATAATAAAAAAAGCGCATCAAAATCCGTTGAGGGGTTTTAAAGATATAAGGAAACATACATACAGACACGGGAAGGGACTTTACTTTATATCTACTAAGTATGTATTGATATTGATAATGATGTATGTATTTCGGGGTATAATAATCTTGGTAAAACAATTTTATAGCTCCGTTATTTTTGGACGTAGTATGTAGGTATGTATAGATCTGTAAGATCCAATACATACATACATACATACATCACGCCTTTATCCCTTGCGGGGTAGGCAGAGCGTCAATTGTTAAAAAAAACACAGCACTGTCATTTTCAACGTCGTATGTATTTATTTGTGGATCTAATACCTTGATAAAACATTTTTAATGGCATGTCATATTTGTATGAAATATGTATGTATTTGTTGGTTCCAATGGGTATTGGTTGGTAAAAGCTTTTACCTGCCATGTAATTTTTATACTGTATTTTGTAGGAACCAAAATCTTGTTTAAAACATTTTCATTGGCATGTTATTTTTGTACGTACAATCGTACATGTGTTGTGCCATATACATCAATACTTCATTCATATGTATGTATTTGTGGGATCCAATATCTTGGTAAAACATTTTAATGTAATTTTTGTACGTACATGTGTTGTTGGATATATACATCAATTTTGCCTTACTTACTCGCCAAGAGATGACGCTGTTAGTTTCTAAAACGCGAATTGGCTCAGTCGCGCCACCTTTTTCAAAAATATTGGAAAATGCGTGATCCCGTGGGAATGAGACTTTTTTCCGTGGTAAAAAGTATATTATGTTATTCCAGATGCCCTTTTATATTTCTGCAAAGTTTCATGTCAATCTAATCAGCCGTTTTTGCGTGATGTCGTAACAAACACACACGTAGGAAGTATAGCAAGACCAGTGTGTAACACTATTTGCCAATATCGTAAGACAAAACTTAAATTAAATAAAAGTTCGAAAAAATAAAAACAAAATTAAGGAGAACATTATCCGGATTCGAACGCGAGTCACCTTGTTTGATAAGCAAGCGTACTACCGCCGCAGCTACCGCGACTTTAAGATGACCGTTGAATTAACGGTTATGCTTCCCCACAAAGACGCGAATCGGCTCAGTCACGCCACCTACTTCAAAAATTTTGGAATATGCGTGATTCCGTATAGTCTAAGCTCCCGTCGACCAAGTCTTACCTCATAGGTCTACCGCACGGACGTATACTGTAGCGATAGATACCACTTAGGAGGTCAGGAAAATACTGGGTTGCCATCTCCTAACCTGGAGGAAACTTTTTTCCCCTCAAAGAAACGACGGTAAAATCTTCAAACAAAGAAAAGTCATGAAAACCACTAAGATTCCAGCAAAACTTAATGTAAACTGCGCCATAGAGTTATATTCTGTTGTGTGGACACTGCGTCGACGAACGACCCGACGGAACCTGGTGTTTTCAAAGCATCTATAATTAGGAAGTACAAAGCAGGCCACTGACAGGCCTTACCTTTCTTGCAACCAAACAAAATTTATGCCAATCGATAGCCCTAGGTATGCCATTTATAAATATATAGTGTTGCCTTCTATCAGACTTGTAGCATAACTGTTAGACCCAGTCAAATGATCGCTTGTAAAATTTTCAAACCCATAAAACTTGTGTAAGACTGCTTAGATGTCTTGCTACCAAACAAAATTAGTGCCAATCGATAACCCTAGACATGACATTGATGAATATATATGGTTGCCTGCTATCAGCCTGGCAGTATCCTGGTATACCTCCTCAAACAAACGTTGGTTTAATCTTCAAACCAAGAAAAACTTACGTAAAACTGCCAAGATATTTTGCTACCGAACAAAATTAGTGTCAATCGATAGCTCTAGGCATGCCACTAATGAAAATATAGGGTTGCCTGCTATCAGCTTGAAGTTTTCTGGTATACCTCAAACGAACGCTGGTAAAATCTTCAAACCAAAAACTTATAAAACTGCTAAGATATCTTGCTACCGAACAAAATCAGTGCCAATCGATAGCGCTAGGTATGCCGTTTATGAATTTATAGGGTTGCCTGCTAACAGCCTGGCAGTTTCTGGTAGACTCCGTCAATGAACAGGTAAACTATTCACCCAGAAAACTTGTGTAAGACTGCTAAGATGCTACCAAACAAAATTAGTGCCAATCGATAGTCTAGACATGTCATTGATGAATACATAGGGTTGCCTGCCATCAGCTTGGCAGTATCCCTGGTATACCCCTGGTATCCCTCAAACGAACGCTGGTTAAATCTTGCGTTCGTTTGAGGGGTATACTGGATACTGCCAAGCTGATAGCAGGCAACCCTATGTATTCATCAATGACATGTCTAGGACTATCGATTGGCACTAATTTTGTTTAGTAGCAAGACATCTTAGCAGTCTTAAACAAGTTTTTCTGGGTTTGAATAGTTTACCTGCGTTCATTTGACGGAGTCTACCAGGGAAACTGCCAGGCTGTTAGCACTGATTTTGTTCGGTAGCAAGATATCTTAGCAGTTTTACATAAGTTTTTCTTGGTTTGAAGATTTTACCAGCGTTCGTTTGAGGGGGTATACCAGGAAAACTTCCAAGCTGATAGCAGGCAACCCTATATTTTCATCAGTGGCATGCCTAGAGCTATCGATTGACACTAATTTTGTTCGGTAGCAAAATATCTTGGCAGTTTTACGTAAGTTTTTCTTGGTTTGAAGATTAAACCAACGTTTGTTTGAGGAGGTATACCAGGGATACTGCCAGGCTGATAGCAGGCAACCCTATATATTTATCAATGTCATGTCTAGGGTTATCGATTGGCACTAATTTAGTTTGGTAGCAAGACATTTTAGCAGTGTAACACAAGTTTTTATGGGTTTGAACATTTTACCTGCGTTCATTTGACTGGGTCTACCAGGATGCTACCAGGCTGATAGCAGGCAACCCTATATATTTATAAATGGCATACCTAGGGCTATCGATTGGCATAAATTTTGTTTGGTTGCAAGAAAGGTAAGGCCTGTCAGTGGCCTGCTTTGTACTTCCTAATTATAGATGCTTTGAAAACACCAGGTTCCGTCGGGTCGTTCGTCGACGCAGTGTCCCACACAACAGAATATAACTCTATGGCGCAGTTTACATTAAGTTTTGCTGGAATCTTAGTGGTTTTCATGACTTTTTTTGTTTGAAGATTTTACCGTCGTTTCTTTGAGGGGTTTACCAGAGTTCCTGCCAGGCTGATAGCAGGCAACCCTATATATTTGTCAATGGCATGCTTAGAGCTATCGATTGACACTAATTTCGTCCGGTAGAAAGATGAGGTAAGAAACTCCATTTTTGGGCCTCATAAAATGTGGCTGACCTTGGAACCTGCCAGGATTGAGCTGGCAACCCTAGCGCATTCTCATCTCAAAAGGAGTCTCTTTAGGTAGGTAAACGTTTGGAGCGGTAGAAATATGAGATAATTTTGGACTTTTTTTGCATTTTCCAACTCGAATAAAAAAGTTTCCTCCAGGTTAGGAGATGGCAACCCAGTATTTTCCTGACCTCCTAAGTGGTATCTATCGCTACAGTATACGTCCGTGCGGTAGACCTATGAGGTAAGACTTGGTCGACGGGAGCTTAGACTAGTAGAAATGAGACATTTTCCCGGGCTAAAAAGTAGCCTATGTGTTATTCCAGATGCCCTTTTATATTTCTGCAAAGTTTCATGTCAATCTAATCAGCCGTTTTTGCGTGATGTCGTAACAAACACACACACAAACATCCGCCTTTATAATATTAGTAGGATTGATAGTCAATATTACACAGAAATGGATTAGGTAGTCATTGTAAAAAGAAGAAATTTGCAAGGCACAATTTTCTCCTTTTTATAACAATTTTTTATTCCTATTAAAAACGCGGCTCGGGCGGGATAAAAAAATAAAAATAAAGGCACTGCCTCGGGGCTGGCCAGGCTAACCACACGGCATGTAACTTTATGCCTCAACGACCAGTAAGTGAAAACAAAATTCGGTCAAGATTTTAAAAAGGCGTTACATGCGTATTGTTAGTCGGACCTCCTGGACAGGAAAACCCCCCAAAAACCTGCCCAGAAGTGCTCCTATTCTAAAATTTACAATTTTTGTAATCCCTAAGCTACCCTAGCTAAGTTTGAGAAAAAAAAGCATTAATGGTAATAGCCGAAAAACGGCTCGACGTTAAATTAAAAGTGAAAAAAAAATACAGTAGAATATTCTAACTGCTTCGTCTTAAAAAAAATTCTTTATAAGTATAAACATATAAAACTACTCCCATGAAGATTTATCTTGCATATAATCAGATATTTCATAATAGCCTTTCTTGTACATTTTTTGTTTTATTACTACTTTAAATTTATTTAAGGGTAATTCTTGGATATTTTTTGGAAGCTTATTATAAAAGCGTATACAATTTCCCTTAAAGGATTTACTTACTTTACTAAGCCCGCTTGTATGTGCTACAAGTTTGTCCTTATTTCTAGTGTTAAAGTTATGTCTATCACAATTTTTCTCAAAAGCAATAATATTTGATTTAACGTACACTAAGTTTTCGTATATATATATTGAGACACAAATGTTAATATATTGATCTCTTTAAATTTTTCCCTTAAGGAGACTAGAGGCCCTAATTTATAAATTGCACGAACAGCCCTGACTTAGTTGGTAAATTATAGAGATGGGCCGAACACTATATACGTAGTGCAGGTTTTAAGGTTAGATAGGTTTCACTGAGTATGAATATTCTGTAAAAAAACACAAAGGCCAAGCAGGGGATTTGCTCAATACCACGCTTATATAACGCTCAATATAAGGCTTGGCCCAAAAGTAATGTGAACGATTGATACGGACGGTCTAAGCCCTGCTATAGAAAATTCTTTCAGCGAAGTAGAAGCGAAATATAAAATGCGTTGGCTATGTTTTGGTCGTATAATATAGGTACAAGTGGCCCGTTAGCGGTTACACCCGCTGTAACTTATTTGCCGGCATGTGTTATACACATTAACCTTCCTCTTCAATCACTCTATCTATTACAGAAACCACGGCAAAATCCGTTGCGTGGTTTGTGAGTGAGTCAATTTTCAAAGAAAAAGAAATCATTTCGTCATCGGTATCTTTCCTCAAAATTTGGCCAGCACGAGAGCAATCATTAAACTACGCCAACTGTAATAGACCTTGAAATGTGACCAATTGATAAAAAGATTGATAAAAGAAAATAAGATTACTTAATTCCTTCTATGGAATAAGCCTTTGGTCGCGGCGATATAAAATCCTATCTCCAGCACAATAGTTCTCAGCGAGCTGCACAGATAACAAATATTTATTTTCTGCGAGGGTTCAGCGTTTGTTGCAGAATTGAACCACGGGTATTAAGGTTAGAGGATCATTTTAAGTTCAAGGGTGAAGGTCTTTGAGAATAATCCTGGCACGTGCATATTTGGTCAGTAGAGGAGGTCAAGTGGGAATACATAAGTACCTACGCTTAGACTGTCCTACATGCGTAAGTAGCGACTATTCTATTAGCTTGTCGGGAGATCTTTCCAATTGAATAGTGTCTTTCTTGGCAGGAAATAATGTTTTCTCATATAAATAAGCCGATAAGGAAGAAAAAGAAGTGCAGGACAAGTGGGTTGAAATTGGTGATACGACTTCTGTGATCGAAATAGATCTCAATCGTTGCTAATAGTAGAAACTCGACTGTGTTAAGTTGTGGAATTTTAAACTGCATTCCTAAATACCTCATTGCATTTTTTTTAAGTACAATATGTCCAAAAATGTTTACTTATTGAAATCTTAAATATAGATTGTTTGACTAAGTCACTGTGAAATTCTTTGCAAAAAAGCATGCTTTAGATATGTTTTGTTGCACTGAAAGATCGTAGGTAAATATACTTACTCGTATGAATACATAGTAAGGCGAGAGACACACGCAGCGCAAAAACAACGCACAAACGCACGTTACCTGTATTTCTTGCCTTAAATGAATAAATAACAAGGTTCCGTGCAATACTCTTGGAATCGCTCACGTCCCTCATGTGTCACACTTGAAACAAGCTGAGGCCTATTTGTGAAGCAAGCATGGCCATTCGTCAAGCAAGCATCTCTTAAACGAACGTTTTGTTTTAATAAATCATTGCTCCTGCCTACAAGACGGGTACATTCTTATCGCAGACAAGAAGGTGAATTTTACACGCACTGGACAAAATTGCGGTCCGTGACTGTCGCCCTTCTTTTTTTAAATAAGCTGAATTGTTGGTAAGTGATGATGCAAACGATGTTGAAGCATGCTTGCCTAGGTAGTGCCTGAATAGGCCTTGAAAAGGTCCAAGTTATAATGTTTCGGAAACATATCCGCGCGCAGGAAATTCCACTCTTTAGCCGTTCGCATGATGAAAGTTGAAACAAATCGATTCTTGAGAAAGAGAGGTACAATCATCGTGGTTTTCACTAACTGAGCTTTCAGCAGGCTACAGATTGGAAGCGAATAAAAACATACAGTAATCACGGCTTTACTTAAATATTTTAAAAACCGATACCGGAAAATCATATGGCGCATATGAAAATAGCTTTTTCACGTGGTAGGCCAAAAATATTACGTTTTCGAGATTTATGCAGATTGTGTAAGGATAAAAAAGACACGAACACACCCTTAAGTACCACTAGAGTTGGATATACACAGAAAACATGTACTTAGTACATTCAGGACCTCGAATCGCTATTGAACGATTCAAATATACTTTTCCTGGCCGGTGATTCATCCCGGGTCTCATGGGCACTACTGCCATATCGTTATTCTAGTATCAATAAATTATCTTTTAAACGGAGAGATCCTGTCAACAGTTTGAAACAATTTGATGATTAATGTTATAAAAGCAAACTATAGAGTGTACGTAAGGCCCTGGGCCGTGATGTAAAAGCGTAAGCAGTTGCTTCATAGACACCGACATGAAATAATTTGAGAAGTTATAAAAGTTAATTAGTGCTGTCTCTGGCGTTGTGCTACTGATAGACAGAGAGGTTGTGTGTTGACTACCGACAACCATTTTAACTTTTTAGACGCACTCTTTAGCTTGCTTATTTATACTCTAAGCTTAAGTATTTGATTTTCTTAAAAAGCCCTAAATATTTAGTATGCAAACTGAAATAACACTTGAATGTTAAACAAGAACCTGGCTTAGAATTCGCTGAAGCTTTCTCGTGCGAGCGACACATGCTTTGTTTGCAAATATACACGGATATAAAAATGAGTTCATTTAAGAAACTGCTGTGCCCTTTGACACATTACAATAAAAAAGGTCAATCATTGAGTATATCGCAATCATATCAGTATCTATCATGCATGAAATACGACGAAAAGGTCTGAGGCGGGGCCATGTGGTTATAGTCGTAGTATGAAAGTGTAGTGATATACCTCTACAGTCTAGTGATGTAGACATTTCATACTACGACGCCCATACACTTTCATACTTCGACTAGGTATAGCATCATTGGTCGCATGGGTTAGGTTAGTAGCACGCACCCACGGTCACACCTAACAAAATTGTGATGAACTTAAGGTAGGGTAAAATTTGACTCAAAACACATTTTGACTTCCTGAAAAGTGCGGTCGTAAAAAAAAAATACTCGCTTCATGTAAATAAAAGCAGTCTAGTAATAATAGGAAGGTAAGTAGTTGATCAAGTTTGCAGTTCCACTATTAATCTCAAGACAAAATAAGTTCTCATTCTATTTCTTCCAGGTTCTATAGGCCTTTGTTTTAAAGCAGAGAGCGCGTCTCATCCGTTTCCTTCTGCGAAGATTTCGTTCAACTTAGCTCGCACAGTCACACTCCTGCTCATTTCGACGCCTTGTCTTTAGACTGCAAAGCGTAAAGACAGGCAGAATAAGCACTCATTTTGAAGGCGTTTAGAATTTACCTTCAGTGCTCAGGATGCTGTACTTTGCAGGTGTTTTCCTTAGTACCTATTGTTTGAATTCTGAGTTAGAATAAGTGTGTTGTTGACAATTACGTAATGTGATGTTATGTAATGTAACGTCAAATAGATATTTATTTATCAATAGGTCAAAAATATCATAAAATTGTGTCAAATAAATATGACCAAAACTTTAGTCATCGTCCAAGCAAAGGTCCAAGCCTACGACACAAATGCAAGTAATTTTATATATTATAGGTTATGACAGGAATAAATTATCAACAAAATGGAAAAGTTAGGATTGATATTCATAAAAGATTTGCTGTAATGTCGAAGTTTTAAAAAGTTATGTGGGATTAAATCGACACCTGATTCGAAGAACATTGTAACTCAAAAATGCAAACTTTACAGGGGAGCCGTTTGAAGATTTAGGTATCGGTTTTTGAACGTTTAAATCTTTTAAGTAATGCAAATTTCACAAGTTTTGTGTGATTTTAGCATAAAAATGTTCGGTCTTTTAGGTGACAAATACAATTTTTTTCATAAATCATCAGAAACCCTAGAAAAATCGCTTTTTTGTTAAGTTACAATGTTCTGATATTGTGATACTAATAATTTTGGGTCCTTAAAACATTGTAACTGTACGTTACAAAATTATACTTTTAAAATCAGATGTTTAGTCATAAGCTGAATAACATTGTAACTTATACTTACAACCATCATGTTTTGCATATACTCAAACAAAATTTGCCACAAAACATTGTAATAGGTTGTTACAAACGGTTTTTTAACATTATTTCTAAGAAAATTTGCGTTATATTATTGTAAGAAAGAAAAACGTGGTTAAATATAGTTAGAATGTTATTGTAATTTTGGGATTCAATTCGTTTTTAATAATTTAATTTTCTTTACAACAATTCTGAAGAAAGATTGATATAAAAAGAACAGTTATTTCATCAGAAATAGCTATGTATGTGTCTTTTTTCATATATAAACTTACACTATGAAAAAACATTTAATAGTGTCACACATATTCTACGGGCTGTTATAACTAACAAGCTATACTTATTGAGAGGAACCGTTCCAGTCAACAAACAGGAAAATAAATATGGCGCAAGTGGTGATACTCTAGATTGAAAGCCAGTACTGAAATCAGTCACGAGTACGTATTGTACGATTTCGTTATGTCTAAAGGCCAGAGAATTTCACTTTCTACGCTCGTGATAATTTAAGAAATTGTGCATAAAAAATAAGTTGCACAGAGACCCACAGAACTTGCCATGCTCGGTATAAAACTTCAAGATTGTATCCGAAATACTGAAATCTGATGCCGTGTAAAGGTGAAAGATGTACTTACATAAAAAGATAACTAAGCTCAACAGGGTGCGGCCAGGAAAATTTCATCGGTCTGATGTTCAGATAATAAAATCTTATTACAGATATGCATTAAATAAGTAATAGTGATGAAGAATGCAATTTAGCATGGCGCCTTGTTGAACTGTTTATTCGTTTTGTTTATTTTCTCTATGTGTGCAATGAATGCTGGAATCAATTCACATTTTGTGATATTTTGATAGCTGTTTTTAATTTAGTGAGGACATTGTGTTATATATGGAGAGGATCGAAAAGAATGACACAGTAAAGTAGTGTCATACTAGATTTGGAGAGTCTAGGAGAGTTTTGCGAAATAAAATATGACATTATTATTTGTTCCACAAACAGTAAAATATAATGAGGTTAAGTAAGGCAGTCAAGAGGGTGGCATGCATGTCATTGTCATTCATTTACAAGGTAGATCCATGGTAATGAAAATGAAAGAAATCGTTCGCAAGGGGAATAAAACTTTTACCCTGGGAGGCTGAATTGAAAATGTAACATATATTTTATTAATCTTACTCCTCCTCCTACAGTGTTTCATACTAAAAAAAATAGGAGCCATCCTTGGCGTAAATTGTTTAAAACGTAGTAAAAATCGTATGGTATATACATGGAGGCACTGTTCGGCTTTCTACATTATTGTTTCAAAACCAGTTTTGTTGCTGATAACTTGATATTGACTAAGTAAGTTTTAAGAAAAACGGTTACAAATATAATTTGGTATTTGATATACGAGACGATTATTTTACGAGAAAGTTGTTCATGAAACATTAAAATGATTCTTGAAAAAATGTTCTTGAAAAAATAATTTACAGTGATATCAATATATAAAAGTTAAATTTTCTTTGTCGATATTGTAAAAGATTGTTTTATTATAGTGGAAATATATGAAAAAATCTAGATACGGCAGACAAAATGACAAATATTTGAAATACTACTTCAGAATACACATTCATTTGGTAAAAATAACGTTGTAACTTGTTTTACTGGCGCTGAAAACTGCTTCTTTTTGTAGTCAATCGGATAAAAGTTTAGAGTTATAATATTGTATCAGCATATACGCTGCAAAATCTACCTTAAGATGTTGATTTTTTCGAGTCAAAAACATTGTAACTATGGCATACAATCTTTTAACTACGAAAAATTTATAACATCATAAAAATTGCAGTATTGTAACTTTAATTACAATCTTTAATGACTAAAATTTGTGAAAAGCTGGAAAAGTGTACTTTGGAAAACCTAGTAATAGGCTACCTAGGACCATGTTTTATACATCAAAATGTGCGTATTGAAGCGTAGGATCCAAATATACAATAGTTATATAACATTGTAATTATGAGTTACAATGTTCTTAGAATCAGGTGTCGAAATTTAAGTGTTTTTCAAATTAAGTAGTTTTTACGATCATGTAAATATGTACACCATTTGTAATTTTGTACCACTATAGAACCAGTTATAAAGATTAAGGTTTGTAACATTTTGTACAGTGAAAATCGTTACGCGCAGCTTTCACACAGTCCGACACAATTCTTATGGCTTTTAATGTTATTTGTAAAGGTTTGCTTGATATTTCTTGTCGGAATATTTCATAGTGATCTTTTGTTTTACATAAATTTGAACATTGAACAATCACACCGGTATAGCACAGAAAAAGTTGCGGAAAAAACTGACGACGGTGACTAGGTATTTCCTGTCTTTATCTTTATTCCTTTATTTTTTTGCCCTGCAGTGGGACATGACAGGCTCTTAATAATACCGGCAGTATTAGCCGAGCCTAAATAAAAGGAAAAAATAAAAATAATAATAATAATCTTTATTCCTAGTGAAACACCTACCAACTCGACGAGCTATCTGAGAGAATTCATCATCCAAATTTTTTAATATCTGTTCGTCGCACTAAGACAGGCATCGATCAGTCGAAATCGTTTATTGTAAAAAATGCTTCTGTTGACGGAAGGGCGGGCGCGGCGCGGCGGGAAATGAATCGACATCCGCCTTAATTGAAAACGTGTCGACAGAGCATTTTTGGAGTAGCACCCCGCTGGTATTATTCCAAAAATTCTTTTTATTTGCGGAACTCTGACAGGCTGATTTTTGATTCGCTGTCTTGATTGATAGGGTTCACTCTTAGCCGAGACTCCACCTCAAATGTTTTCCAAATAAAAGGCAAAACAAAGATAGTATATTGATATGCATTGCGGCTGTCATATAGAAACGCCACGACGCAATGTATATCGATGTTTTGTGTTTTGTTTAGAAAAACACGAGCAGGAGTCAGGTCTTATAACAATTTACCTATGCTGAGTATTGCTGATCTTCAATACAGTTATTCAAAAATGTTTAATGGGTAGATTTTTAAAGCGGTTTGAATATTCTGAGCAAACTGAGCAACATTTTGTCTGAGAAAACTCAGTTAGCTGACCGAATCACTGAGTCGCCAAAGCTGGATTTCGTATGTTCTTGACTTGTTCAGTTTTATAGGCAAGTTCAGCCCTTGATATGATTTTCATTCAAATTGGAAGGTTCAAACTCCTAGGGACGATTTCTTTATGAAACATTTTGAGAATTTCAAATTTTTAGGAATTCAACACTGAGAACTCTACATCTTAGGAATGCAACATTTTAGTCCTAAGGCGAGAAACACACGGCAGCGTCGTTTGTTCGATTTACCACCTTATTTTCAAACGGATAGGTACACTTTATGTCAAATGGTTAGACAGGCACATCCATCCAACGATGCAGCGTTGAGCGATGCGTTTGACTCGGGTGGAGAATCAAATGAATTACTCACAAACATACCTTGTGTGCGTGTGTTTCTCATCTAAAGGAAATCTTTGTTAGCTTGTAAGTTTTACAGTTACAATGTCAATGCCCATTTAAGGTGTGGCGACGGAAACGACAAAGTTTGGAACGAATTTGAAATATCTTCAGAATTTGAAACAAATTACCAATTCGAGGCTTTGAGTTCCTCAAATAAGTTTCCCAGGTTCATTGGATTATCAGCTTTACAATTATTAATTGTGAATAATTAAGACCCTTAATGGGTTTTATTTACTTGGTGTTAAATAAGCTTTCTAACTTTTCTATACTTGTTTGCTATTTATTTAGAGTCTGGCTGACTAATTAATTTAAATGTAATTTTACTTATTTTGTGTTAGGTAAACGGATTTTAACAGGACTTAGTAACTAACCCACAAGGGATATAGGCATGATATATGTTTGTATAGTAACGTGCTTCAATTGAAAAAAAATGAATACTACAATTTTCCACTTCAATAGCTCGCTTTCAAAAGAGAATTTTCTGGTACTGAGGAGAAAGCAAAAATGAAAACGAACAAATGGACCCGGGCTGCCCGCACGAGAAATCAGATTCGCAATCCACAATAACAGTTGTTTGTCGTCACTGTACCGCGGACTGACTAAGCTATGCATTGTCCGGACAGAACGGTACAATGTGGCTACACCAAGCCGGCACAAAGGAATTTAATCCGCGAGTACGTAGCGGAGGCGTCGTAGCGTGCATTTGGTAAAGCTGCGTGTTCACTGCACGGTATTTTTTCTGGATGATGGTTGTTGGTAGTTTTTTCTTAATCTTTGTCTTTCAGTACTAACATACTGGTAATTTGTTTAGTTCAATGCCTACCTACATGATGTTTTTACAGCTTTTATTAAAATAAAATAAGCTTACTATTATTTTAAATCAAATGATACCTATAATATGGGTAGGTATCAGCTCATGACAAGTATTTCACGTCCTTGTATCAGATTTTGCTGTTTTGATATTCGTCTACTTTGAATATTTTTGACAGTAGCAACCCTAGCTATGTAACAATTGACAGTCGCGAAAATCCTAAATTGGGTCGTGTTAACCTTCTGTACGCTCTCTATTTTGTGCTAAGATTGTATCATGTAGACGCCGCCCTATCCTTCATTACCCGCGTCGTTCTGTTGGCACGGCGATGAGCAAAACGCATTGTTGTAGCACAAAAGGTAAGGGTGAATGGCGGCTCCAGGCGTCGTGTAATGCTCTATCATTCAGCCATTTCCGTAAATAGGCATGATTTTTTCTGTTGCATGTTCCGTTTATAGTTTTTTATACGCAACAAAGGTATTGTGAATTCGTTGGGCGCATTCTCGCTCGTAAAATTGCAGTACATGTATGTCCTATATAAGGCGTTTACTCCACAACAGGCGAGATGGGTAGGGTACGTGAGACGTGCGACATCGTGACGCGTGAAACCGTTTCTATATAAAATGAATGGAATAGAAGAGACGCCGTCTACACACGTGAGACGCTGCGATGTTGGCTGACGATCACTTATCTGACGGATGACATCTTACGTCTCACAAGTCTCATCTGCAAAGATAGCCCTAACTGCCCTAACGTATGACAGCTAATGGATGATACAGATCAGGTCATACACAACAGGGGTGGGGATCTGTCAGAACCAGTTTGCCTTTTTTAGTCATCCCATCCTATCCTTTTCCGCAACTGACGACGGAAGGGTAGGTTTAAAAATACAGGATATGATAAAAACTGCAAATATTTCAAATGGTGAACTAGTCCATAAAACTGAAGAATTTTCCCCAAGGAACATATTATTATTAGGTCGAAATATGCAAAATGTTCCAGGCGACCAAGTAAATTTTTGTGGAAGAACCATTTTTTTTCTGATAGCAAACATAGCAAATTAAGATACCAACAATAATGTCATAATTATAATTCTCACCCAATATTAATCCGAGAAATATGGCGTTCATTGCATATTTTAGTTAGTTACCTTGACTTCCTCTGAGATTGCGGTTATTTTCAGTTAACGTCAGTAGCTGTCAAAATCGTCGCACGTACCGAGTGAGACATCTGTAAAGGCGGCCCGCGCGCCGTTTCTCTAATTTGTGTCAGAAGTGGGATTGCAATCACCTCTGTACTTCAATGCGAGTAGGATTATTAGCATCTAAATAACTTGTTTTGAGCTCCTTTATATTCATGCATTCTCGTGTAACAGAATTACCCCTATTACCTACGAGTCAGTAGTTACTGTTTAATTTCAATAAATTCTTTATTAGTCCGCGATCTGATAGCACTGATATGTTATATACATATTATTGTTTTTGCTTTTGAATGCCATCTTATTGCGCGCGGTCTGTCATAAATAATTATGACATCCATGACGGAAGATTTTTGATGTCATATTCATTTAAAATTGGATTTGAACTTTGCACTGAAACACTTTAAAGTTGGGCAAAAGCAAAGAAATATTAAACTCCTTTGAACTAAAAACTAGTGAATTTTATTTTGACTAGACACTTGCAAAATCACAATATTATCTTATTTAGATAATCCTGCATTTCTACTCTAAATAATAATAAAAAATCTGCAGGCTAAAAAATCATATAAAACTTACAAAATAGACATAAAATACAATAGAAAATATACAGTAAATAATAAATGACACAAAAGTAATAAAAAATACTACTAATAAAGGTAGGTAGATAATTTGTTTATTTTATTGTACACAAACATTAACCAAAATTAGATTTATTCCACAGAAAACAACACTGATATTCACACAGAATGTGAAGCACAGAATTATCTTTGCTTTATGTGAGAACAGACCATTAGGTAATTAGGTAATCACATTTGGGGGTCTTGATAAAACTGGAGCGAGGGTAGAAAAAGTATAAAGAGAAAGAAAGTGGCTTGATGCATGTTAGCACGAAATAGAGAGTTTACAGAAGGATCACTGGACCCTTTTTTGAAATATCGTGATTGTCACTTGTTACATAGCCAGGCACGGTAGCTAGATTCAATACGAGGACGAAATACAGCTCTTTTATTACAAGAACGTAATATGATTCCGAGCCGATTTCAATGCAAGAAATGTGACGTCAGTGGCAACCATCTTTTTAGTTACCTTGAGTTCCTTTGGGTTATTTATTAAAGTCAAAATCTACGCTAGTCTGAGTAAGCCATCTTTAAAAGCGCCCCGCGCGCCGTCTCCCTAATTTGTGATGTAAGGGAGAGTTGGATATATTTTCCCCTAAACGTGTGTTTTTATTTTAATAGTCCACAAAAACGCCCAATTTGTTATGAGGGTTTGTGACAGCGCTGTTCTTGAGACTATGAACTTTAAACCTTTATTCAGCCTGTTCCTAACTATTAGACGCTTTTGGAATAAGTGACATTTGTTTTATTTGTTAGTTTCCCAAGCAATACCGGCAATCTAAATCTATCTCAGGAAATCTCAAAGACATTCAAAGACCTCTCTCAATCCGCATGGGCCGGTTCAATTTATTATCCTGTCCAGTGTGTTGTCACAGTAGAGCAAAATCAGCATATCATACCTATCCATCCATACTATAAGGTTTTTAAAACAAGTCAAATATCAGAGACGTTCAAATGCATGGAATGGTTCAATTTATTTATCCTGTCCAGTGTTTTGCCACAGTAGAGTTAAAATGAGAATACTAAGTCAACGGGTTTTAAAACAAGTCAAAATATAAAATACCTTATTTTCTTGTCTAATTCAATTTATTTATCCTGTCCAGTGTTTTGCCACAGTAGAGTTAAAATGAGAATACTAAGTCAACGGGTTTTAAAACAAGTCAAAATATAAAATACCTTATTTTCTTGTCTAATTCAATTTATTTATCCTGTCCAGTGTTTTGCCACAGTAGAGTTAAAATGAGAATACTAAGTCAACGGGTTTTAAAACAAGTCAAATATAAAATACCTTATTTTCTTGTCTAGTACAATATTGCAGTAGAGCACATTGAGAATACAACAAATAAAATCAGTTATAACTAAGCAGTATAATAAATTATGCTGGCAACTTGGAGATACACATTCTCTTAACATAAATTAGTGCTGACTTTTTCCATTAAATAGGGTTAGAAAGGGATAAGAATTAATTATCGCGACTAAAAATTTCTTAAAATTTGACGCGAAATGCGCTTTATCTGTCAAAATAAAGTGACGATAAAAACTAAATGGCGACTAAATTGACTAGAAATCGCGAAGATTGTGTATCCCGCCGGATAGCCAGCCATATCTGCTTTATTTAGTTAAATCCTCAGTATATTCTCCACTGGTCTTGGAAGTATATTGGTATGACACCTATAGGTTAGGTTAGGACAGGTTATAATTCTGTTATTCTGCTATAAGACATTAAACTAAAATATTTTCGTACAGATCCTTAGCAAGCCTTTGACAAATCATGCGTGTGTTTGATTTATATTAAAGTATCTTTAAATATTCAAAATTCTAAGTCTCATCAAGACAAAATTCAAGACCTTTAAAAATAAATACAACTTACCGTCTATCATTTCTACTGTAACGCTGCGGCACAAGTTAGTAAACCGGTAATTTTACGGGTGACGGTAATTTTTCCGGACGTTCGGTAATTTTCCGGGCAAATTCGTTTGGTGGCTGCGACACTGGGCATATCAAGAGTGGCAGGCGATTTGTTCTGGTCCAGATAAATGCTTTTCTGTTCTGACGTATAGAAAGAAAGGACATTATTTTGTTGTGCTTGCAGAAAAAAATATGAAATAGAATAGCATCACCCCATGTATCTTTTCCGTGGGTGTCGTAAGAAGCGACTAAGTGATTTTAAGAGTTGATGTGTATTGCAATTGAAGGCGACAGGCCGCTAATCTATTACTATGGTACATCTGAATGAGTCTCAAACTTTTGTCGGACGTAGTAAAAAACTGTCTACAACCATTTACGCTCTGCCTACCTTGCAAGGGACATAGACGTGATATATGTATGTATGTATGCATACAGACAAATTACGATTCTTTAAGTTTGTGTTTACTTATGATAATACAGGCGTTCAATTTTTAAACCCCTCGAACGCGGCTCCATCTCCATACACTTTCATACTATGACAAATTGACAACAGCCGCATCGTCACACGCGTCAGTCGTATAGGCTCAACTACGTGCGGCTACGATCGGCCGCACCCGACAAACTTTCACCATAAATGACGTAGCATATTAGAAAGACAAAGTTAGAACATTCAAAGTTATTTGCCTAACGAAAGATACTTAATCCTCGCTTTGCACTTTCCGATACACTTTGTTTGAGATCCAAACTGGGGTTTAACTACGTAAGACGTTGCCCACTACGAACACAGCTTCGTCCCGTGCTTAGCACGTTTTCAGAATATACAGGGCGTGTTTAACAAATGATAAATTGAAAATGAGAAAATTGAAAAATTCACCAGCGACCGCCGGGGCTTGAACCCGGGACTGAGGATCAACGTTCCACAACTCTGCCAACTGAGCTACGGGCGCCTAGTTGCAATTTAGTAAAACTACTACTAGATGTCGCTTAATCGTCGCTTCGAGACGAGCATCAAGAGGTTGAGAAATTCACCAGGGTCCGCTAGGCGCCCGTAGCTCAGTTGGCAGAGCGGTGAAACGGTGATCCACAGTCCCAGGTTCAAGCCCCGGCGGTCGCTGGTGAATTTTTTAATTTTCTCATTTTCATTTTATAAGAATAATATAGCGCTGTGAGTACATTAAAAAATCCATTAAATGATAAATTTAGAAAATAGGCTGCAAGGTCACAAAATAGAGAGTTTACAGAAGGATCGCTACACTCTATTTAGGATGTTAGCGATTGTCACTTGTAACATAGCCTCGGGTTGCTACCTGTCAAAAATCTCAAAGTAGAAGAATATCGAAATAGCAAAATGACAAAGTGGTAAAATACTATGCAGGAAAATACCAAAGTGGCAGATTGAATGGCAAGACATTTGACAGCTGTCATCTAAAATGTAGATCCTATCAATACCATTTGTTTCAAAATAAAGGTAGCATAACATGCATAGTTTTTTAGATAAACGTGTTGTCCTTCCTTAGAGTATATACAGGTAAGCAAGCTAGAGAGTGCGCATATCGCTCCGCGCCGTACTTTCCAAACGTAAGCAGTTGCTCCCTTGAAATCCGTTGCGTGGTTTAGGAGGAGTTATCAAATACCAAGACAGACAGACAGACAGAGAAACGAAAAAAGTATTTTATACTATGTATTGATATTGAAGTCGATCTATTGGAATCTTTATCACATCCTGTATATTGTCTAAAATGTTTGCGGTTTTGCCTAAGCTGTATTCTCTGCAGCAAGTCTTGCTACGCTTGCTTGTTATTATACTCTGTAGTTTGCAGATTTAGAGTTGAAGACACTAAATCATGAGAAATGTGTTTAAGTTTACCCTTTAAAAATGCGAATATAAATAAAATTGTAGAGAAAATCTTCGAGAGAAACGGAAAAGCAAGTATAACCTGGTTTATGAAAGAAAGGGAATATAAATGGCGGCGGCTCTAGAGGGATTATAAATCTTAAGTGGGAGGAGGACAGCTTGAACACCTGGTGTATGTATCCTTAGTGCGATTGAGAAAGCATGACCTTCGGTCACCATTTATAATTCCTCTCTTAATTGAACTTAGTTATAGTCTAAGTTAGATTTTTGGGCAATTTTTCATCCTTTGCAATGTGACCGAAAAATACAAAAGCTAAAAAACATGCTTATGAAACTACAAGGGTGGCAGTAAGAAATATTATGTTACTTTACTAACGATTCCAGCATTTTACAGTAAAACAAAAACAATATTAATAACAACATATAATTAAATCCACTTAAACGTACTTAAAAACATTTTTAATGGCTTCATTAGAGAAAAAGCGCCTTAATGATCGACTTAAGAAATAGGTAAACATAAATAAACTTTATTTCCTCAACTTTTATTTCTTAGAGTATGCTTTACGCAGAGCAAGAAACATTTCTGATGAAACACTAGGAACAAGTCTGAATGCAGGCATGAACAACTCATGGTTTGACTTGATGAAGAAACATATTTGGTAAGTACCTACTTAAAGGATTAAAACCAACCACACTGACAGCTCCTATCTAGGGATCCTTTCTACCATGTATAGTCTCACGCTAACACATGAACAATTCTGCTTTTAAGGTTTTGATTTACTTGTGTGTGACTAATACCGACAAGTCCGACAAAACCTATTTTAAACCATTCAGTAAATGTTGCTGCATCTAAAAAAGTGACAACTATTGCTGTATATAATTAAAACATAAGGTATATAATTAACAAAAATAAAAATGGTAAGTACAAATAAAATAAATAATGACTTCAATTTGGTTGATAATAGGATTCTCTCTGAAGCATTTTGTTGCTCTAAGATTTATAGCATGCAGTTGTCGTAAACCTTCTTAACTTATTCATTTGAAACGAAACACAGGAAATGAGTTTCTGAGTTTTCCCAATTTCTTGAAATAAAGTTTTAGTATAGTTTGATATTATACACGTTTTCTTGTGTTGTCTACACGAAATAGAAATGTTTATTAAACGCGGGATCCAAACGTGATTTTGCTGTTTATAGCAATGAAAAACAAGACAAGATATATCTACCTTTAAAAGATGTTTAAAAGTAATATGGCCCCATTAATAATACGTCAACATTCAATTTGTGTCTGAGTATTCTGCCAGATGAGCTTTGAACCATAAAATAGAAAGTTTCACTCGAAGAGAGAGAGAGACAGAGTCACTCGAATCTATTTAAAAACTTCGCGATTGTCACTTGTTAAATAGCTAGAGTTGCTAGATTCAATACAAGGAAGAAACACAGCTCTAAATCTGACACAAGAACGTAATATGCACTTGTACTTGTGCTTAGCCAGCTCAACACGCTCTTAGCCACATCACCACAACTAGATTTGTTCGCAGATCCTCTTACAAAGATTTATAAGGTTTGTCTCTGCTTTGCCGAAAACTGTTTTTCTTATTGTTATTTTTCTTTTGTGTATATTTTATGTCGATTTGTTGTTGCTGTTGTTGTATCCTTAGTTTTATAGTGCATAGGCTAAGCTGTAATGCTATAAGACTTATTACCAATAAATAAATAAAATAAAATAAATGCAGGAAATATGACGTTGGTGGCAACCATCTTTTAGTTACCTTGAATTTTACTGAGATTCCAGCTTATTCCAGTAAAAATCAGCAAGCGTCAAAATCGTCGCTATTACTGAGTGAACCATCTGTAAAGGCACCCCGCGCACTATCTCCCTAATTTATGTTTGAACTGCGGAAAATCTTATAGCGCATTATTTAACAAGATATTTCATGTCATATTCATACACATAGAATCCTATAAAATTACTTTTACATTTTAAAGTGAGAGCTTACGGTCTTATATTAACTGTCAATTGCTCTGATTACAGTATCTTGATTGAGTGTAATAAGTTGGTGTATATTTTTTCCTGTAGTTACCGGTGAGGAGCAATCTTGTAGGCAATTACTTTTAGCTGACTACTACGGAGTGACCAACTATGCCTCTAAAAGTTGGATAAAACTACTTATAAATTGTTGGATAAAGCCTTTGCTACATACTTAATAAATATGCCGATGAGTTTTTCGGTTGGTATTTCGTCATTTCTAGTTTTGCACGTTGTTTGGATAGATAACGCGCATTTTGAGTCAAATTATATAGACAAATTAATAAGACACTTTTATTTTCTAAAACGTTTTGACAGAAAGTGTCAGCACTAATTTATATAAGACTAGCTGGTGCCCGCGAACTTCGTCTCGCCAAGGGATGCTTGTGTGCCAACAGGCCCTCCAGAGCTGATAACAGTTATCATCACTTATCTATCATCGATGTTGATCAAGACATTTGTGTGCAACCATTCTAAACATCAAAATACATCGCTAAGTTTTGAAGTGATATGCATCTATCACTTCAAAACTTAGCGATCAAAAGAATGGTTGCACGGCAGATGAAACGGACGTTACGTATTATGATAATTTTTTATACCAAAGCGCGCCCATAGTTTCCCAATTAATTTCACAATATTCCCTGATTCCCCTTCATTAACCTGCGACCCTTGACTGCTCAGTGTTCAAGGTGGCGTTCAAACATTTTATTGAATAATTCAGCACTCTTAGCCGACGCCAGTCAGCCGTCAGCCAGGGCGAAGGTCGAAAGCTATTCAAATCTCGCTACGTTTGCAAGATCAAGTTCGCCCTAAGTTTACTTGAGTGGAAAATAAACTTGAGTTTAGAGATCTTGTACGTTTATAAGGAACTATAAGCCCACCCGAATTTACCCGCTTTTTTCCGTGGGCTGTCTACAGCTTTCCGGTTAACAGGTTACTCAGAAATAATTAAGAAAAATAATTTTACAATTAAGAAGAAGTAAATAAATGTAGTCTGATAGTGAGAAAAGGACAGATCAAATAAATATACGGGGTAGGGTATTATTTTTATTAACTTTATTAATTATCAAATCAACTTCATTTTAATTACATCAGTGAAGAGACGATGATAAACTCATTTTAAAAAATTGTGTTAATAGTTAAAGACGCAAATAGGCCTTCAGTAAGGCGGTCCCGATTGAATGATGCATTTGCAGAGCTAAATAAATGACACCAAAATATAATTCTCTTTTACCTTAACAGCCACAACAGTCCACTGCTGGACAAAGGCCTCGCCTTCTCGAGGGGTATTGCCGTACTCACGACGCACGGTGCAAGATGTTTTATTCACAAGGAACGCTGCTGCCTCTTCGCTGAATGATTATCCCTTAGTCGCTTTTTCGACACCCACCGATAGAAATGGGATGATGCCTGATGCTATTCTAAGCCGGCATCACTCGGCAAATTGACCCTATTTTACAAGATTATCCCAAAACCACCAAACACTTGGCCACACCGCGTGACGGGAGAAAATGCAATTTACTTTATGAGCAAAAAATTTTCACGGATTAAGGAGAAGACGAAATGCTCGGTCCCCGGCAAATGAACATTACCAAGTAAATGAGAATAGGAAAACTTTCCACGTTCTTGTGCCACTTTATTTTGATTAACGGTATGACGCCGTACCTGGGTTAAATTTTTCCTGGAGTCTATGACTTTTTGTACGTTTTGTATTTACCTACATTATTGTTGTTCTTAATGCCATATTATACCAGGAGTAACAAAAAGGGCATAACAAGACAAAATAAGTCAAGGTACTTAAAAAACTGAACAAATTTCCCCGTGGAACGTGAGACGATATATGACAAAAAAATTGGACCTCCCATAGTAAATAAATCAGCTGATCGGCAATTTTGGATCGGATAAGAGACCCAATTTTCTTTCTTCATATTTCGCCTCATGTTCCATAGGGAAACTAGTTCAGATCATGAGTGTCTTGACCTTCTTTCGGCTTGTTTTACCCTTTTGGTTACTCCCATCATAAACAATACATTAAGATGATTTCACTTTACATTGGCCAGCACTTATAATTAGTCCAGCAAACTGAACAACTTTTTAATAATCTATACATATAATAAAACAGAAACGAAACCAATTCTGTACATGGGATAGTTTAAAAAAAGGATTTTTACTCTTAATTGTGCTCAGGATACAGATCTCAGAACAATCGATAAAAAAATTTTTGTCTGTTTGTCTGTCTGTTTGTCTGTCTGTTTATCTGTCTGTTTGTCTGTTTGTTTGTCCATCTTTCACGGATAAACTACTGGTCGGATTTTAACCAAATTTTGTGTCGTAATACCTTATTAGTCGGGTCAACATCTAGGATACATTTTACCACTCTAGGGTCTGGAGTTCCAGATGTAGACCACCAGAAGCACCATTAAGAGCCTGGCTAAACTATAGGATATAGATATATGACTCCAAAGTAAAAGTTGTTCGGCTTGATAGGACGCTTCTGCTGGCGAATAGACATCCAAGGTTTGGAGTACCTGATGTAGACCACCAGGTGCACCAACAAGAGCCCAGGTAAACTATAGGAGATAGAGATCTGACTCCAAAGCAAAAGTTGTTCGGCTTGATAGGAGGCTTCTGCTGGCGAATAGACATCTAAGGTTTGGAGTACCTGGTGTAGACCACCAGGCGCACCAACAGGAGCCCAGGTAAACTATAGGAGATAGAGATATGACTCCAAAGCAAAAGTTATTCGGCTTGATAGGACGCTTCTGCTGGCGAGAAGACATCCAAGGTTTGGAGTACCTGATGTAGACCACCAGGCGCACCAACAGGAGCCCAGATAAACTATAGGAGATAGAGATATGACTCGAAAGCAAAAGTTATTCGGCTTGATAGGACGCTTCTGCTGGCGAATATACATTCAAGGTTTAGAGTACCTGATGTAGACCACCAGGCGCACCAACAGAAGCCCAGGTAAACTATAGGAGATAGAGATATGACTCCAAAGCAAAAGTTGTTCAGCTTGATAGGACGCTTCTGCTGGCAAATAGACATCGAAGGTTTGGAGTACCTGATGTAGACCACCAGGTGCACCAACAGCAGCCCAGGTAAACTATAGGAGATACAGATATGACTCTAAAGCAAAAGTTGTTAAGCTTGATATGACGCTTTTGTTGGCAAATAGACATCGAAAGTTGGAGAACCTCATGTAGACCAAAGGTTCACCAACAGTAGCCCAAATAAACTGTAGGAGATACAGATATGACTCCAAAGCAAAAGTTGTTCAGCTTGATAGAACGCTTCTGCTGGCGAAAAGACATCGAAAGTTTGGAGTAGCTGATGTAGACCACCAGGAACACCACTAGAAGCTCAGCTAAACTAAAAGAGATATTGAAATGGCTCCAAAGAAAAAGTTGTTCAGCTTGACGGAACGCTTCTGCTGGCATCTGCTGGCAATGCATCTACGGTTTTAGAAATATGTTTCCAAAAATTTATTTATAATTAGCATGATGGATACAATTTTTAATGTGTGGAAATTTGTATTTTTCAATGTAGGTATAAGGAACGAAACGACACGAAGTTTAGAGGGACCAGCTAACAATCAATATCAATATCACACTTCCTACATTTGAAAATGTAATCTGTTAGTGTGTATGACCGACCTCACGAAAAAAGAAGACCTACCTGACCCGACAACCCCAGAAACAACCATATGGTGCCGAAAAATAAGAAGGTGCAAGGAAGATGAAGAAGTCTGTGTGGTAAACCTAAATGTGCAGGAATCACGCAATAAGATTGCGATATTATTTGATGTGTGGTATGGTGGAAGATAAACGTCTTGATCATATTTTATGATTTGTGAGAACTTTAATCAGCACTGGAGGGCCTGTCTGTCTGCCTTTCTGGCGGAATACATAGAGCTCGGCAAAAAGTTTAAGAGATAAGAAAATTTATGTATTGAAAAAGTTGTTTTGCATGATGTGCCGCTTCTGTCAGCTCATAAACTTCCCTTGGCGAAACGAAGTTCGCGGGCACCAGCTAGTGGAAAATATGCTGAGAAAAGAAACACTTTAATACAGTCAATGGGAATCTATAGGGCCAGTTGATCAGAAGGTAATCAAATCAAGCAAGGTTTTTGGTAACAGTTCTAAATAATCCGTGCATTTTTCTATTGCTAAACACACAATTACATTAATGTGGCACAAAACATATTTAAAATTTATTGGACCTAAATCAAAGTCAATTTGGTAACAATGAGCTGGCCAAATTACGTCACTATCACAAAATTACAGTTCATTGGACTTTCCATTTATCTTCTTTGTAATTTATCTTTTACAGAATCATTTGAAGAACAATGGAAACGAACTGAAAAGCCTTTGATCATAAAATTTTATACAGGTAGGCTGCTTACAGACACGCCATTTCCGCCGCCCACCGGTCACTCAAACTCAAAAGAATTTATTCAACATGGGATACAAGAAATTTCACTAAATTGATAGTAAACAATACTACACAAATATGGTCGCCAAACGTACCTACCAAGTTGCGCCGCGGCAGACCACGACCACTTCAAGTTACTAGAGCTCTTCGATACGTACTTATCTAAAATATGCTATTATGTGAGGTAGGGTTGCTACCGATCGCCTCCCAGTTTATAAGGGTGTGTCGCAGTTTTTGACCTCGAAATATCTGTCGACTATGGTCAACCGCATGGTGGCGGTAATAATTGCTACCACCTATAATAGCATTTCTAAAGGTTGACGTCAGACAGGCAGCCAGTCATAAAACATAGCCAAATCTTTTTGTTACATGATTTTACGCTGTCCTCTATTGATTAGGGAAAGAGGTAAGATGATGATGATACATTGATAACACCGAGATTGCGGTGCACCACCGTAAGAGGTCTAAAGTCTATACAGTGTCGTACTATCATAGACATGAGGCTTCGTCGGCGTGTGTGAAAGCAGTTGTACCTTTATGTAGTTTGTATATGTAGGTGTGTCCAAATTGACACAGATCTAAAAGGAAGAGCCATTTCACTCAATCGCTTCAAAAGAACAAAATCTGGAATTAATTTAAAAGACCAGGTTTTTCTGTGTGATGCTGTTTATATCATCTTCCTGCCCTTATCCCAATTACTTGGGGTCGGCGCAACATGTTTTGTATGAACACAAAATCATGTTGCAAAAGGATTTGGCTTAATTTAACGACCGGCCGCCTGCCTCACGTCAACCCTCTTTGGGAATGCTATCGTAGGTGGTATTACCGCCACCATACGTTTGACCATGGTCGGCAGATATTGTAGCCAAGGTCATAAACTCTACGTCGCCTTTTACGAAACTCCCTGAGTAGAATAGGGGTGGCAGAATTTTTAGCCGCTACCACTCGGCTCAATGGGTGTTGTAATGGTTCAGCCAATCACGCACAAATATAATTCCTCAATATTAATATTTTTACTAACAATATGCTTTGTTTATGAGCACATTTGGGATGAAAGTCATCTTTCAATAATGCATAATTCTTTCATACCATAAATTGCGCTCAGTTTAAACACAAATATCAGAATAGATGCATTTTGTTTGTGGCAACAGAAATTTCAAAGATAGTTGAACGATTTATGTTTCATAATAGACCAGAAATAATATTTTATATTCCCAAATCAATGTTGATTCTAGCCAATTCGTGCATAGTAGCACCATCTATTGATATTGCACAGAACTAGCTGAATGATACGTGACGTGAGGCAGTGCGCTGTTTTACCAGTAATATCTGAGCAACAGGATTGAGTCGAACGTAAGAAGGGCTGCGATTGGTCGTAACAGCATCGTAACATGCTCTGGGGGATATTGCTACTGGTTGATATACTTATTTCGACCAGCCAGACTCCGACTGCCCGGCGCGGTAGGACACCCGCCGCGGGTGCGCGGGCGACGCGGGGGTGAGCGGCCGCAGGTTCGAGACGCGCGGATGCGCCACTTTTTTTCAGGACGGCTGAGCGAGCGGCCGGGTGCGACTGCCGGCCGCCCGGACACTACGCTCGGTGCGGCGCCATTTTCCTTTAGTTAACTTTGAAGAAACCCTGGTAAGGCCTTTTATTTTCTCTGATTTTACAATTTTTATTCCATTCTATTTAAAAGTGGTTTTGATTTTTCTGTGTTATTTTGTGCCTAGGATGTACGTTGCTGGCAGTTCGCGTGTGTTCTATTTTGCGGTTTCTAGATTAATTTTCATTGTGTTGCTACTCGTGTTTATTCTACCTGTTTCCCATTTGTCTTTTACGTATGTGATAAACGTAATCATGCCATTGATAAATTCTAACTGTTTTGCAAGTATGTATAGTGCGTGAGTGATAGCGGCTAGCGGGAAGACGGAGAATCGCCGCGAACAGTTTTGTTTCTACCCTCTTATTCTTGCTTCGCGGTGGCGTCATCATTCCTATGGCGGGTCTCACACCTGACATCCGTCGCTGCGCATTTTCGCTCACACAATTTGTATGAGAAGATGGCATATTGCAGGTAAATGGGAAAAGTAGGTAGATAAAAACAGGATAACCGAGTGAGTATGACATTATTGACAGTGGGCTCGATAGGCAAAGTTGTGGAAAAAAAATCGTAACCGTTTTAACCGACTGTTGAAAACAGGGGTGTCACATCGATATGTGTGTAAAAGGAAATTTATAAATCCTATATTGTTTTGATTTGTTGAAAAATGAAGAAGTAACCGACTAGGAAAATTGTTGAGTACGGTATGGTGTATTTCTTGTTGTGAACAATGGCGAGCTATCCAGCAGTGGAATCGCATTTCGGTTTCTATGGACATGAGATTTATACATACTATAATAGGTTAGTGTTACGAGTAAAGTAGATGATTGGTGTGATGAGTCAATACTGCCAATCATTGTAGTAGGTAGAATAGTTACTGAAGCTGCGGAGTGTTGTGTTTATACGCGTGTTAAACCGATTAATGATGTAGTGATGTCATATTAGGTAGTGGATAGTGATGAAATGGCATAATTTGTTCATACGACTATTTTACGGGATAACTTTAGAATACTGACCCACGAATATGGGGTAGCTAAAGTTTGCATTCTATAGGGATAATTCTAGCTTTCATTTGATACTATTTTCAGTGTGCGGAAACGTCTAGAAATAAAGTTATGAGGTAACTTTAGAATACTGACCCACGAATATTGGGTCACTAAAGGTCGCATTCTATAGGAGTGGTTCTAGCTTTCATTTGATACCATTTTCAAAGTGAGGAAACGTTT
Source organism: Phthorimaea operculella (assembly GCA_024500475.1). Taxonomy (NCBI): domain Eukaryota; kingdom Metazoa; phylum Arthropoda; class Insecta; order Lepidoptera; family Gelechiidae; genus Phthorimaea; species Phthorimaea operculella. The sequence continues at coordinate 416,617 of JANFCV010000269.1, read as the reverse complement.
ATAAATAAAGTTATGAGGTAACTTTAGAATACTGACCCACGAATATGGGGTACCTAAAGGTTGCATTCTATAGGGGATAATTCTAGCTTTCATTTGATACTATTTTCAGTGTGCGGAAACGTCTAGAAATAAAGTTATGAGGTAACTTTAGAATACTGACCCACGAATATGGGGTAGCTAAAGGTTGCATTCTATAGGGGGTGATTCTAGCTTTCATTTGATACCATTTTCATAGTGAGGAAATGTTTAGAAACAGAGTTATGAGGCACTTTAGTATTCGGACCCACGAATATGGGATACCTAAAGGTTGCATTCTATAGGGGGTGATTCTAGCTTTCATTTGATACCATTTTCATAGTGAGGAAATGTTTAGAAACAGAGTTATGAGGCACTTTAGTATTCGGACCCACGAATATGGGATACCTAAAGGTTGCATTCTATAGGGGATAATTCTAGCTTTCATTTGATACTATTTTCAGTGTGAGGAAATGTTTAGAAACAAAGTTATGATGTAACTTTAGTATACTGACCTCCGAATATGGGGGAACTAAGGGTTGCACTCTGAAGGGGGTTATTCGAGCATTCATTTAATACCATTCTTAATGTGAGGAAACGTTTAAAAGCAAAGTTACGGGGTAACTTTAGTATCAGGCGGTACGAATTTAGGTTCAATAAAGGTTGAGTTTTGTAAGGTACAATTTTAGATTTCGTTTGATACTATTCTTAGACTGAGGAAATGTATGGGAAACGAGATACGGAAGACTTTAGTATCCAACGATACAAGTTTAGGGTTGGAAAACGTTGCTTTTGTAGCAGGCAATTTTAGCCTTCCTTTGATGCCATTTTTAACCTGCGGAAATATTTAGAAGAGGATATATAGATTAATATTGGTATTTGCGTCACCCATCCATTTGCGGTCACCCATCCATTTGCGGTCACCCATTCATTTTAGGTAACTCATCCATTTTCGGTCACCCATCCTTTTGGTTATTTAACTGTTCATGCTCATAATTCTTGCGGGGTAGACAAATAATAGAAATGGTATTGTTTCATGGTAAAGTTTATCGTTTGAAATAATTTGATAAAGCTCGGTTTGCATATCTAGTACTACTAGTAACTTGCTTAGAAATAAAAATATAATGACACCTACAAAATGGAAAGCTTTCTAGTGATGTGACAATTTAGCACATATCTTTGGTTCAAAAGAAAGAACGAATTTTAGTTTTTGGGGAATCGGGAGACAGACTGACTATCTGACGTAGAATCCTTGTTCCAAGTAGATTCAGTAAAAGTAAATTCAGAAAAGAAAAATTATTCCAAACACTTGGCCATAAAAGTAGCTTCCTTGTTTTGCAATACAAAATGCCTTATATTGGACAGCTAGTACACCTGGACGTGGAAAATCCAGCTTTCGCTCCTTTGTTACTTATATACGTATCTATTTTATTACACCACTTTTGGTTTGGCAAATAAAATTAAGTTAAATTACTAAGGCATTATATCTTTTGTAACTTTGATTGTAAATGTAAATTCAGGCACTAGTTTGGGAATAATATAAGGCGGAGGGTGTCCAGTCAGGCTAAGCCGAAACCCACGGTTTGTGTTTGATAGAATATTTTCAGAGAGAGGAAAACTTAAAACCTACCACCTCTTAAAATAAAACTACATCTGAAAATACAAGCACACTGGTGAACAATTTCTTAAAATAAGCCAGGGAGCGGAGCGGGGCTCCAACCTTAAGCCTTACCAATAAAATACTCAAGTACTAGCGACATAGTGACTTCTAAGTAGAATTGATTCGGCAGCGCTTTGCTTACTTTATTTTATGTCGTTCTGTGCTAGTTACGCCTTGACTTGAAGTACCTTTACTTACATATATTCTAACGGTGCTAGTAATTGGTGTATAGGTTCCTTATGAAGCTATATTACGTTAGTGAAGTCTTCAGAATAGTGGTTAGGTTAGTTAAGACACACCATTCCTTATCAGCAAAGAAGTTTGGGGTACTACTTATACACAACGTAGGGTTGATGATCACCTGGCCGATTCATAAACCTCAGTGAACCCAATTCTAGTAACCATGACAAGTAGGATTTTATCTATTCGGATTTTGAGTTCGCATTTGTAGGTAGGTCAGTAAAAAAAAAAATTGGGGTAGGGTAGGAGAGGGACGTTACAATTTGGTGCCGTGACCAGGATAGCTAACGCTGGGTTATTACGGGTCCTTTTCATCAATTCATAAGAGTTCTTCCTGTTGACGGTTTTCTTGACATAATTAAACTCAAATATGGTCACGTTACAATTTGCTGTACCGTGACCAGGATATGCTTTTTCGGGGTTTCCGCAGATTAGTTATATACATGTTTTACTTTACTTTTAATAATAGTGTTATTTCATGGTTACTTCAGAGTTGGGAACACTTTGGTTCAAAGTGGTTACTTTGTAGCCACAATTTGTTGCCGTGAAAGAGGAATGATAGAAATGGTGTTTTATAGGTTTTATGTTTTGTTAACATCGTTAGGGTTATTGATCTTATTAGAGAGGCTTTTGTTTAGATAGGGGGTCGAATACAAACCTTGGAAGGTTTAATTTTATCGATTTTGTTAGGGTTCTAGTGGAGCAGGTACTATTTTAGATGCAGAGTGGATTATGTTCGATTTCTAGTGAAGCAAATATTTTGGATGGTGGGTCAAATAAAAGAAAACCTAAATGGATTTGTAGTTGTCAAAAGAGTCGTGCACACGTTGTTATTATTCAAACTTATCTGAAAGGGAGGTCGCAAAAGAAACTGTTAGTGGGTTATTTTTATGTTTTACTTATCTGTCTGAAATAAAATAATGGGGTCGTTAGGTCCGTTCTTAAGTTATGTAAGCATTTTAGTAGTTGTTATCTGATAGGGAGTCGCATTTGAAACTACGGGGGTCGTTAGTTATGTTTAAATGAGTCGTGTAAACGTTCTAATGATAATTCTTATCTAAAAAGGGTCGTATGAGAAGCTGTTAGTGAGTGGGATATTAGTATGTGTACCTATTTATCCGTTATAAAGTCATCGGTTATGCTTGCGTTCGAGTAAGGTCAACACTAGATTGGCGTCTTATATAAAACTATGGGGGTCGTTAGTTATATTTATTCGAGTCATGTAAGCTTTCTTGTAGGAAAAAGAATCTGTTAATGTCTGACAGGGAATCATATTTAAAACTATGGGGGTCGTTAGCTCGTTTGTTTATCTAAGGTATTAGTCTCAATCAGGCGAACTTTTTACTAATCTATTGATTTTTTATTTGATTTTAATAATTTTCTTTTTAATTCTAGGTTCCTTCCATATGAGAGATGAAAAGAAAATCCATTTTTGATTAAACCATTCTGGTCGAGGGTAGATAGTTTTATTCGGGGAATCATTTAGTGCAGATTAGGCTTAGTCTTTTGCAAATATGCGTAAAGCGTAAAATTCATTCCAAATGTTGTTTGCCTGGAACAGATGACCGACAAACATAAGTTTTTCTCCCTTTTGATTTTGCGTCAAATGTTTCGTTACTTAGCAAGAATTAAATATGAAACTTGTTTTTTTTTAGATAGGTATAAAGTTAACATGAATAAAGTTAATGCAGTAGCGTAATACATACAAAAAAGAAAATATTATGAAGAAAAAAAAGGTCGCGGCTTTTCATCTTATCGCGAATGGCGTAGTTTCGCGTTTTTATTGCATTTTGCGTAACTTCTTGCATGGCAAACGTAGTTAGTTATCCCAACTTTAATTTTATAACTTATACAGTCAAGAAGAACACATAAGTTCAAGTTGACTTGTGTTTCCTTCTTATTATGTTTTTAAAATTTATGTTACATGTTTAGATTTAAGATATTGGGCGGGCGTCTAAGAGTTACGCGTCTCGATGTGGCGACTCCTCTGTCTTAGGTGATGATGAAAATCAGAACCTACAGGAGGTTTTGTTGGACCTTTTACTCGGACTTTTGGCTACTCGCTACAACAAAACATTGTGTTTGTCCTTTCTGTTTAGATTTAAGAATATGGGCGGGAGTGTAGGAGTTACGCGACTCGGTGTTAGGAATCCTCTGACTTAGGTGATGACAAGTTCAGAGCCTACAGGAGTTTTCCTCGGACCTTTTTCTCGGACTCTTCACTACTCGCTGCAACAAAAGATTGTGTTTGTCTTGTCCTTTTTGTTTATATGTGTTTCATCTTTCTCAGCAGGTCTAAGCGTAGTTTTGCATTAATAACATTGCATTTGGCGTAATTTATAAAATGCACACAATATATATGGATACTTTTTTCATATTTTCCAGTGTAAAATAATTGAACCTAACAGTATAAGATTTATAAGAAAGTAGTATCTTTTCATTTCTGTATTGATAAAAAAATGAAATGTTAACCATTTAACCGTTTTAAAAATATTCACTAATAGTAAGGCCTTGAAGTTCTGCTTGAGAGAGTGAAATTGTGAATGAGGGCGCCTTGACAGAAGAGGAGCATGGAAGGTTAGGATGTAAAGTTTGGGTTTTGACAGAGAGAGTGAGAATTTGTGAAAGATACCTTGGATCCTTAAAAGGTGATATCGTAAAAGTGATAAAAATAAAATGTGTAAAGGCTCTTTCAGGATTTCAATAGCCACCTATTAGTGAATACAGGTATTGTATGCCCTTTTAGAAAACACTACACTTACAAGAGGAAGTCATATGAAAATTTGAAGATAGGTATACATTGATTTACCCAAAATCAATGTAGGTATAAGACAGCAGTCATTTCTGTGTTTAACAGATGTTTCGTATGAATTCTGCACTATACACGCAGCATTCAAAGCAAGATGGAAAAACCCAACGCTTTTTCCCCCACACACCATCTTTAATTTTTATTAATGGTGACACACATTATTCCGGGTAGTTAGCGGTGTAGATTTGCTATGGAATTCAAATAGGCGATTCTAAATTATGCGCGATCAGATATTCGGCAAAAGGGTATTGTTGTTTTGCGTAGGGGCAGCATGGGTATCATTTTTCAAATCATGATATATCGAGTATTGACTTGATGCGGAATGCTGGGTCATTAGGACAGAGGGATTATCACACGTCTCTTCCTTGCGCAAAGCTTGGATTTAACTCGCTGAATAGATTTTTGCTCATTCTCTAAGAGTTGTCAATAATTTTGGATTTCATGTTGGGTTTATTGCTGCTGACGACTCGGATTAGTTCCACACCACACAAGATACATTTTCGGAGGATATGCAATTCCTTTAAATTAAATTTTTGTGTTAATTAAATTATTTTACACGGACTCTCCATTTGTGCCTACCATTTTTGTGCGAGCTTTTGCATAGTTCATCAATGAAGGATGTTTTCTTGTGTAATGCAAGAAATTTTACTTTTCCATGACTGTGGTCTGTTGGCTTATCAATGTAGCGTGAACGTTATGAAACTCAATGATCTTTGATGATGTACATGAGCGTTCCTCTTACAAAACCTGACAGACTGACAACTTAGGAAAAGGAGAGGAGTTGTTATTTAAGGACATAAATAAGCTAACAGAATCCATAGCTTGGATATATTTTGTTGACATTTTGCCTAAAGACACTTAAGATACACGGAACAAATGAGGATTTATGAAAAGTTGATGCTAGGTTAGAGTACAATGCTTGGTCATTATAAAGAACAAGTCATATGAATTTTACAGAATTATCTGTCTGTTTCATAAATCACTCCACTTACATGCAGCTAACAGCGCAATGCAAGCTTCCCCACACACAAAGAAATCTGCTTTATTTACAAACTTCATAATTTGTCAAACGTTGTGTTTATAATTATTTTCTTAAATTAAAGAAAAAGTAGTCGATCTAGGAAGACTTAATAGAATCTAAAACTTTGGAATAGAATAAAAATATTCCTCAATAACTCGAAAACTCGTACCATGCGGGCGATGAGTTATTTCAAGTTTGCGATTCTACCAATAAAAGGAAAATTGGTAGTCTTTCTTAGGATGTGACAATTTAAGCACATAATTTTTAGTTCAAAAATAAAGAACTAACTTAAATTCTTCGGAAAATCGGGTGACATAATATTACACACTTGAGATTCTTGGTTGTGAATAAGCAGGTTTATTTGTAAACTTATTCAGATTCTTGGCGATTGCTTAGAGTGGTCGACATTTTGAGTTGAGTTTTGGTCAATTGAATAAATATGACTGGAGCTATTAAAGTCAACATGTTTTGACACGGGTGTGCAAAGCTGGTTCAATTTCAAATCCTAAGATTCAGAGTATTGGTTAAAACGGCTTTGTATAGTACCACTCGGGTCGGCTGGCTTCACAAACTAGTTCCCCTAGATAAAAGAATATGTTGTCCTTGTGAAGGTGACTTTTTATTCATGGCTAATAATTTAAAAGCTTGAAATTTTTGTCATTTTAGTGGTTGCTGACCTTTTGAAGCATTACTTCACATGCACTCGTTTACATTCTGGGCAGAGTGTCAATAAAATATTTAGTACGAATTATATTTGTGTAAACTCAAAATATTATTGAGTCAGGAAAATTTCCTTCGTTGAAGTTTAAAATCAACTCCAGAAATTTGGGGGTCGGGTGTAATGGTTCAGCCAATCACGCACAAATATAATTCCTCAATATTAATATTTTTACTAACAATATGCTTTGTTTATGAGCACATTTGGGATGAAAGTCATCTTTCAATAATGCATAATTCTTTCATACCATAAATTGCGCTCAGTTTAAACACAAATATCAGAATAGATGCATTTTGTTTGTGGCAACAGAAATTTCAAAGATAGTTGAACGATTTATGTTTCATAATAGACCAGAAATAATATTTTATATTCCCAAATCAATGTTGATTCTAGCCAATTCGTGCATAGTAGCACCATCTATTGATATTGCACAGAACTAGCTGAATGATACGTGACGTGAGGCAGTGCGCTGTTTTACCAGTAATATCTGAGCAACAGGATTGGAGTCGAACGTAAGAAGGGCTGCGATTGGTCGTAACAGCATCGTAACATGCTCTGGGGGATATTGCTACTGGTTGATATACTTATTTCGACCAGCCAGACTCCGACTGCCCGGCGCGGTAGGACACCCGCCGCGGGTGCGCGGGCGACGCGGGGGTGAGCGGCCGCAGGTTCGAGACGCGCGGATGCGCCACTTTTTTTCAGGACGGCTGAGCGAGCGGCCGGGTGCGACTGCCGGCCGCCCGGACACTACGCTCGGTGCGGCGCCATTTTCCTTTAGTTAACTTTGAAGAAACCCTGGTAAGGCCTTTTATTTTCTCTGATTTTACAATTTTTATTCCATTCTATTTAAAAGTGGTTTTGATTTTCTGTGTTATTTTGTGCCTAGGATGTACGTTGCTGGCAGTTCGCGTGTGTTCTATTTTGCGGTTTCTAGATTAATTTTCATTGTGTTGCTACCTCGTGTTTATTCTACCTGTTTCCCATTTGTCTTTTACGTATGTGATAAACGTAATCATGCCATTGATAAATTCTAACTGTTTTGCAAGTATGTATAGTGCGTGAGTGATAGCGGCTAGCGGGAAGACGGAGAATCGCCGCGAACAGTTTTGTTTCTACCCTCTTATTCTTGCTTCGCGGTGGCGTCATCATTCCTATGGCGGGTCTCACACCTGACATCCGTCGCTGCGCATTTTCGCTCACACAATTTGTATGAGAAGATGGCATATTGCAGGTAAATGGGAAAAGTAGGTAGATAAAAACAGGATAACCGAGTGAGTATGACATTATTGACAGTGGGCTCGATAGGCAAAGTTGTGGAAAAAAAATCGTAACCGTTTTAACCGACTGTTGAAAACAGGGGTGTCACATCGATATGTGTGTAAAAGGAAATTTATAAATCCTATATTGTTTTGATTTGTTGAAAAATGAAGAAGTAACCGACTAGGAAAATTGTTGAGTACGGTATGGTGTATTTCTTGTTGTGAACAATGGCGAGCTATCCAGCAGTGGAATCGCATTTCGGTTTCTATGGACATGAGATTTATACATACTATAATAGGTTAGTGTTACGAGTAAAGTAGATGATTGGTGTGATGAGTCAATACTGCCAATCATTGTAGTAGGTAGAATAGTTACTGAAGCTGCGGAGTGTTGTGTTTATACGCGTGTTAAACCGATTAATGATGTAGTGATGTCATATTAGGTAGTGGATAGTGATGAAATGGCATAATTTGTTCATACGACTATTTTACGGGATAACTTTAGAATACTGACCCACGAATATGGGGTAGCTAAAGTTTGCATTCTATAGGGGATAATTCTAGCTTTCATTTGATACTATTTTCAGTGTGCGGAAACGTCTAGAAATAAAGTTATGAGGTAACTTTAGAATACTGACCCACGAATATTGGGTAACTAAAGGTCGCATTCTATAGGGAGTGGTTCTAGCTTTCATTTGATACCATTTTCAAAGTGAGGAAACGTTTATAAATAAAGTTATGAGGTAACTTTAGAATACTGACCCACGAATATGGGGTACCTAAAGGTTGCATTCTATAGGGGATAATTCTAGCTTTCATTTGATACTATTTTCAGTGTGCGGAAACGTCTAGAAATAAAGTTATGAGGTAACTTTAGAATACTGACCCACGAATATGGGGTAGCTAAAGGTTGCATTCTATAGGGGGTGATTCTAGCTTTCATTTGATACCATTTTCATAGTGAGGAAATGTTTAGAAACAGAGTTATGAGGCACTTTAGTATTCGGACCCACGAATATGGGATACCTAAAGGTTGCATTCTATAGGGGGTGATTCTAGCTTTCATTTGATACCATTTTCATAGTGAGGAAATGTTTAGAAACAGAGTTATGAGGCACTTTAGTATTCGGACCCACGAATATGGGATACCTAAAGGTTGCATTCTATAGGGGATAATTCTAGCTTTCATTTGATACTATTTTCAGTGTGAGGAAATGTTTAGAAACAAAGTTATGATGTAACTTTAGTATACTGACCTCCGAATATGGGGGAACTAAGGGTTGCACTCTGAAGGGGGTTATTCGAGCATTCATTTAATACCATTCTTAATGTGAGGAAACGTTTAAAAGCAAAGTTACGGGGTAACTTTAGTATCAGGCGGTACGAATTTAGGTTCAATAAAGGTTGAGTTTTGTAAGGTACAATTTTAGATTTCGTTTGATACTATTCTTAGACTGAGGAAATGTATGGGAAACGAGATACGGGAAGACTTTAGTATCCAACGATACAAGTTTAGGTTGGAAAACGTTGCTTTTGTAGCAGGCAATTTTAGCCTTCCTTTGATGCCATTTTAACCTGCGGAAATATTTAGAAGAGGATATATAGATTAATATTGGTATTTGCGTCACCCATCCATTTGCGGTCACCCATCCATTTGCGGTCACCCATTCATTTTAGGTAACTCATCCATTTTCGGTCACCCATCCTTTTGGTTATTTAACTGTTCATGCTCATAATTATTTCGGTGTAGACAAATAATAGAAATGGTATTGTTTCATGGTAAAGTTTATCGTTTGAAATAATTTGATAAAGCTCGGTTTGCATATCTAGTACTACTAGTAACTTGCTTAGAAATAAAAATATAATGACACCTACAAAAATGGAAAGCTTTCTAGTGATGTGACAATTTAGCACATATCTTTGGTTCAAAAGAAAGAACGAATTTTAGTTCTTTGGGGAATCGGGGAGACAGACTGACTATCTGACGTAGAATCCTTGTTCCAAGTAGATTCAGTAAAAAGTAAATTCAGAAAAGAAAAATTATTCCAAACACTTGGCCATAAAAGTAGCTTCCTTGTTTTGCAATACAAAATGCCTTATATTGGACAGCTAGTACACCTGGACGTGGAAAATCCAGCTTTCGCTCCCTTTTGTTACTTATATACGTATCTATTTTATTACACCACTTTTGGTTTGGCAAATAAAATTAAGTTAAATTACTAAGGCATTATATCTTTTGTAACTTTGATTGTAAATGTAAATTCAGGCACTAGTTTGGGAATAATATAAGGCGGAGGGTGTCCAGTCAGGCTAAGCCGAAACCCACGGTTTGTGTTTGATAGAATATTTTCAGAGAGAGGAAAACTTAAAACCTACCACCTCTTAAAATAAAACTACATCTGAAAATACAAGCACACTGGTGAACAATTTCTTAAAATAAGCCAGGGAGCGGAGCGGGGCTCCAACCTTAAGCCTTACCAATAAAATACTCAAGTACTAGCGACATAGTGACTTCTAAGTAGAATTGATTCGGCAGCGCTTTGCTTACTTTATTTTATGTCGTTCTGTGCTAGTTACGCCTTGACTTGAAGTACCTTTACTTACATATATTCTAACGGTGCTAGTAATTGGTGTATAGGTTCCTTATGAAGCTATATTACGTTAGTGAAGTCTTCAGAATAGTGGTTAGGTTAGTTAAGACACACCATTCCTTATCAGCAAAGAAGTTTGGGGTACTACTTATACACAACGTAGGGTTGATGATCACCTGGCCGATTCATAAACCTCAGTGAACCCAATTCTAGTAACCATGACAAGTAGGATTTTATCTATTCGGATTTTGAGTTCGCATTTGTAGGTAGGTCAGTAAAAAAAAAAATTGGGGTAGGGTAGGAGAGGGACGTTACAGTGTGATGCTGTTTATAAAGAAAGTTATTTTAAAAGTATAGATAAGTATTTTGAAGAACTGGTTATAATTACGTTACTGTGTAAAGTTTCAATCAATCGAATCAAACCAATCAAATCTAATTGTTTCCAGATAATAGAACATAGCATAATTTTAATTTTATTTGCTGTTTAAGTTCAGTCTTGCAAACCTCAGATAGAAACAGAATATGATAAAATAATTTCATGTACGAGTATAATTATCGAAATAAGGATTTCTGTTATTTGAGTCAGAAGGTCACTACTATATCTCAGAATCAAATTCAATGAAGCTTCGAGCATCTTCCGTCCCGTTCCGGCTCCGGGGGAGTCCGCAAAGATACTTTACTCTATACAAATATTTCTGTCGTTTTTTGCGGGGGGAGAGGTAAAGCTGTCAAATCAAGCTAGTGTTGGATCGACAATATCGATACTTGAACTTTCGATTAATTACAACAGTCTACTCAAAATTGTGTCATTCATTATTATTGCATTTTTAAAAGCAACTTAGTTCACAAGAATAGGATTTTTCGTAAATAGAAATATTGACACAATAACATCATTTTAAATATTGCATAAGGTACCCTAAATTAAACAATTTTTTTTCTCCAAAGATCAGATAATACAATTATGTAGGTACAATCAATGCAATACCTACTATTTACTGATAATTTAAGTATCATAGGATATTATGTTAGGGAATTTACTAAAAAACCACCTATACAATAAATCATACATAATAACTTCGACTGTCCCGATGACGTAGTGGTTAGTACCCCTGTCTTCTACGCCGAGGCTCGTGTGTTCAATTTCCACCGAACACAAATATTTGTAAAGTAAATTTTCAAATATTCGTGTTTTGTCAGAGCACTCTGCCTGATAAAGAACCACCGACTGGACCGAAACGGTCGTGAAATCGCGATGTAATAAGAAGTAGGTAAGTGCGCAATCCTTTACATCAATAACAGTTTTTCAACCACCTACTGCAATAAGCAGGACTCTGATATGGTTGTGTAACGACAGCCGTCTAAGTGACCATAGACAGCAACCGGGACCGACGGCTGAACATGGCTCCAAAGCACGGAACCATCTTGCTTTTCGGACAATCAGGTGGTTCAGCCTGTGTGGCGTCCTGACCAGTGTAGGAACATATTCACAAAGTGATAAATATCAACTTTGTGAGCGAAAGGAATAACCTTCTGCGTCGCAGGCAGTCGGACTAGCCACTGCGACACATCGGTTGACATCCGATGTCACCCGATCGACTGAGACTGACATTAATTTTCAATGAAACTAGAACAAAATCAGGATTTCCCAAAATCCATAGTAAAAGTTGTTCAATTTCATAATCTGATCATGCCTGCAAAGTTTTCGGTACAGACCGTCTTTACATAGTATAGGTTTGAAACTATGGCGATAGAAAAAGTATCAACGTTTTGTATTAGTTGACTCACTGCACTAGCTTGGGTTCAGTGTCGCTCGATACTTCAAGTTAAAATTATCGTTTTTTCATTACATATCGACTGGAAATGAACATCATTGAATAAGTAGAACAATCACAAACTAACATTCTAATCTTACTTAGCAAGCTATTTACTGTTAATAAAGGCATCGATAAACTAAGATCGTTAATTGTTACCCATTATATGGTGGAATATTATCATCTATAGTTAAAAAATAAACGATTCTATGATGAACACTATTGTTCGACACAAACTAATAACAAAAGGAACAAAATACAATTATTTTATTGTAGATCCACCTAAAAAAACTCCAAATCAGTCATTCTGTACGACTTACTGGCAACACTTATGTACAATTTTCAATCGCTTATTTTATATATTATTTAGTGATATTGTACTGGAGGAATGCTTTCAGATGAAAAGTGATATTGTTCTGTTGTAAATTGGTATTTTTACATATTTTCTTAGGCATTATTAGCTCTACAATTCGGCTTTTTATCGGAGCTCATTTGACATGCACGACTGGACTCGTTCTAGGAAATAATCTGACAGCAACTGGTTTTTGTAATAAGATGGGCAAAGGCCGTGACAGAGGGGAAGTGCTTCGTACGGCGTCTCCCTACCCAGCTTTCCTCCAAGCAATGAAGTGATGTCAGAATCGAAAAAGATTTCTTTCTGATTTTTGTTTTTAACCAAATTCAGAACCTCATTATCTCCTTCAGGTTTGAGATAAGGTTACGTAATTACTGACTGAAAAAGTTTAATCAGTTCTTATGAAAACATTGTTCATTTTAAACCTTTTTTTACTTCGCGACAATGTTTCACGTCATAAAATATTTCATATTTAGTAAGCAACAGAAAACTTCTGAAAAATTCTCATGCATTTTTGCATACTTAATTTGCTTTTGCTTTGCCCGCTTGTGGCTTTCAAAAACTTAAGTTATAAAAACTTTGCAGCAGTTATTTTTCCAAGTATGTAACATCCTTGTGGTCTTAAATTGTACCAAGCTTTTTTAAACTCTGGGTGAAAATTGTAAGTACTTGAAAACAAGAATATTTCACAAACAAAGCCAACGTTCTAGGTTTACTTCTCTCGGAAATATATTCACACTATTAAATAAAGGGAAACGATATTTTTGTCTGCAACTACCTACCGATTATGTTCAAAAGTTCTTAACTGTTTTTGATCAAAAAAGTACCGCAGTAAAGGGCCTAACCTAACTTTTTCTCACAGAAATTGTGTGACAACAAATGAAAATATAAATAAGTTTACGATATCAACTTTTCGGACACGATAAATGAAATCAGACCCAACCCACGTCAAAGTCCAACAAATTCAATTTCCTCTTCATTCAGAGAGCAAATATACTCTATCGTATCATAGCTTAATCATCTTGCTCAGTCATTATTAATTACTTGCGGCCCTCCTAGTGGTTTCACCCGCTGCTACTTAGGTATAGTGGTATAGTCCATCAGCAATTACTGTGTCATGAAATGACATGACCAGCCTAAGCCTAAGTTGAGCTGGTCGCAATACTTATACCCCTGGGAGTTCGAATCATAGACATAGAAACGATAGACGAACATAGTGTGCAAAAGAGAAGAAAATGATTTATGGAAACTCAGTAAGATAGAAAGGAATAGCGAACCTTATGTCACTGTAACCTGTTTTGTATGACAGATCGTCCCAATTCAACCCGCTGGTTTTTACTTGTACATTATTTTGGTGTTTTTTTCAGAAATCCTGATTTATTTTTATAATTTGATTAGTGTGCAACGATGGTTATGTATTCAGGATGCGAATTTGATGCGAATCTTCACATTTACCCGGAAAACTGCACATTTTACAGGTAAATTCACTGGAAGTCGTCTCTGGGATTACACGTGAATTTTTTGTTTAAATGTGCCTTTTCTTGTAAGTAAAATAATAAAATACGCAAATCCTTATATTTCCTTTAGTATTTTCGATATGTAAAAGTGTATTAGTTAGTAATTTTCATAATATTTGGGGATAAAATAATTTCGCAATTAGGCCAGGGATTGACTGCAATTTATCGACAAAGTTATCGATAGTTACCTAGAGGTACCTTACATACTTTGAATAGTATTGTAACGAATATTAATTCGCACAGTTTTACAAAGTGGATTATTATATTTTCTACGCGGGACTGATAGAAGTCATCGTCTTAAGAATACGTACCCGCTTCAAGAATCGGCACCATTTACCAGTAAATAACACGTGCGTAGACGCACCCACCCGGGACAATGGAATGCAATCGCATCTGGCTGGACCTTTTTGCTAGGGAATAAAGACTAAAACAGCCTACCTGCATGATTGCAATAATAATTTTTGTTTTGGGTTTGGTGTCGCTAAGGGAAGCGAGGACAGTCAATCCCCGACCCTGGTGAAACAACAACGCGCGGGGTTGTTTATGGGCTCGGTGGAAAATTTCAAATACGGGGCGAACCGCGCGTACTTAATTACTTCGTCCCAGTTAGAATCAGTGAACTAACAACTATTTTCTTTTGCAGGGTCCTCCACGAGCTACGGTAATTTCTTCGTTGGTGGGTTTTAATGTGTTTTAACAGCTGTCCAGCGAGGCCTCGGACGGAGCTTCAGCGGTAGATTTGTGTTAGGCTTCTTAGAGTTTTCCTGCCGTGTGATTGACATTTTATTGTTTCAACAGGAACGCAAGGCAGCCGCCGGAAGTGTTTGATTATGGGTAGGAAAATTAGGGACTCCAGATTATCGTAGCCTAGGTTTTTAGGGAAGTGAAACAGAGTTAATGTACGTGTTTGAATGTGGCGGGTGAATCATTTGACCTTCTGTTATTTATTTATTTTACATCTTCCGTTCAATATTAAACGTATTTTTTTGTACACTTTAACATTTGGTGCTGACACGATAAAAAAGGCACTGAATATTAAAGTTGACGGTTTTCTTTTTGAATTATTTTTCGACAACAATTTCTCGAATAGGGGTTAGAGACTGACCAATTGATGTATAGCTATTCTGACATGTGCACATAGACATCTGGCGGGCTATGTTTTGCCAGGTATGACATTCGCGACCCAATATGTTTTGGACAATCCGAATGTCTTGCTCATAATTAATTAATTAATTTGGGCCCTGTCGAAAGAATGTAGTGCTGATCAGATACATATGTGAATAGCTACGCAACTTTGCAAAGTCTAGAATTGCACAATGGACTGCAGTCCGTAGGTAATTGTTATGAGAGGATGCCTGGAAGGATGAATGAAAGGTTTGTGATGAGAGTGGAGTGTTTTGAGGTGATCTGAGAGTACGCGAGATGGTTTGAAATTTAGCTAGATTAGGTGGTTTGATAGGAGAACCTCTATGGGATATGGTGATTGGATGAGCTTTAAGGTGTGTTGGGTGGCTCATATAATTCCTGATTGTTTATTCCCTTTCTAGACCTAGAAGTCTCTATCAAAACCTAACCTTTCCCTGGGAAGTCGTGTCATACTCTTTTCTTACAGCACGCGTAACTAGCCGCCGTTCGAGTCGATCATCGCGCAACCGTGATATTATTGTTTTTCTTTTACCCTTAATAAAACAGGTAAAGCAGCCATTCACGAAGAAAGGACCGCTAGGCCGTGTAAGACTACGAGCTAATCGAGTCAACGCTGCCAGCTCAGAACGAGACCCGCGATGGCTTCAGATCAATATGTGCGGTCTAGGACGTCTGGAGTTATTACAGCTAAGTGGACGCTTATTTTAATTTATAATAATGTTGTGTATTCCGTTCCAGCTTCCCTATTTTATGTTCTTTCCTTATGTAGAAACGCGCGTACTTATAGTCTCACAACGTAGAGTCTGAACTAAATCCACTAGACGAGTTAGGTATCAGAGGCCAAGTTTTACACTATTAAATTCATTAAAGATTTTATTAGGTAGGTAAGAACAATAGCTACATTGGTGCACGTGACAACTGAGGATTAAGCGTTTTTAAAGGGCGAATCATTTTGATTCGAACACGTATCAAAGAAACTGGGTTACTTACTTACTTCTTCTTCTACTTTTCGGGTCAATGGCAATGATCCCCGCATTGACCGCATTACAGTCGCTGTGCCCAGAAAGTGGCTACGTCAATAGCCTTTTGGTTGGCACAATACATATTGTTGGTTACTTACTAAAGGTAGTATTTAAAGTAGAAATGTGTACAAGAAATTTTGTAATTTAGATGCTCAATTTTGTTGTATTGTTCAAATAAGTATTGTTCAATCACAGATAAAAATTACGGCTGCTATTAGTCCGACGCTAGGAAGAAAAAAGGGTCAGGCTATTGTTTTTTGTAAAAGTAGGTAGGTCTAGTAAAGTCAGTAAAGCCGACTTTATAACCGAACAACACGTATACAAAATCTAATGTTTTAAAGCATTTGAAATGATTAAAGAGTTTGAACCATAACGTAAAACAAAATTAAAATAGGTATATATTCTTATGTAGGTTGCCTTTTAGAGAAATAGTATGTGTGTTATCTACCACATTGCTTGTAATGTATCAGTACTTTGGAAAAAAAACTTACTGATATTTTATCGATTGTAATTTCATAAATACCTAGTAATAGGACGCTGGATTTCAGTCACGAGCTATCGCGGTTTATTGTGGACGCGACAGAGGACTTAATTGTTTTTATTCAAAAGAGATTTCATAGGTTCCTGGGTAATAAAAAAATAAACCTGCTTATCGTTAAAGCGATAGGGATTATTAGCACAAATTATGTTTGTGGCGGCATTGTATGATCATCCATTATCCTGCAGTCGAATTCTTAGTTTACGGACGGAGTATTGTTATGAGATACAAAGGATCTATTAAACAAAGGAACTACAGTAAAATAGCCAAACAAATGTAATTCGATTTTGCATTCAAAAGGTTCCGTAATGTGCTAAGAGGCCATCGTAGTCCTTTCTTTGATGTTTCACCTTATTATATCCAACAAATGGGTTTGTTTCAAAGCTAGGGAACCCTAAAATTCTTTAATAATTGTACGACGGTATTCTTTTACCTATCTCTGATTTAGGCAAGTAGGTAGTTCATTAGCAGTGCCGCTTGTTTAGTTAGTAAACTTAGGTTGAAAGGGAAGCTAGATGAATTTTTGCGGGGTTTAAATAAATCTGGATGCTAAGTAGACCTTAGGATTTATTTCGATGTACTAAACTTGTGGATCTCATTATCGACCTGTTCAGATTGCGAATGGAATACCTAACTAGATATATATCTATATTGTGTTATATATACTTATATAGCTGTCCTGTCATGCTGACAACCTGTCACTATAGCGATATACGACAATGGCTGAAGCGGCCTTTAAATATTTGTTAGACGTGGCGATAAAGACCGTATTTTATGGCCGTTGACGCTCTGCCTACCCCGCAGGGGATGAAGGCGTGATGTGTGTATGTATGTAAGTATAGCTGTCCAGCAGTGGACATCTTTAAGGTTTTTATAGTTAGAAGGGTGTTATTATTTTAAAAGCGACAGAATTACTTGTGAGTTGAAATAATGGGTGTGGGTTTTCAGAACTGTTACCATACCTACATGACAGTATATAGGTAGGAATGGTTTGGTTGTCTGGCAGTGGATACCTCATGGCTTTTGACAGTTAGGGGCGTGTAAATTATTGTCAAAGTGACAGAATTAATTGTGAGGTGAGGTGATATAATTTTTCAGAACTGTTGCCATACCTACATGACAGTAGGTATGTATGAATGTTTGATTGTCCGGCAGTGGGTAATTTATGGTTTTTGAAAGGTAGGGGCGCGTAATTCTTTAAGAATAAGAGATCTTGTTGCAGTAGGTATATAATGTTCGTAGCTTAAATATTATTCTAAATTAGCAAAATATGTATGTATGTTTTGAGTTAAGGATTATGGTTCAGCAGTGGACATAATGGCTTTGATGATTAGGGGCGTGTTATGGTACTATGCTTATGAGAATAATAGGTGCGAATTTATTATGAAGTGAGATGATTCTTGATTGGAGTTTTTAAACCTCACATAAGTATAACTATTGTTTTACCCTAAGTTACGGTGTCGTCATAAAAATTAGAAAGCCGATACGCCGGTCACAATACAATCAAGCATGTCAAAACTTGTTCGTACTTGTAGAACATTGGCGACCGCTTTTTGCATTCATCCCTTAGTTGTTCGTTCTGGGTATTTTGTTTATGACCGGCGACTGCTTGTGGTGCGAAGCGCTGACACGTGTTTTCAAGTAACCTATTCCAGTAGAAAAGAATCATCCAGAATCTCATTTTGTTTTTATAAACCGGCAATAAATTCAGAAAACGTCCGAAACTTTGCTATTAGTTAAACAAGTGGGCATTATTTATTATCAGTTATTGCTAAGGCGACCACTTCGTTTCTCACAGCTCTTGGTTGAGAGGCGTTTATTTTTTCCCTTGACATATTTAAAATTAATTATGCTCTTGACGGACCATGGAATTTGGGTTCACATATGCTTATTTAAAACTTGTAAGAGCGGTCGACCTAACACACTTGAACATATAATAAAAGTTATTTATGTCATGGTGTTAAGTTGCATCCTGCAAATGAATAAGTTATTTTTTTGTACACAATCTAAATTTCTGAGATGCCAAATTTTTTGTTTGACATATGGCATGCAATGTCTCGACGTTAAACGTTAAGTTTCTTGCACATGTTTCCATCAACATAGACATCTGAGTTACCTACCTAGAAAAAAATATTTTTTTCTGTGAACTTGGAGGAGCATGCATACCTACCTTTGACTGGTCGAAAATTAAAGCGGATAGTTGCAAGCGAGAAAAAAAAAGGACAAAGGAGCGAGTGCGTCATAGTAGCAATGCTTTTGTTTATTGAGCAAACCGAAAAAAAGGGGACTTTCGAAGAATGAAAGTGAAACCTTTAGTCAGAGTCTTTATTCTGAATAACTTCAAGTGAGTAAGTAAGTAGGTTATCTAGTAATATGAATAAGAGGCGAGGTTGTATTATGATTGAGGAATTCTAACGAAATGGATATATTAGGGGCGTGAAGACTGGACAAGTTTACGTGATAGATTGGGCTACGCAATATTAACAAAGTTGCACTAAGAGTTCCTAGTATTCGATTCTTCGCATTTTTCCACATTCTACAAATGTTTAAAATGGCTCTGACTCGTAGGGGCGCACTGTAACGAATATTAATTCGCACAGTTTTACAAAGTGGATTATTATATTTTCTACGCGGGACTGATAGAAGTCATCGTCTTAAGAATACGTACCCGCTTCAAGAATCGGCACCATTTACCAGTAAATAACACGTGCGTAGACGCACCCACCCGGGACAATGGAATGCAATCGCATCTGGCTGGACCTTTTTGCTAGGGAATAAAGACTAAAACAGCCTACCTGCATGATTGCAATAATAATTTTTGTTTTGGGTTTGGTGTCGCTAAGGGAAGCGAGGACAGTCAATCCCCGACCCTGGTGAAACAACAACGCGCGGGGTTGTTTATGGGCTCGGTGGAAAATTTCAAATACGGGGCGAACCGCGCGTACTTAATTACTTCGTCCCAGTTAGAATCAGTGAACTAACAACTATTTTCTTTTGCAGGGTCCTCCACGAGCTACGGTAATTTCTTCGTTGGTGGGTTTTAATGTGTTTTAACAGCTGTCCAGCGAGGCCTCGGACGGAGCTTCAGCGGTAGATTTGTGTTAGGCTTCTTAGAGTTTTCCTGCCGTGTGATTGACATTTTATTGTTTCAACAGGAACGCAAGGCAGCCGCCGGAAGTGTTTGATTATGGGTAGGAAAATTAGGGACTCCAGATTATCGTAGCCTAGGTTTTTAGGGAAGTGAAACAGAGTTAATGTACGTGTTTGAATGTGGCGGGTGAATCATTTGACCTTCTGTTATTTATTTATTTTACATCTTCCGTTCAATATTAAACGTATTTTTTTTGTACACTTTAACATTTGGTGCTGACACGATAAAAAAGGCACTGAATATTAAAGTTGACGGTTTTCTTTTTGAATTATTTTTCGACAACAATTTCTCGAATAGGGGTTAGAGACTGACCAATTGATGTATAGCTATTCTGACATGTGCACATAGACATCTGGCGGGCTATGTTTTGCCAGGTATGACATTCGCGACCCAATATGTTTTGGACAATCCGAATGTCTTGCTCATAATTAATTAATTAATTTGGGCCCTGTCGAAAGAATGTAGTGCTGATCAGATACATATGTGAATAGCTACGCAACTTTGCAAAGTCTAGAATTGCACAATGGACTGCAGTCCGTAGGTAATTGTTATGAGAGGATGCCTGGAAGGATGAATGAAAGGTTTGTGATGAGAGTGGAGTGTTTTGAGGTGAACTGAGAGTACGCGAGATGGTTTGAAATTTAGCTAGATTAGGTGGTTTGATAGGAGAACCTCTATGGGATATGGTGATTGGATGAGCTTTAAGGTGTGTTGGGTGGCTCATATAATTCCTGATTGTTTATTCCCTTTCTAGACCTAGAAGTCTCTATCAAAACCTAACCTTTCCCTGGGAAGTCGTGTCATACTCTTTTCTTACAGCACGCGTAACTAGCCGCCGTTCGAGTCGATCATCGCGCAACCGTGATATTATTGTTTTTCTTTTACCCTTAATAAAACAGGTAAAGCAGCCATTCACGAAGAAAGGACCGCTAGGCCGTGTAAGACTACGAGCTAATCGAGTCAACGCTGCCAGCTCAGAACGAGACCCGCGATGGCTTCAGATCAATATGTGCGGTCTAGGACGTCTGGAGTTATTACAGCTAAGTGGACGCTTATTTTAATTTATAATAATGTTGTGTATTCCGTTCCAGCTTCCCTATTTTATGTTCTTTCCTTATGTAGAAACGCGCGTACTTATAGTCTCACAACGTAGAGTCTGAACTAAATCCACTAGACGAGTTAGGTATCAGAGGCCAAGTTTTACACTATTAAATTCATTAAAGATTTTATTAGGTAGGTAAGAACAATAGCTACAGTATGACAACAAAAAATATGAAAATTTTAAAGATTCGCTAAATAGTTACTTGAACAATTCAGACATAGTTTTTTACAAATACATATAACATTATTTTCAACTACATCCAACAGATACACTTTAGATCCAGTTATTAGAGATCGACTCGGTGACTCATGCGAAATACTTATTAATGCCTATTATTTTCAGGGTCGTATTAACGAGAGATTCGCATCATCGTACGTAAACCGTGACATAGACCCATCTACGTCTCAACATTGAAGGATGAAGAAAGATGTGTTTGACCACCAGCGATCACTTGTCTGACAGATGTCATTCTATTTCTGGTTTCGCACGTCTTATTTGTGAAGATAGCGCCTATTGACCAGGATTCTTACGAACAACCTTCTCAGCAAATTCTATAAAGAAACCTACGTAGGAAATACGCTGACTGTAAAAAAGGAAATGACCCGCCGCAGCAAAGAAAGCATTATGTCAACATTTCAATTGAACAAATAAATAAAGTTGAAATCTTCATACCATTTTTTTATTTGAAATTATCGATAACCCTCCAAATTGAATAATGTACATCACTAGCTGAGGTAAGCGCGCCAAAACCAAAATTAGTCACGCGAGATCGAGCTGTCAGTTGGTCTATAAACGCTAGTTTATATATGTCACCGTGAAATTGCAAACAACGCTAGATTATAATATATCTCGCTAAATTACAATCTGTCGAAATATTGTAAGACATACACACGGATCACAATTTAACGTATCAATTTTCAAAATATTACAATATTATGAAGTAAAACAGTAAAACTGTCAACTCGCGTTCTGATTGGTCGAACCTCATGTATATCGCGCAGCCATGTTTATTTGACAGCTGATCGCCATTTCGATGGGTATCGAACGTAAACAAACAGTGCATATGAGATTATTTTCTTATTTAATTAGTTTATATGAGCAATTTTCAACACGAAACTATAATAAAATGGAACAAAAACGGTTTGTTTACGCTCGAGAACCAACGAAAGCAATCAGCTGTGAAACAAAGATGGCGTCGTTGGCGACATGATGCTCGACTTGACCAATCAGAACGCGAGCTGCGTAATCGTATCACATTTTCACGGATTTAGTTCGTTATATTGTAATCTACTGAAAAATTATACGTTAAATTGGAATACAAGTGAATGTGTTACAATATTTAGACAGATTATAATTTAGCAAGATAGATTATAATCCAGCGTTATTTCCAATTTTACGGTGACATATATATAAGTCTATGGTTCGAATAAACCATAGTTGACAGCTGTCAGACCCATACTAGAATACATGTCAAAAATAAAAACAGACCTTATCTCATAGCATTAATATAATTTTGACAGCTGTCAAATACGGCCTTTTCGAACGCCGGCACTATAGATACTTACCTACTACGCGCCCAGCGTAAATTGTCCTTCCGCTTGGGCTGGTCATGACACTTTAATTTCGAATAGTTTTTACCCATTTTCCCTTGGGAGTCGGACCTTTGACTGTAGTAAAAAACCCATTGCTCATCAAAATTATGAAAGTCAGAGCAAAAGATTTACAGTGCGGTCAGCCAAGCGGTTTCTCCGCTGTTAAACATTTTCCCGTGGTAAAAAATAGCCTAGGTTGCTCAGGAAAGTTGTATCTTTCTATTACTAAAAGATTTTTTGAGTTTATCCAGCAATAACGCAGTTTATCGCTCTTATACAAACAAATCATTCCTTTTTATAATATTTGTGTAGATGTAGAAGTAGACGATTGCTCCCACTTGAGATATAGACGCGTATCTATGTTTATGTAATATTATCAGGTACAATCTATTTAAGGGGCCAACTTACACTGGTTGTTCTTAAAAACTGTATGAAGAACTAGTTTAAGTAAGTCCCTTAAATAGATAGGTTGATATGTTATTAATAGTACAGAAACAACTGAAGCAAAATAATTAACATGTCACATTCAACCAGTGACACGCTCTGAATGCTGCTTGCTGATGTCTGTACTTGTCTTTCTTGAAGAGTAAAAAGAGGTTGGTTTTGAGTTGAGCAGTCTATCACGCTAACTCATGAACTCATGAACAAATTATATTTAAACCCACCTATAGTCCGTCAAGTTCGTGCGCGACCCTCCCTAGGGGTGACAGACGTTGGGGAGGGAGATGTCAGCGGGTAGCGGGAGGTGTAGCGGGGAAGGGAACCGCGCGCATCCGCGCCGCACGTCATATCTAGACACACGGCAGTGTGTCCGCCAAGTTCGAGCAAAAAAAGCGACACACCGGCCGTGGGTTATATTACACGAACCATTTCGGGCCAAGTTCGACCCACCTATAACTCAAAATCTATTTTATCTACGCATATGAAATTTCTAGTATCTGTCGAGATCTACTTACTTATCTAAAATACAAAATTTCATTAATGTACCTATTGTAGGTCTTGAGATATTGACGTCAGAAAATCGCTATTTTTACTATACACTCACTGACTGACTCACTCATCAAAAACCTAGACCACTTCCAATGGTCGTATTGACTTGAAATTTGGCATGGAGGTAGGTCTTTAGGTCAAGGTAAAGGAAAAAATCTGAAAATGGCCAAGTGTGAGTCGGTTTTAAAAATAATGAAGGTGTAAATTCATACCCCTAAGGAACTAAAACATTTATCTATATCTTCCAATCGTCGTACCGACCTAAAATTCGTTACGAAGGTTTGTATTTAGTCAAAGTAAAGTATAAATGAGATATTTCCTTACCTAACTTAATCATAAGAAAAAGAAAATAAACCTTACAAAAATAAGTGAAATCCACCCAAAACATAAATGTGAAAGGCTGCCAAGTTCGATAATATTGGAATATAAGAAGTGAGATCTAAATAAGTACCAAGTTCCATACACAGACCTCAGTTAAAAATAGTTACAGGAATGCACACTTGATTTTGCGCAGTTTGGAAAGTAGATTCTTATTTCCAAACTGCGAAAAATCAAGTGTGCATTCCTGTGACTATTTTTAACTGAGGTCTGTGTATGGAACTTGGTACTTATTTAGATCTCACTTCTTTTATAGGCGAAGCATTCCAATATTATCGAACTTGGCAGCCTTTCACATTTATGTTTTGGGTGGGATTAAAATGACGTGCTTCCTCGCCCCTCCCACCGTCTGTGCCCCGCAGGAGGGTCGCGCACGAACCTGTCGAACTATAATATTTTCTCTTTGACGTGATGATTTAATTTCACTGACACTGGCTGAATTGCCAAAAGCCATAATAAAAAAAAGAAGGTTTATATTTTTTTGTGATTAATACTGACATGCCGGACATAAAATGTGACTGCATTTGGATAAGTAACAATTATTGCTGCAAAATATTAAAAGTGCGAAAAAGAAAAACGAAAATCCTAGCAGAAAAGACAGGAGGCCTTTGCCGTGTGGTGCCGGCAGAGTAGAATAGCACTACCCCCTCTCTTCCCGTGGAGGTCGTAAGAGGCGACCGAGGGATAAACCCGAACCAAACAGCCAGGGCCAACCGTATGGTGGCGGTTAATCCACCACAAAAGCATTCCCAAGGAGGGTTGACTTCTGGTAGGCGGCCGGTCGTAAAATTCAGTCAAATCCTTTTGCAACACGATTTTGTGTTCAACGAATGTGTTGCGCCGACCCCAAGTAATTGGGAGAAGGGCAGGAAGATGATGAAAAGAGGGGAGGCCTTTGCCCACCAGAGGGAGTAACACGCAGTCACGCACTATTTGGGCTATTTAATAACAAAAATATTTTATACTAGCTGCCCGTCAGCGGTTTCACCCGCTGCAACCTATTATTCCGCGGGAAGAAAGCATTACTCGCCAAGAGATGTCGCTGTTAGTTTTCGGCGAAAACGTTAAAACGCAAATCGGCTCACTCACGCCACCTTTGCAAAAATATTGGAATATGCGTGATCCCATAGGAATAAGACATTTTCCCGTGGTAAAAAGTAGCCTATATGTTATTCTAGATACTCTTCTATATTTGTGCAAAATTTCATGTCAATCTAACCAGCCGTTTTAGCGTGATGTCATAACAAACACACGCACAAACATCCGCCTTTATAATATTAGTAGGATGAGTAAGATGTACGAATCTATTTACTTTCCTCATATGGTTATATAAATATGACGAATGGCTGTAAGACAAATTAATACACCTTGTTACTAAGAATAGATGAATCAGCTTTGTACCGTAATTACCTACGTTATACAAATAAATTACGTTACGCATGACTAATGTGTTTAAGTTTCATAAGTAAATATAATGTTCAGACGAAACCTATTCTTTTTTACTAGGTATAATTATGGACTTTTCAAACTTTCAGAATTCTGATAATATGCTAAAGTATATTTTTTTATTGCTTAATATATGGTTTTTAGCTTTCATTGCTTCTGCAACTACTTGCGAATCTGGGTCTACTGTCTCTTTCAAGATAAAGGTTGCCTTGAAGAGATCACTGCGGCAAAGACCGCCTTAGCTTTCTTTAGCTCCAAATAAAAATCGCAGCCCTAGTTTAGGGAGATCTCTTAGGTAGGTCCAAAACCTTAACATCTACTTTATGCTGGATCAAATAAAATCCGCCCACGCATTTGGTGTTTTGATAATGTAGGTATAAATATTAAATTAATTCAAATTATAGCATTGAGTAAAATACCTAGCCATATTTCTATTATTCAAATGGAGATAAAATTATATTTGTTTCTTGGAAAACACACAACAATTTAAGAAATTTAATATTATCTTTGACCCCAAATGCTTTGAGATTTATTCGTCTCGAGTCTAGACAAACAATTGCATCCATTTTTGTAAAATTAATTTAGATCTAGGTAGATATTACTTTTTTATTTTTATTAACAGAGTCATTGACATTTACCTAGGTACATAAGTTTTTTTTAATCCTCATTTAAAATCTTTACTTATCCGTTTACAGATGAATATACATTTGCCTTTTTTTTGTAGGTTCATGCTATCATTTACCTATGGCAAAATACTGAACAGTTTCATAAAGAATACGGTTATAAAGATAAAATAAAAAACTTATGAATTGGCGATTAACAAATTGGTAGACGTGGATAAAATTCCAAATTATTTACTAAACAGCATTTCACTATCATACTCGATAAAATAACATAGGTAGATTATTTAAAACTAAAACTCGACTACGGGAAATTTAATTACTTATAAAGGCCAGGGTAGTATATTACAACTAGTTTTATGACCCCGACTGCACGGAGTCGCTGACTATATTGGATGAAATTTTACTAGTGACCGATAGCAAAAACTCTGAACCGGCTGGTGATAAGGAACAACTTTTCCCAAAAAACATAGGTCGAAACATGAGAAAAACCTTACCACTTGATTGTGAGTTTTCGCTATCGATCACTAGTAAAATTTCACCCAATAGTTTAGCAACAAAAATAATTAAGATACTTTTCCACACATATACATAGGTAATAACCCTTCTTCTGTTCTAACACAGTCGGGAAACTAGAATAATACAAAATTCATGTGCTTTGTTCTTTCCTCTTTTATTTCAAAAGTCATTTGACTAACTCGCACCCAGCTCTGGCCAGGGTCTGCAAACTGGGTGATTACTAAGTGAAAGTAAATTGTATGTAGATTGAGTTTGGTAATGAAGACAGCGGCCCTTTCTTCTGAAATAAAGCTCCTGCCAGGTGACCCGGGGAACAGTTACGCTGTGGAGCCACCCTTATCTAAAAATTTTCTTTTTGGGAGCGATGTCGATTGTAATTTTGAGTGTTGTCAAAGAAAACAGTGACTTGTTTTAAACATTACAGACTGCACTTCACATTAAAAATGTATTTTGGTAGCATTTTAACAATATAATATAGATAATGGTACAATTTTATTCTGCGAAAGATTTTATGACATTATCAAATAATCAAACCTCAATTCAAGTTTATTGCTGTTCCCTAAACTTGGTTCCAAAATAAACGTTAAATGGCGCGCGCCATAGAAAATCTCGGAACATATTTGTGTAGAGCAGTCAAAAATTTTGTTGTTCTGCCTAGCATTCTACGCTACTGAAATTTAATTATATTCAAATTTTTCGCTAAACATCTTTCTAAGGGTACGCTTATTAACCGAGCGTCGCGACAACGACGCCGTCAAAATTTGACGGCGACACGGCGGCGTCGTTGATGCTGACGCCCGGTCTTTCTGGTATCCCCATACAAACCAGTCATTTGACAGGGACAACGACGCCGCCGCGACACCGCGACGCTTGGATTCTAAGGGTATCTTTATGGTCCTCAGATCATCAGAGTTGGGTTCAAAAAAACTTTTTAGCAAAAAATATCACCGCCGAAAACTGAAAAGTAAAAAATAATAACTATTGTTACTATATGTACCTACCTATGTAATATTTTTGGAAATATCATCTTGGAACTTAGTAATTTTGAGTCGGCGTCATGCCAATGAAGCGTGTTAATTTGTAAAAATTTAAGACGCCGACTCAGAATTTCTAAGTTCCAAGATGATATTTCCAAAAATATTACATAGGTAGGTACATATAGTAACAATAGTTATTATTTTTTACTTTTCAGTTTTCGGCGGTGATATTTTTTGCTAAAAAGTTTTTATTTTATAATTTTTAGTGGTTACTTGTCAAGTTCGTTTACATTCAAGATAGCCATCTACACGACCTACCTTACTGTTTCTAAGGAGTTTCAAGCGCACATAGAAACTTCATGAAATACTTAAACGTACATGACTAATATAAGAGCAACCTCCTTTTTTGATGGACATCTTTGACAGATGTTTGGCAGACAGTCAACAACGGGCAGACGTCAGTCGTGTATGTAAACATAAGTACGTTTTGCTTCAAACGTGTCGCAAATTATGAAGAATTTGTTAATTTCTCAAGATCCTTCTATCAGATCCTGACCTGATGACTATGGGACCACCTGGACAGTGCACCCTTTCAAACAAAAAAAGAATTTTCCAAATCGGTCCAGGCGTCTCTGAGTAATCGGTGAACATACATAAAAAAAAAAAGTTCGCGATGAATTGAGAACCTCCTCCGTTTTTTTTCGTCGGTTAAAAATGTCCTCCAACACATCTAATGAGATGTAGGAACGGGTATTCTAGGGTAAGTCAATTTCTAACACCTCAAAACAGGTACATTGCTACTCCACAGCACCAGCTGTGCTTGTTGCACCCGGCGGCACAATGTCCCCCATCTCCTCTAATGAGACTCCAGGAACGGGTAGACCCGGGAAGTCGATTTCAGTAACGCAACTACAATAGCTGCAAGCAGTCCGGTTTAAGTTACCCAGCTCACTGAAAACTTTGCTTGTCGTCAGCGAACGAAGAGATGCATTTGGAAGGAAATTTTTATCATCTAATTTAAAATATTGTTTCATAATTAAAGCTTTTGCGATTCAGAAGCACGTAGGTAAAATATAAAATAAGATATAGAAATATTTCGAATGTGATCCTCAAATGTGTAAAAGTTCTCTGTTTGAAATTTAATGAATGAATTAGACACGTTTCTTTGCAGAAGATTTTTATCCCATTTTCAACTCTCGGTGGGATAATCCGCCTAGAACTTTTCGCAACACGCTCAAATAAAAATAAAACATTAAACGACAGCTTTGCTTTGAAATTCACGTCAAAATTGAGATAAAGCAAAAACTGTAGGAAACAATTCCTTTATTCTAAAGCGGAACAAATTTTCATGCCCTGCTGGTTCTAACTCCGTCGTTTCAGAATGTTTCGTACACATTTGCGCTGAAATTCTAAACAAGGCTAGGCTCACATTTACTTGGACGTCAAGAATTAAGTTCGTTAGAAAATTGTTAGATACTTTGCTTTTGCTGCTGCCTATTTTGAAGGAAATATTGTACCTAACTTTAGAGTTAGAAACTAGTCTATCAGCAACTCTATCTAGTCTGTCTATCATTTATTTCCATTAGAAAATTCGTGCTCTTATTCATTAATCTTGTTATTTATTGTAATCGAAACTTTGGTTGATAGACAAACAAATAAATTATCTAATTTTTAGTAACTTCTGTTTAATAAATCTCTACAAAATAGGTACTGAAATTATTGAATTATAAAGTTGATAAGTAGGTAAATAGTAGTAGTAGTGGTTTTGTAAGTACATAAGTACCTATATATACCAGCTGTCTTAATTCTCCTATCATGTTTGCATTTGATTACAGTTTCTCGAACTAATCAAACATTAAGTATTCAGGACATATTCAGTCGGCAGCTTAGTGAACACGTCGCCTTAATTTCCAGTGTAATCTTATTAAGGGCATGTGCGATAATTAAGTGTATGAAGCCATTTAGCGAAGCTTACTGATTCTGAGCTTACTTTAAATTAATAAATGAATGAATGAATGCAAAAGAGAGGAGGCCTTTGCCCAGCAGTGGGACTGTGAGCAAGCTACATAATTTTATCTAACACAAGATATTATTTTATTCAAAGTATAGGATAAAAGTCGGAACAAAATAACATTTGAGGCACTTAAGAAATGGTTTCGTTTTATGTGATGATGCACCATCGAATATTTTCAAGAATTTTCTTACATTTTATAACCATTTTTCTCTCACACGAATTCGCGATTTTTCGCTCCAAAGCTTATTCCAAAGGTCAGCATTAAAATGCATGTTATACAAAAGCTCTGGCCACTTAGCCTAAAACATCAAGGTTCCTAAATGTCGACACCTTCAGACACTTAATTAAGAGGAGCTGAGTTACTCAAACGTTCATTTTGGCATACGTTCCCATAGCCACAGTAACAGTATAGAACAAACAGATGAGAATAATTATATTGTACGTATTCACTCTTACATGCCCAAAATGAGAAAAGATAATGCGATGAGACTTGTAACTGTGCATGGAATATCTACCGTACCTACCACTTGAAGCTGCTTATTATGATTGAGATACCGATGTCCAGAATT
The DNA here is from genome assembly GCA_024500475.1 of Phthorimaea operculella. Lineage (NCBI taxonomy): Eukaryota > Metazoa > Arthropoda > Insecta > Lepidoptera > Gelechiidae > Phthorimaea > Phthorimaea operculella. The sequence goes on along the minus strand of JANFCV010000269.1, from coordinate 386,554 downwards.
ATCAATCTAACAGAACGACGCCTATTAAGTAGATAAAGTAACTAAAATAAAGAAATAAATAAAAAAAACTGTACATATTCGAACGGGTGAACCAGTCCGTAAAACTGAACTACTTTCCCCAAGTAACATAGGTCAAATATAAAAAGATTTTGAACCTTCCGTAGAAAATGTGGCAGCCCATAGGTACAAGCCCCACACGTACCTATACCAAAACATGATTCGAAAACCTTGCGTTGCGATTGCGAGTAACACGATAGGAAAACTAACTTGGAACATTTTGCTAGTACCATGCCTAAAGGATACTACGTACAGTCGGTTATAGCACTTAAGGTACCAGGCTACGCCAAGAGAATTGGATTATTTTTATCCCAGTCAAAATATAATAAAAAATAAAAACATATTCTCATAAAAGAAATCTCTTCTTACTAATAAATATTCATTCCAAGAAAAAAATATTGATGTGATCAAACATAATTGAGTCCTTTTGCTCAACCCCTGGTACCTTATGTGGTATAACAGACCGTACCCAAGCAGCAAAAAAGTCGAATAAGAATTGGTTTACTCAGCTTTCAATCGTATAAAAGCCGAGTAACCGTTCTCAAAACACCCATGTATCGTATAATAGCAGTTATCTCGACTATTTGGCAATATTTGCTAATGTGTGCTATAAGGACGTCGAATAAACGTTTATAACACTATGTTATAGCACTTTTACTCCACCTTTTATCAGATGCTGAATTAAAGTGGCTATAATACTCGTTATTCGACCGATTGATCTATAACAGTCGTGTAATAGCAGTAGAATAGCTGATTCTCTGAATAGGGCGCTTTTATACAGCCGTTATTAGGGTTTGCAATCCGGATATTCGGATATCCGTTTTATCCGGATATCCGCCACATTTTAAATCCGGATAGATGGCACTTAATTATTCGGATATCCGGATAATTCAGTTACTACTTTGGAGGAGTTATTTTAACCAAATGATGCCAGAAAGTTCCACTAGCACTGAAGCACAAACTCATGAACACGTGCATTCTCCCCATTCTTACCTACGGAGCTCAAACTTGGTCTTTGATTGACATAGAAGTCCAAACTCAAGATTTGCCAACGTAATATGGAGCGCAGCTTACTCGGAGTCAGGTAAATTGACTGAGTCAGGAACATAACGCTGAGGGCTCAAACACAAATAATCGACTTAGGTCAGGTAGAAGTCAGCATACCTGAAGTGGGACTGGGCTGGGCATACCGCCAGAATGCTAAACACATTATGGGCAAAAATTACAATGACTTGGGTCCCTCCAATCGCCAAACGGGCTCGTGGCCGACCCCGCAAGCGAGCTAGATGCCCACGCCAAGAATTGGATGGAGGTGGCCCAGGAGAGGGAGACATGGAAGAAGGAGAGGGAGGCCTTTTCCCTGCAGTGGGACAGGCTCTTAATAATAATAAATAATAAAACTCTTAAGTTCTGAGAAATAAAGAACTTGTCCGTCCCCACCCGTCCCTTATACGCAAGCAATCTCTGTGTGAAATTCATTGAAGATCTTTTTTGCGGGTTAACCGTAAAATAGTTACTTCTTTGGTTATACTATTTTAATACGATTTTTTATTTGCGTTTATAATAATTAGAATATCATATTAATAAGAAATTCAATGATTTTTATTTTTCTATGTAAAATTTTTGTTTTATCCGGATATTCAGATATCCGGATATTTGAAAAAAAAAATCCGAATTATCCGGATAGTAAAAATTAGCGGATAATGCAAACCCTAGCCGTTATTCAGCATTCTTTTATGTATCTATAAAAGCTCTATAAATGCAATCGAATTGCTTATAGCAACATGGCTGCTGTTATTGCACACTTATAAAGTAACTCGTATAATAGAAATCAAAACGTTTTTATAGGATCTGTAGTCATTTTAAGAGCTATTATACGATATTCACTCAGCTTAAAGTAGAATTGTAGAGTTTTGGGAAACATTAATAGCACAAGTCCGTCCATTTTGTCGGTCGATATCTTGAAGACGTTTTTCGTACAATTTTACTATCAAAATGGATAAAAACAAATGAAAAAAGTTGAAAAGAAGCGGCCATTTTCGAAAGAAAGTTAAAAAAACGTTGGAGCAGATGAAATATTCTGCAAAACTAATGCAGCCCAATTTAATTTCTGCTAGTAATGCTAGTGCACATCCAAGCGCGAGTCCGCCAGTTTTAAGTGGTTCCGTAGACGCAAGCAATGAAATCGTGATCGTGAAAAGCATGACATGAGCCGAGCTGGCTGGCCACCATGATCACGCGTGACATTGCAAACGTCTTGCATAAAGTTCGTACACTCACCAAAGGGTTGTAAAAATATTTAGTTACAGTAATAACACTCATCATTAGTAAAATGATCATAAACAGCAAAGTAAGCACAACCGCGACACCAAAAGATATTTATACATGCTTTATTTTATTGTCAGGTAGAACAAAGTGAAATCTTCTTCCGATTGAGTTATCGTTTGTACTAAGGCCACATCCGTTACATTTATCTGATAATATAAAATGCGTTTCCTTCCAAGGCCAGCGCAATTGGCCAAGTTGTTTTAAATCATCTTTGTTAAGAAAGGTATCAACATCCAAGAAGTCTGGCATTGTTTTATGAAATAAAATGTTCCTTGAAAATAAAAAAGAAAATTTAATTTGTTTTTTGGTCTTGTACCAAAGGAACCCTAAATATTATCATGGCGACTCCTTGTGCTATAAATGTGGTGACAAAGCACTCTTATTCGACTTTTATCGGAATAAGTGAGCTGTAACTGCAACTAGACTACCAATATGGACATTAGCTTATACAATTATTATTTAATATATATTTAATTTAATAAATTTGTCGTCAAATTTAAGAAAACAGGCGGCGCATGAATGTTTATGTAAAAATGCCTTTAGGTTTGTCAATAAAGCTTTTTGCGCATGATGTTTTGGAGTAACTACACGAATATTAAAAATCGACACATGTACTGCTGAATAACTTAATAAAATGACCTTTGAAACTTATTTAGTTTGCATTACAAATATTTTTATACACCACAGCCTCGATCGTTGAGGAGATGAAAATGATCAGTAACTAGTTGTAAAAAGCCTCCTAAGATCTTTTACTGCACTTATTAGTCGAGTAAAGCATTCTGTTTGCTGTCATAGCACTAAAAAGGCGAATAAAAGCAATTCAGCTGCTATTATAGCACATTTAATCTGTATAAAGGCAAATCGATTGCGTTTATAGAACTAAATATCCCATATACGCATTTTGGTTGCTCTTATAGCACTCTTAGTGTTTTTTACCACGTTTACTCAACTCTTACAGCACCTTTTTGCTGCTTACTCAGCGCTTATTCTTCTTTTATAGGACTTTAGTCTGAATAATTTGCGCCTTTTTCGCGTCGAGTAAACGTTTACAGCGCTTTTACTCGACTGTTTTTAGAACTTTTATAGAACTTAAAGAGAAATAAGGAACGTGCTCTCGACCATTATAGCACGTCCAGTTGCTGCTTGGGTACTTACCATGCTGCATTATTCACTTGGACTATGCGTTTGGCATACGTTGCCACAGTTTATCTTACCCTGGGCGGGCTTCGCGCGTTATAAAAACATCCTGCATTATTAATCGTGCCTTTTTGTCCGACATTAAATTTTCCTTTTTGGTCACAGAACCGACCTCTGAGATTTTATTCTGCTAATGAATCGGTGTGAATGAGTAGGTGAGTATTATAGCTTTGCCTTTTGAAAAACATTTTATGATGTAGGTTAAACATTCTGACATTAGCGTCCTATATTAGGTAAAAGTGTGATTTTACTGCGGGTAAACAAAAAAATAATTTGCAATTGTGTGATATCCGCATGCGACAGTGGATGCGTCTGACAAAACGTTTGTTATAAAAAGTATTTGTATGAATTTAAGGTAGAAATTAGCATTTTTCTAAGGCATCCGTTACGCAGCGCTAAATAAGCGCAGCAACAGACGTAACGTGTGATTCCCGCATAATTTGGGAAAATACAGGGTGTTAGGGACGGTGTACCGAAAACTTTGCAGGCATGATCAGACCATCAAACTGAACAACTTTTACTATGGAGCCAATGGTGGGAAACGAAAAATAAATTCCGACCTCCAGTACAAAATTTACGATCAGCTGACTGACTTTGTATGGGAGGTCGGAATTTTTTTTTCGTTTCCCACCAATGGCTCCATAGTAAAAGTTGTTCAGTTTCATGGTCTGAGCACGCCTGCAAAGTTTTCGTTACACCGTCCCTAACACCCCGTATATGGCAGTGGTTTTTAGCCAACGAAATCTAAAATATCGCAAAATCATGCATGTGTATAAATTCGGCGATAAAACTTTCCTTTGCCTGCAACCTGACGTACCTAATTTTATAGTGAGCTCGAGATTTAGAATCAAGATTAAAACTCACGTTGGTATCATAAGAAGCGACTAGGGATTTGAGAGTTCATGCGTGTTGTATTGCAATTTAAGGTGACATGCTGATAACATGTCGCTATGATGATACAAAGTCGTCTGAATGACTTTCAAACTTTTGTCACATGTGGTGTATTACACCCGTTTGCGCTCTGCCTACCCCGCAACGCAAGGGATATAAGCGTGATATCGACACCTGATTCGAAGAACATTGTAACTCAAAAATGCAAACTTTACAGGGGAGCGGTTTGAAGATTTTGGTATCGGTTTTTGAACGTTAATATCTTTTTAGTGATGCAGATTTCACAAGTTTTGTGTGATTTTAACATAAAAAGGTATAGTCTTTCAAGAGGCATAAACCATTTATTTTATAAATCATCAGAAACCCTAGAAAAACCCGTTTTTCGTTGAGATACAATGTTCTGATATTGTGATACTAATCATTTTGAGTCTTTATAACATTGTAACTACACGTTACTAAATTATACTTTTAAAATCTGATGACGAATCACTAACTGAATAACATTGTAACGTATACTTACGAACATCATTTTTTCCACATATTCATACAAAATTTAGCACAAAACATTGTAATAGGTTGTTACAAACAGATTTTAAACATTATGTCTAAGAAAATTTGCGTTATAATATTGTAAAAAAGAAAAACGTGGTTTAACGAAGCTAGAATACGATTGTAATTTTGTGATTCAATATGTTCTTCAATAATTTTCTTTACAATATATATTAATTATTTAACTTTATACAAATATTTTGATATAAAAAAACAGTTACTTCATCTGAAATAGCTGTGTATGTGTGTGTTCTATCATTTAGTATTGTACGATCGTCATGTCTTAAGACCAGAGCATTGCACTAACGTGTGTTTTCTACGCTCACGTAGGTGCTAACAAAGGAAACTGTGCATAAAACTGAAGTTGCGCAGGGACCCACAGAGCTTGCCATGATCGGTATAAAACTTCAATATTGTATCTGAAATACTAAAATCTGATGACATATAAAGCTGAAGGATGTACGTAAAATGATAGCTAAGCTCAACAGGGTGCGGGCAGAAAACTTTACTAGCTGATGTGATGTGCCTGGAAGATGTGGGATGCACAAAGGCAGTGATAGCTAAGGAACGGAAAGTGGCTAATGGGCAGATCATCGGTCCGATGTTTAGATAATGGAATAATATTACAGATGTCTTATAAATAAATAACGTGATGAAAAGTGCAATTGAGCGTCCCACCTTGTTGAACTGTTTCTTCGTTTAGTTCATTTTCTCTATTTGTGCAATGAATGTTGGAGTTGTTTTTATATTTTGATAGATTCTTATAAATTTAGTGAGCATATTGTGTGCTATATGAAGAGGATTACATGGTAAAAAAGTGACATACTGGATTTGGAGAGTTTTGGAGAGTCATCGGACAGTCGTATTACATCTATTACATATAATAAAGTTGTAGAGGGTCGAAAGTCTGTACATAGAAGATTTTCGAAAAAAAACTGTTTGGTGATACTTACAATTGATAACAGAACACGTTTCAGCAATTTTTAGATTTTTTTTCTGTTTAGATGTTTATCTGTTTATTTGTTTATTTGTTTATTTGTTTATCTGTTTGTATGTGAAAGCATCACGCAAAAACGACTGAACCGATTTTGATGCAAATTATACCAAAATGTCGGGAAAATAACCGACCAGGTTATAGGCTAAAAAAATTCGACCCCTAAAAGGGGGGGTTGCCACTATACTTGAAATAAGTTTGCACGTAAATCGATATTGCGTGCGTTGCGTGCGGTAGAGGAATAAGTTACTATAAGATGTAAAAACTACTCAAACTATTCCAAGGGTGAACCAGTCCATGAAACTGAACAACTTTCCCAAGGAACATAGGTCGAATAATGAAAAAATTCCTTCCCTTCCTACAAATTTAACTTGGTCGGCTATCGAGACGGCTGGAGCATTTTGTATGGGAGGTCCAATTATTTTTTCCTACAGTAGGTAAAAAAATAACTGCACGTATTTTACGACTAAACCAGTCCATGAAACTGAACAACTTTTCCTAAGAAACATAGGTCGAAATACGAATAGAAATGTTCTGGCCGGCCGGTTCAGTTTGAATGCCCTATAGGAGGTCCAAATTCTTTTTTCATATTTCGACCTATGTTCCCTGGGAAAAGTTGTTCAGTTTCATGGACTGGTTCACTCCTTAAAATATTTGCAGTAAATTTTTACCTATACAGGGTGTTAGGGACGGTGTGACGAAAACTTTGCTGGCATGATCAGACCATCAAACTGAACAACTTTACTATGGAGCCAATGGGAAACGAAAAAAATTTTTCAACCTCCCATACAAAGTCAGTCAGCTGATCGTAAATTTTGTATAGGAGGTCTAAAATTTTTTTCGTTTTCCACCATTGGCTCCATAGTGAAAAATGTTCAGTTTGATGGTCTGAGCACGCCTGCAAAGTTTCCGTTACACCGTCCCTAACACCCCGTATTTTGAACTACCTATGTTTCTTGGGGAAAGTTGTTTTCATCCTATCTATTCGAAAAGAACGCGCCGCAAAGTTCTTTTATTTGAACTTTTTAAATAAAGAACTCAACAAGTTCGAATAAAACTACTTTGAATTTAGAACATCTAGATGTTCAGTCAGCGCCAAAGAAATAGAACGCAAATATTGTTCGAATAAAGGCTGTATGGGACGACGGCCCATAGTCGCGCGTCCCCAATAGAACTAAAAAAAAGATACGCGCGAATTACAGTCCGTAATTTTCACCAAAAATTACACGTAAGTATGTGTAGAATTTTATTTGACTTTTTGAAAAATTAGTTCAAGTGACAGTGAAAGTATAACATTGCAATAAAATATGAGGCGCCTTTTATTTTCTCATAGAGGGTGATGAAAAGTAGAGTGAATTACTCGGGCGCAAAATATATTTTGGCTTCGGGGATTCTACTCTAGAATCCCTTACTTCGCTCTGAATTCAAAAAAGCGCCCTCGCCGTAGAAGTGTTGTTTTGCGCCCTTATGATATCTACTAAAAGTTTCTTGAACTGGTTCACCCTTACAATATTTGCAGTTTTTTTTACTCCCATATTGGAGTCGAGATTCGAACACATAATAGTAAAGCAAAATAAAAAACCAGCCAAGAGCGTGTCAGACACGCCCACAAATAGGGTTTGTAGTCAATGTTAAATTACGAAGTTACCTAATTTCGTTGCTGGTTTGTTTGCAGTAGTAAGTATGCTTACGAACCACAAATTAAAAAACTTTTATTTTTCTTAAAACTTGCGTGGATACAGTATCCGATATAGTTTTTATGGTAACTTCAGACTAAGAACTATTTTTTTTTCAAATATTTAGTTCTAGGAAGAGAAAACTCCCCATAAAAGGAAATACTTCGAGGCAGAATCACTTATGTAATTTTTTTTAAAAATCCTCGCCTTAATTTTAAAGATCTATTTAACGATACCCTACTTAATATAGCAGATGGATTTTTATCCTCCTTTCACATGTACCTACGCCAAAAAATAAAAACATTTTTTTACCCAACATTCTAAATTTGTGTCAAGCAACACGATCTATCTTCACATCAAAGATGTCGATCGATTGAAAATGACGAAGTTATGAGGGCGGGGCATACAGTTAGTTTGTGTCTTAAATGGGTAGGTGGATTTGCTGGCGATAGTACAGAAATCTGTATGTACATGTAAAACTGTTACAGGTCGGTGTCAAGTACCCCTGCAATAGTTTTCAAAAGAACATTTCGATAGCGTGTCTTAGAAACAGCTACAAAAAAAATATGTACAGCTTGATGGGCCGCTCCTGCAGGCCTATCACTTTTGGTAGGTAGGTACCTAAATAAATAAAAAGTATTCATACCTATTACCTACACAACCATTTAATAAGAAAACAAAAACAGAAGTGAAATAAGTAAGTAGAAGAAATAGAAAGAAACAAGCATCCTTCGACATGGGTCAACTCGGATTTGCTCCTTCACATAAAAATAATAAAAGAACACCGGTGTTGGTACTGTAGCCAACTACCTATATCATCAAGATGTACCTAACTCAGGCGCTCAGACTTTGAAACAGGAGGGATCGAAGTGGGCTTTCCCCTTCAAAGTCAAGTAACACAAACTCACATCGGTGGTAGTCTGGGGTTTCTCCAGGTTATTCCATCATCATCGTCATCACCATTATCTTTGCAAGTTACAAAAGCGACAGCCGGAGGATGTAAAAAAAACCAAAATTGAAAAACTAACTTTATTAAAATATCAAAAATTACAATTTAATTATGACTAAGTTACGTGTCTAATGTTCGATGTTAGAAACAAAAGTGAAGCGTCGATGTCCGGTGTCGAGTGCATTCGGGTAAACGCTGCGTCGGCGAAACGTGCGCAGGCCGCGTGAGCCGCGTGACACGATGTTGCAACGATCGGATGTTCCGCTGTATCGAGGTCGGCATGCGTCTGCACTTCCTAGGTAGTGCGGGGTCGTAACATCTCCACCCCCAGATCAGCAACTATTTGAGAGACTTCGAGAATGTTGCTGGTAATTTGCTGGTATCAACCCTTATCTCGCTGGGGTTCGTCTGTTGTAGTGGAGATGAAATCTTGGCGTAAGTTGGTTCGGGCTCATCGACTGGTTTGATGCTCTTCCTTTGTCTGGTCCTTAAACGGCGGTAAGTAAACCCAATGGTTGCTGCAGCTGTGCAAAGTATTATTACGTAGATAGGGATGGTTGTGTGGTAAAGGCTTAGGTTATCTACCTGATCCAGCTTTACTTGAGGTTGTAAAGTTATCTTCGTGTTCATAGCATGCAGATTCTCGAGGTTGGTTGAGTGTAGCGTGATGAACGGCTGATGCTGTGAAGAGTTTACCTTTAGGGGTGGTAAGTTTGCTATTTTCACGACTTGTCCTTTGATCTGGTTATGTAAGTTCATTACGGTGAATTCTGGAGTTCTTATGAAGCAGTTCTGTGGAATCGTGGCTAGGTAACTTCCTTGGAGAGTCTTGTACTGTTCTTGATTACAGGATATCTGGACACTAGTGGGTTTCGGAAAGCTCAGTGTGTAGTGTCGCTCGTCGAGTTGTTCGAGGGCTTCCTTGTTGAGGGTGACTGAAGTGGGACTACATGTAGATATGAGTTTCTGCTCCGTGATGAGATGTTGAATACAGTCATCTTGGCCGCCTTCACGGTGTTTCAGTGTCCCATCGCAGAGGAACCATGATCTTGATCTTGGGCATTCTGCCTCGATGTACATAGAATTGTGTCCTTGAATTGCTATGTAAGGTAGGGTAGGTATAAGGATTTGATGATTTTGGTTAAGAACGACGGATAATTTGTAAAGGTTAAAAGTTGAGGAAGAGCAATCAGGAACTTAAAGACTATAACTATTCTCTTACCTACATAATAAGAACCTAGCTTAATTATATCATATAGCTCGCGAAGTTCTAAGTCTAGGACTTCATCTTTCATATAAAGAGTCTTTAATTTGTCTAACATAGATTTTAGAGAAACAATACTCAGCATAGAATGAAATGTGCTATGAGCATGTATGAAAGCTAATAAGTATTCTATACTACGTAACTCTAATGATAGTTCTTCTATATTGTCACCGATTATTAAGAAATACTGAGCAAGGTGTGCATATTTTATTAAATCCGTTTCCCTTGCAGTATCGCTACTAAGTATCAAATTAATTGCGTAAGACATATTCTTTTGGTTTTCAACTATATAATCTAGTACTTTCGTATGTTGCGTCATCCATTCTTTTGAAAGGCTGATTTGATTATTAATTTCTGACTCTAACTGATTTTGATTATGCTGAAGGGTATTAATGGCATTATTATAAGTTACTGCATCTGTATGATCTAAATTTCCTGAAATACTTTTTATAACTGAACCGAGACCATCTATAAGTCCTCTCTTTACACGATCGGGCTCAAAACTTTGCAATTGTTCTATAATTTTATCTAATTTACTTTCAAGGTATTTTAAGTGTGGTTCATAAAGAGATAAGGTTTTATTATTTAATCGGGGCCGAAATTCATTTAACTGAGTTCTTACTTGTTCAACCTTAGACTCGATATCATCAAGATCGATAAACTGTAGGAAGGAATGGTAACGGGATATTACTTTCGTGGGTCCAAGTTTAAATGGAAGTAGTCCTGGTCCTTCGTCCAAGGACTCAAGTGCTAGATCTTGCGCCCGCATCGGATGGAAGATCAGGTGAAGTATCAGCAGAGTTCTGCAACAATTGCGAGCTGTTAGGGACCCTCTTAAGGCGTGACTTAGCAACTGGGCCTCGTTTCTTTTTAGTATAGATATGTATAGGGAGGTCGGCTAAAACTGTGTCCTGGGTGTAACGCGGCGCCAGTTTTGCCTACTTGAGGGTTTCGTACAAATATTTGTTGGTCTGGGGCATATTCCTTTTCTGATTCCCTGTCTTTATTCCTATTCTCAATTATTTCCGTGCGGTCATGTAAGGAAGATTCATTTATGATGTCATAAACCAAATTCATATTTTTCTTATGGTCGATTATGTACTGCTGTAGTAAGTGTTCAGAAATATTAATGTCCAGGGGATCACGTGGATCGAAATGGCCTGTAATTATTTCGAGAGGTCTACACTTAGTGAAGCTATGTATGGAGCTATTATAGCCTAAAACAGCATAGGGCATGAGATTAATGGCGGATTCTTTCGGTTTTCTAATTTTAGAATCCGTAAATGCTCAAGTATAGTAGAATGAAAACGTTCTACCATACCGTTATCATTAGGGGTGTGAGCTAAGATCTTATGATGTTGAATCTTGTGCAATTTGACGAATTCTGAAAATAACTGATTGGTGAATTCAGGGCCTTGATCTGAAACTACAGTTAAAGGGACGCCATGATGTGTGAAAAATACCATCAGTGCTTGTATTACACTTAGGGCTGTGCCATCTCTCAAGTAATATGCTTGGCCATATTTCGAAAATGCATCAACTATTGTTAAGTATTTTTCATTCTGAGCAGTAAAAAGGTCTAGGTGAACTATTTCAAGAGGTTTGGAGGGAGGTGGCACAATGTTTAATTTCTGTTTAATGGGGTTTCGGTCATATTTGGCTTGGCCACAGATATTACAATTATTAATATATTTAGTTATATGCTCCTTCATTTTTGGCCAATAGTACTTCCTGGATAGAGCGAGATGACATTCAGTTATACCGCGATGGTTCGTTTTTCCTTCATGGTATTTCTGAATGATTTCTTGCTGACGCAAATATTCCTTAACATTTTCTACTTCAGATTTTGTAAGTACGAGATTCATAGCCGAACTTTTAAAATTACTTTGAATTATAGGAATTATTTTGTACATAGCCAATGGAGGATAAATTATAATTCCGGTTTTGACTTTGGGATTTACATATTCTTTAATAGCTTTAACTACATCTTCCTCGAGATAGGATTCTGATATCTGAATGGAAGTTCGGGTATGCGTCTCAAACGGTTTAGTCACAGTTGGGCGTTTCTTTATATCTCCTACTACACTAAAAACTATCTGTCTGTTAAATTTGTTAAGTGGCTCGTCAGATATAGGGACTTCTAAGATGGGATTTTCAGCACTTGTGTGAGCTGTAACCGTCGACGAGCCAGCCACTGAAGGTGGTATTTCAGATGGGTTTACCGCCATCGAGCTAGTTTCCTCATTATGGATTTCAACTCGGAAAGCGCATCAGCGTTTGCATTACGTTTCCGGGTTTGTAGAGGATTGAAAGTCAAATTCGCTTAATTTGAGCTTCCAACGCGTCAATCTCGAGTTTGGCTCTTTCAGATTCATAACCCATTGAAGTGGCTTATGGTCGGTGTAAATTTTGAATTTACGTCCGAATAAGTATGGTCGAAAATATTTAGTGGCGAATACCATGGCTAGGAGCTCTTTTTCAATGGTGCTGTAATTTAGCTCGCTAGTGTTCAAGGTACGCGAGGCATAAGCTATTGGCTTGTCCGAGCCTATTGGACCCTGGGACAAGATAGCACCGATCGCCACGTTAGACGCGTCTGTCGTAACTATAAATTCCTTCGAAAAATCCGGGTAGATCAGAATAGGGTCATTCATGAGTAAGGTTTTACATTTCTCAAAGCAGTTTACATATTCAGGATTTTCAGGCACAATTTTAGAACCCTTCTTCAAACATTGAGTCATGGGCTTGGTTATTCTAGCAAAATCAGGGATAAATTTCCTATAATAACCCAGCAAGCCAAGAAACCGCTTGATCTCTGTCGGGGATCGAGGCAAAGGGAATTTCTGGATAGCTGAAATTTTATCAGGGTTAGGTTTTATCCCATCTTTACTAATTACGTGTCCTAGGTAGGCGGTTTCTAATTTCAAAAATTCCGATTTGTCCATCTGAATTTTGAAATTAGATTCCATAACCGCTGAAAAACCTTTCCAGATTAACCATGTGCTCCTGCAATGATGTGCTGAAGACAATGATATCATCCAGGTACACAAGACAAACCTTATTCTGGAGGTCTCTGAGGACATTGTCCATCACTCGTTGGAAAGTAGATGGAGAATTTTTGAGACCCATCGGCATACGTAAAAATTCGTAATGCCCATGTTCCACGTTAAAGCCAGTTTTGGGAATGTCTTCTGGATTCATCTCGACCTGGTAGAATCCACTAGCAAGATCTAACGTAGTGAAATACTGGCAGTTCCCTAGTTTGTCCAGTACGTCATTTATGTTCGGGATCGGATACTTATCGTCGATCGTTTTCTCGTTAAGTTTCCTAAAGTCAACAACTAGGCGCCATTTCTTTTTGCCTGACGCATCTGCCTTTTTGGGAACAACCCAGATGGGGGAGCTCCATGCTGATTCTGAGGGACGGATAATTCCCTGATCTAACATCTTGCCAATTTGATCTTGTACCTCTTGCCTATGAATATAAGGGTACCTATAGCTCTTAGTATAGATTGGCACTTCATCTGTGGTGCGGATGCTGTGTTTGATTTTATTGGTAAAAGTAAGTGCCTCTCTTTCTATATAAAATACATCAGCATACTGAGCACAAAGTGATTCTAAATTAGCACGTTCTTCTGCATTTAAGTGATCGGTTCTTAGTCGAGAGAGCACCTCATTAACTCGCGTTTTAGGAATTTTGATTGCATTAGATGTTTCCGCATTAAACATTTCACAACTAACAGGTCGGTCCATTGAAAAAATTAAATCATTCTGAGTAGGGTTTACGACTTCGAGTATACCTCGGCTATTGTTGACTTTAGTTATACTTTCAACGATTAGACAATTCGAGATAACTTGCTCCGGAACAATTACGTCTCCAGATTGAGCATTTATTGGGATCTTAATTAGCTTTGAGGACTGAGCTGGAATTATAGTCTCATAAAGGTTACAGTTAGTGGATTCATACAGCAAAAGTGGGTTCTCTGCATGTCTGGTGTGTAAAGTGCGTGGTCGTGATTTAAGATCGATACTTGCCTGCCATTTATCTAAGAGATCAAAACCCAACAACCCATCAAAGAAATCGTGGAATTTGTAAATGAAGAGATTAAAATTTCCTTTCTCATTCATTTCTTTAAAATGGGCAAAGTTACAGAATAATCATTACGGCTGATGGCATGGACGTTCGTAACTTCAAATGGCTCGTAATTCCAAGGCACATTAGGAAAGTATTTCTTTACACACTCTGGACTTATAAAGGATTGATTAGCCCCTGCATCTATAAGAATTTTAAGTGGCGGATTTGATAGTTGTATGTAGGGTAACTTTCGCTGGGTTTGCAAATTTATTTCTATTTTGACCCTTCTAAATTCGGGGCTGTTGGAAAATTTCCTCCTGACGAGGGAAGAAACCTCATCACGAACTTCCTGAACGGCAGAATAATCGATTTCACGATACTGAGGCTGAGGGCTATCGTCAAAAGTTTGACTGTCATAAGGCTGGTAGGGCTCATATTCGACATACTCTTCAGGACAATATTCATAATTATCGTAAGAATCATAGGGGTTATAATCATAGTCAAAGCACTGGTTAAAATTCATCTCCTGGTCTTGAAATAATTACTCGGGGCGGATTGCCCTGTCTAGACCAATCGTGCCCACCAGATGGTAGCTGCCTAGTCACGTAGTGACTTACACCGCTCATAGGTTGAGGGCGTTGAGAGTTAAAATTCCCGTTAGGTGCTGGATTTCTTGGAGGCAATCTAAATACATTGCTCTGTGGGTTATAATTGGGAGGACGAGCAGCGAACATCTGTTGAGTACGCGTAGGACCCTGGGGTCTTGGGTACTGGTTAAAATTTTGCTTCCACATTACAGGGGGCCTCTGAGGCATAGGACCAAAATTTGGGCGTGATGGACCCGGCATGTTCATGTTAAAATTAGAAGGTCTCTGAAAGGACGCAGCAAAAGGCATTGGAGTTTGATTTAGTCCAAATTTAGGTAGAAGTGGCTGATTAACAGGTTTTCTCTCTGACGCGTGTTCATTACGGTGTTGCATATATAAAGTGTTCATTTCTTCATGAACAAATTCCAAGGCCTTTTCTATTGTCTCGGGACGCATGCATCTAATGCGCGAACCTAAAGGATCTTTGAGACCGCGCAGAAAAGCTTGCAAAGTGAGCTTCTGGTACAAATCACGCTTTGAATCAATTGTTGTAGTGACTGTCTCATGAAGGGAAATATACGTCATAAGGGTACTGAAAATATTCTGACACTTTTCATAAAACTCCTGGGAGTCGAGGAACCCTGTGTCAAAAGAGCGAGATCATTATAAAGAGAAGTCTCGTCACGGTGATCGGCAAAATTATTAACCAAAGCTTTTCGAATTCCTGTCCAAGATTCTGGAATGCCATTAGAATTTATCAAACGTGCAGCAGGTCCAGTAATTTTGTTTAAAATGCCATTAATAAGGGCGAGGTTATTTAATTTGTTCGCCTCTCCATCTCCAACAAATTCTTCCACTAACTGATCACACAAATGTATAAATCTTGTTAAAACGTGTGGATTGCCGTCAAAATCGGGTAATAATCGAAGCGATTTAAAAATTACATCTATTTTACTTTCAGACATATTTAAAACACTATTAGTAGAACTTTCAGACGTTACACTATCGCTATCGTTATCTAAATCTCTATTCGCGTCTACTACTTTATCTCTAAAATTAGTATCTAACCTAGGGTCCTCGATTGCCGTGGATGGAAAATCTTGGAAGCTTATAAGGATACAGATTACACAGGAAAAAGGAAGCAACTCTAGAACAATTCTAAAGTACTCACATTAGCATTCTGGTTCTCTCTACGGTATCGATGTCTGGATACTCCGACGACTGACGCTCTCGTAGATTCGGATCCTCGAAGAAGTGACTGGACGGCCACTCGGCAGACTCGCAGACGAAGTTTTTCGATTTTTGAAAATTACGGTGCCCACGGGTCTAACCGCGAGAATCCTACCGACTGCGCCAGTTACAAAAGCGACAGCCGGAGGATGTAAAAAAAACCAAAATTGAAAAACTAACTTTATTAAAATATCAAAAATTACAATTTAATTATGACTAAGTTACGTGTCTAATGTTCGATGTTAGAAACAAAAGTGAAGCGTCGATGTCCGGTGTCGAGTGCATTCGGGTAAACGCTGCGTCGGCGAAACGTGCGCAGGCCGCGTGAGCCGCGTGACACGATGTTGCAACGATCGGATGTTCCGCTGTATCGAGGTCGGCATGCGTCTGCACTTCCTAGGTAGTGCGGGGTCGTAACATGCATGCCCTAATCGTACAAATCACGCATAAAATAATAAATAACCATGAGACAAACATCGAAAATGAAAACTTACCATTATGTGTAAAAATTGTGCATGAATCACTCAAAAATTAAGCGATGTTTTTAGATGTTTGGTATGGTGGAAGATAAACGTTCTGATCATATTTTATGATTAGTGAGAACCTGATAAAGGCACTGGAGGTACTCTCTGTCTACCTACGTGACGGAACACCATGAACTCGGCAAAATATTAAAGGGCCCCACACACCGGGCCCGTATGCGTGACGTGCACGTTATCACGCGCATAGAGATGACGTTGTATCGTCTGGGATTGTATGAGGCACCGCACACCGTGCTACTCGCGTGATTACGTGCACGCATACATAGGCAGGCCTCTCATACAATCCCATACGATACAACGTCATCTCTACGCGCGTGATGACGTGCACGTCATACGCGCCCTGTGTGTGGCGCCCTTAAGAGATACGAAAATGTCTGTATTGAAAAATTTGTTTAGCATGATGTGCCGCTTCTGTCGGCTCAAAAACTTCTCTTGGCGAAACGAAGTTCGCGGGCACCAGCTAGTTAACAATAATAATAAAGAAATCGCAGTAAGGATCCTTAGAATAGGCACGACTTTGTCTAGATTTCATTACTTTTTAGAGATAAACAAGCAGCTCCATCGAGACTTAGCCAGTTTTTTACAGAATGTTTTTGAAGGGATTAATTTTACTCGGTGTCTCATCAATACATAGTATAAAGTAAAGTCCCTTCCCGTGTCTGTATGTATGTTTCCTTATATCTTTAAAACCTCTCAACGGATTTTGATGCGGTTTTTTTTAGTTTATAGAATAAGTTAAGAGGAAAGTTTTTAATTATTCTTTGCCTCAAATTTTAACCCCTAAAGGGGTAAAAAAGGAGTTAAAAGTTTGTATGGAAAATCATTTTTCTTAAATGCGATCTGTTTGAAAATTTGTGATTAGATCAAAAAGCTAAAATAATTAAACACGTGTTTCAGGGATTTTCGATTATTAACCCTTAAAGGGGTAAAAAAGGGATTAAAAGTTTGTATGGAAAATCTTTATTTTAAAATGCGATCTGTTTCAAAATTTGTTATTAAATCAAAGAGCATAAAAAATTGAACACGTGTTTCAGGGATTTTCGATTTTTAACCCCTAAGGGGGTAAAACAGGGGTTAAAAGTTGGTATGGAAAATCTTTATTTTAAAATACGATCTGTTTTAAAATTTGCGATTAGATCAAAAAGCTGAAAAAAGGAAATACGTGTTTCAGGGATTTTCGATTTTTAACGCGTAAAGGGGTAAAAAAGGGGTTAAAAGTTGTTTGGAAAATCAATATTTTTAAAATGCGATCTGTTTAAAAAAGATGCGATTAGATGAAAAAGCTAAAAAAATTAAATACGTGTTTCCGGGATTTTCGGTTTTCGACCTCTAAAGGGGTGAAAAAAGGGGTTAAAAAAGTTTGTATGGAAAATCATGATTTTTAAATGCGATCTGTTTCAAAACAGATCAAACAGCTAAAAAAAATTAGTAGGTACGTGTTTCAGGGATTTTCGTTTTTTATCCGCAAAGGGGTAAAAGATGGGTTGCAGCGGGTGAAACCGCTGACGGGCAGCTAGTACTTAATAATGAAGAGCCACCCTTGGCATAATATCTTCAAAACGTACTAAATAATCGTATTGTACATTGTACATAAGGCACTGTTAGGCTTGTTACTATTGTTTTAAAACCACTTTTGTGGCAGATAATTTTGATATTGACTTAGTAAGTTTTGAGAAAAACTGTTACGCACAAATATAACATATACCTATGTGGTATTCAAATGTAAACACGAGACGTTATTTTATGAGAAGGCTTATGAATAATTCGTGAAAAAAATAATTTATATTAATATCAATACATAAAATATGAATTTTTGTTGTCGAAGTTATAAAAGATTGCTTTATTGTAGTGGAAATATATGAAAAAATCTAGATATGGTCAACAAAAGGTCAAAAATTGAGAAACTACCTCATAATTCACTTTCATTTTGTAATAATAACGTTGTAACTTGTTTTACTAGCGCTGAAAACTGCTTCTTTTTGTAGTCAATCTGAAAAAAGTTTAGAGTGATAACATTGTATCAGAATATACGCTGCAAAATATATCTTAAGATGTTGATAGAGTGTTGGAGTTTACTTGGAGTGGTTTACAGTCCTCCCACTATCGATTACTTTGATGAACTTGAAGCTGTGCTTCTCTCTCTGGTGCCAGAATATTCACACCATATTATAATGGGTGATTTAAATACAGACCTTCTTATAAATAGCCCAAGAGCATCAAATCTTGAATCTCTTCTATTCACTTCTAATTTAAGGTATCTTCCCCTGTCTGCTACTCACCATACTGCAACTACCTCTACTTTCATAGACTTAATTTTAACTTCTTCACCTCATCTAGTAGTCTCTCATGGTCAAAAGTCTGCTCCAGCTTTTTCCCATCATGATCTTCTTTATTTGTCGTACAAAATAAAGCCTCCAAAGCAGAAACCTGTAGTCATGTACTTGAGGAGCTTTGCAGGTATGGATGTGGGAGCCTTAGGGATGATGCTTCTGCCATTGACTGGACACCAGTGTATGAGTCGGTCGATATTGATGAGAAGGTTCGGCTGGTTAATAAAATGGTCACTCACCTCTATGACAGGCATGCACCAATTAAAGCAATCAGAGTGAAACGGCCACCTGCCCCGTGGATCACCGAGGGTGTTCGGATGGCGATGAGAAGACGAGACCGTGCATTCCGCAGGTATAAGAAGGTTCGTTCAGAGGAGAACTGGTCTTTGTTCAAAACAGCCCGAAACCGTTGTAATCAGATGGTAAGAGTGGCAAAGCGCCGTTATTTCTCTGACAATATTATAAATTGTTCACCTGCTGATGTTTGGAAGTTTCTCAATACATTAGGGTTAGGCAAGGGTTCATCCTCAAATAATTCTTTTAGTGACTTTCCTCTGTCAGATCTGAATCAGCACTTTGCTACTGTGCCAATTTTCAATGTTAGTACTAAAACTGCCACAATTGCTAATATCACTTCTAGGTCCCTCTTTCTCATCCAATATTTACTTTCAGTCCGGCTTCCAGGGAGATGGTAAGGAAGACAATCATAGGCATCAAATCAAAGGCTACTGGGTTTGATGATGTGAGTCGAACTATGGTAGTCACAATTATTGATTGTCTTCTGCCTGTTTTAACCCATGTTATCAACTTTTCTCTTTCTTCTGGTAGCTTTCCATCTCTCTGGAAAAAGGCGTATGTCCGTCCCCTTCCTAAAATCTCTGTTCCTACTTCGCTCTCTCATTTTAGACCTATTTCTATCTTACCTTTTCTCTCTAAAATTCTTGAGGCTATTGCTCAGAAGCAGCTTTCTTCTTATTTATTCTCTCATAATCTTCTGAACCCTTACCAATCCGGGTTCCGCCCGGGGCATAGCACAGCCACTGCTCTTCTAAAGGTGACAGATGACGTTCGAGCTGGAATGGAGAAAACCAAGGTTACATTACTTGTTCTAATAGACTTTTCAAACGCATTCAACAATGTTGACCATGATGTGCTATTAGCTATTCTCTCTTACCTTAATATCCAGTCAGATGCCCTACTTTGGTTTTCTTCATATCTGGGAGGTCGCCAGCAAGCTGTTCGTCTTAACCAGTCAATGTCGGAGTGGTGTGACCTGGCTGCAGGTGTACCCCAAGGCGGAATCCTGTCACCTTTACTGTTCTCCATTTTCATTAATGAAATTTCCAAATCACTTTGTTGCTCTTACCATCTGTATGCTGATGATCTTCAGCTCTATGCTCAATGCCATGTCAGTGACATTGATGAGGCAGTTTCGCATGTAAACCGGGATCTGGCAAGCATTTATGAGTGGTCTTCCAGTTTTGGTATTACAGTCAACCCAAGTAAATGTCAGGCCATATTATTGGGAAGCTCCCGGCAGCTTGCTGATGTCGATTTAACTGTAATGGCTGATGTGATATATGACAGTGTTAAAATTGATATTTGCTCCCATGTCAGGGATCTAGGACTCATTCTGGATAGCACACTGAGCTGGACGAATCAGGTTAACAACATAAGTCGCAGAGTTATTTACACGCTTCGCTTACTTTATCGTTTCAAAAATTTTCTCCCCACAGATACTAAGCGAATGCTAGTGCAAGCTCTGTGTCTCCCTATTATTGACTATGCGGATGTGTGCTATTTAGATCTGTCATGTGATCTGCTTGATAAACTGGATCGACTTCTGAACCGCTGCATCAGATACATTTTCAATTTGCGGAAGTACGATCATGTATCGGCTTTCCGGGAACAGCTGGGATGGCTTCCCATACGCGAGCGGAGACAAGTCAGAGTTCTCACCATGTTGTACACTGTTTTAAACGATAAATTTGCTCCAGATTACTTGAGGTCTCAATTTAGCTTCCTCTGCGACACTCACAGCCGTCAACTCCGCTCAACACATAACCTTGCACTTGCTATACCCTCAGCAGGTCGGCCTTTTCGGCAACTCCTTCACGGTCGAAGCAGCACGTCTCTGGAACGCACTACCACCCGAACTCCGGAAAGCTCCTGATCGGGTAGCTTTTAAGAAGGCTGTGTATGATCACCTCGTTCGGCTTCTCCGTCGGAAGCAAAATAGGAAGTAAAACTCTTGGCTTTTTCATATAACTAGTCTCAACTTTTGTTTATTGGAGGTATATGACAGAAAATATTTGCCACGTTCGAACCACGTTACAACTTCTAGTTTTAGGTTAGAGCACAGATCACTAATATATATGTCCTAGTTAGAGTTGGGTCAGCTGTCTAAAGAGATAAATTGGTTCACTGCTACTGCCATCTACGGTAATTTGAACGCAAAACTTATTCGTATAACGAAACTAGATGGCGCTGGCAGTATTTTCAGTCTTGGTATTAAGTATTTATTTCTGATTACAATAGAGTATTATATATATAATATATATAGGTATTTATGTAAGTTTATTTTAAGAAGTATTTGTGTAGGTTTATTTTAGAAACTAATATGTAGGTATGTATGGTATCTAGGTATTGTATTTGTCTTAGGCATAATTTGTTTTCTTTATTTTGATGTTTTCACACCCGAGTGCACCCGTATCTTTTTCTCTCTGTTCACCCTCTGGTTGGCCGGTAGAGAATGCCGCGTGGCATTAGGCCCGCCTTTTGTACTATGTGCAATAAAGTATAAAAATAAAATAAAATAAATAAAATTGATATTTATGAGTCAAAAACATTGTAACATTTGTATACAATGTTTTAGCTACGAAAAATTGTTAACATCATAAAAGTTGCCGTATTGTAACTTTAATTACAGTCTTTTAAAGACTGAAATTATGAAAATTTGGAAAAGTGTACTTAGGAAAAACCTAGTTACAGGTTACCTAGGACCATGTTTTATACATCAAAAGGTGCGTATTGGACCGTGGAATCCAAATATACAATAGTTATATAACATTGTAATTATAAGTTACAATGTTCTTCGAATCAGGTGTCGATATTATGTATTTATGTGCGTATACCGGGAGTAACGGAAAGGGTATAACAAGCCGAAAGGAGGTCAATGTACTCATGAAACTGAACAACGTTCCCCATGGAACATGGGTCGAAACATGAAAAAAAAATTGGACCACCCATAGTAAATCAATTAGCTGATCGGCGATTTTGTATGGGAGGTCCAAATTTTTTTTTCATATTTCGACCCATGTTCCATGGGGAAAGTTGTTCAGTTTCATGAGTACCTTGACCTCCTTTCGGCTTGTTATACCTTTTCTGTTACTCCCTGTATAATAATAAAACTCACCAAATTAAATTAACAGAATCGCTACACAGCTAAGTGTCGGGGTGAGTGTAAATTGAAATGGATATTATTTTTTCTGTTTCAAACTGAAATGAGCATTTCTAAAATGTAAGCTTACCGTAGCATTTTATTTTTACAGTATAATTTTCCGGGATTTGCTTTGATTATACCGTTTAAATTTTAAATTTCGCCTTTTCAATGGATCAATCTATTCTGTCTATAATTCGCAATAACTATAAAGATGAGTATGACAAACTTGTGTAAGTTGATCCTTTTAATACGTAGCTTCAAGTGCCTAGTCAAGCTGCTGTTATTACCCAGTTAGTCCTATACTGTTCTTTTGAATGGTTCAAGGTTCCTAAGCTGTTATTTTTAAAGGTTTATGTAGCTTTTAAAGAAATATTTTATGAAATTCAAAGGTCATGCAACATTGTACATACATAAAATACATACTATTTACAATCCACAAAGTATAAAAGTGTAAGTGCACTTTTAACTGCCACATAAGTGTTTATACAAAAATGAAAAGCTTGAAAGCATGGTGGGAGGGCCTCCTACTTTGTAGATTTATGGCTTGGCAAAGGTCAAACCTTTAAATGGTATGAATCAATGTTTATCTAGAGTTCTAGTGCACCTACGTAACGTTTCCTGGGCAAAATTGGACTTTACTGTGAGATTATGACAAGTGGTGGAAAAGAATATTTGCTAAGATATGTATGACAAGTGGCGAAAAGAAATATCTTTGATGTCACATTCCGTCATCTTAAAACATTCTGAAATTCCGTACCGCAAATGACCAAGCTAACTGAGCAATACTTTTGAAATTTCATAATATTATCTATGACAAAAACACACTTGCTTACTATGGATAATCCAAACTATTTTTTGTTTTCCAACCAATTCATACGTCCCTCGGGAAAAGTAGTTAAGTTTTCTGTCTTATTTTTTTTTTCTATATATTGTCAACACCGGTATAGCTGTGTTGTTATTGGCACAGCAACAAAGGCTTGGCAGTGCACCCGACAAGTATTAATTACCTAATCACTCAGTATCCCGTTCAGTAAGACGTTTGTGTACAGTAATTGTCTTTGTTCAATTGAGAATGTTCGCAAATGTTTGCGACGTGAACATATACCGTCCGATATGCTAGAGAGAGGAAAAACTATAGAGAAATGGCTAAATTATCGTATAGTTATAGTCCGACAAGTTCGTGCGCGACCTACCCTAGGGGTGACAGACGTTGGGGGGAGAGATGTCAGCGGGTAGCGGGAGGTGTAGCGGGGAAGGGAGACGCGCGCATCAGCGCCGCACGTCATATTAAAATAACGTGCTTCCTCGCCCTCCCACCGTCTGTACCCCGCAGGAAAGTCGCGCACAAACTTGTCGGACTATAACATATCGTTTGGAAAAGAGTATACATAAGCAAGCTATAGAGTGTGCCGTACTGTCTAGCGTAATCAAACGTTAGTTTTTCTGTCGATCTTTCTTCTTCACGAAACAATCATCATCTTCCTGCCCTTATCCCAATTACTTGGGATCGGCGCAACACGTACTGCCATACTCACCACGCTTGGCAGGCGGATTGGCGAGCGCAGTGCAAGATGTTTAATTCACAGGGAACGCTGCTGCCCATTCCCTGGATAATTATCTCTTAGTCGCTTTTTACGACACCCAACGGGTAGAATTGGGGTGATGCTATTCTAGGCCGGCATCACATGGTAAAGACCGGCATCACACGGCAAAACATCAAGTGCTGTAATGGTTTAGTTACATCATTTGTTATCGTACCAAATCTAATGAATATTACACGAACTCACACAAAGCCGCTTAGATACGATACACGCAATACTTACTTACCAACATCGTATCATTTGGAACAGCCACGGAAAACAAATAAAGGTATCAATATTACCCGAAATATTCAGTACCGCAAACGTATCTGAAATTCTGCTAAATCAGTGTTTTCACAGAATTTGAATTCAGCGCCCGAACGCCTGGTTCCTACAGATTGTACTCAAGAGAAAGCTGCCAATATAGATGCATTGAAATGGGTAAACTATACAGCCCCGATAGCCTCGCTCGATAGACACTCGACAATACCACAAAATAGAGAGTTTACAGAAAGTTCACTCGGGCGTTTTTCGGATTTTCGCGATTGGCGTTTGTTACATAGCCAGTGATAGCCAGGGTTCCACCTGTCAAAATTTTAGAAGAAAAAATATAAAAACTGCAGCAAAATCTGACAAACAGCGTCAATTTAAATCCAATAAATAAGACGTTCGTGTCAACCACCTTTTTTAGTTACCTTGACATCCCCTGAGATTCCAGTTTTCGTCAGTAAGCGTCAAAATCGTCGCTGGTACTGAGTGAGTCATCTGGTAAAGGCGCCCGCGCGCCGTTTCCCTAATTCGTGACAATACGGCCAATGTTAGACCTAGGTGAGTGTGTACCTATGTCTATTGCAAAGACAATTTATGCATGCTAGTGTGATACCTACTCGTCTACTACAGGTGAAACTGGGATAGTGAAATAGAGTTATGGGTGAAATTTTACTAGGAAACGATTATGAAAATTTGAGGATGATCAAGAGTGACATAGAAAATCTTTCTTCTGAGAAAATAATGAAAAATTTAGACTGATCTAGGAAATGATGGTCGTAAAATTCACCCAAATCCTTTTGCAGCACGATTTTGTGATCAATGATGCGGGTTGCGCCGACCCCAATTAATTGGGATAAGGGCAGGAAGATGATGATGATGTAGGAAATGATCTGGGTCGAAAACCATTTTTTTCTCTGTTTCATGGGAATTTTTTAACAGTGTACTTTCCATACAATTAGACTGCATGTGATAGGTGCAACACATGTAATGTGAGAGATCTGAAAAAGACCTACGTTCTTTCGTTTTCGCAAACTTTCGAAGTCTAGTTCAGTTCACCCTATGAAATACTTTCAGCAAATTTCCCACAGCTTCTATTACCACTCGCCCGTCCACATAATAAACCAGCTAGTTTTCCCCGCCATTAATAATCGTAATCACCCCACTCATGTAACCACTAACCACTCGTTGGGTTTTTCCTCGACCAGATGGCTCATTTGTCACTTGGGACGTGTGATGAATCTCCCTGGTATGCTAGGTAATATGTTACTGCCTATATAAGAGAAAGGGAACACTTTAGAAAGAAGCTTACGGACAATCAAAACGAATCCAAGAAAAAAGTGTATCAAACTTGGCAATCACAAAAAGAAATTTTTATTCCATAATATTGCGCTACATTCCGAAAAAGATAATAATGTTTTTGGCAGTTCTTTGCAAAGCGGTGCGATTTAGCAATATCATTATAACCGTTAATACGGGACCTAGGTATTTCGAAATTTTAATGCTCTGTAGTCAGTACACAAAATCGTAGTTTGACGATCGTCAAGTCTGTCTAAGACGAGTTCTTTCTGGTTGTGCATTAGCTGCGTTCTGAAATAGTCCCTTCCTCTGAGCTGCCTGCGAAGTGCGTTGTGTGAACAGAATTTAAGACTTTCGTTCACGTGGTGAAAGATATGAGTGCCAAAAAAATTACTTGGTAGAGCTATGGTGTAGATGTTCGACACGACGAGTCGATCCGCCGCCCTAAATACCCACGTCTTATGAAAATGGTCGCTAAATTACGAACTCATATACGCTTACTGAATAGCCTGCCTATATCATTATAAATATCGTGTGTGTTTGTGACAAGTGAAAATTATCACACGTTCTATTAAGTATTCTAATTCTGATATGTTTCAAATAGCTAATTTAGAAGAATCCTAATTTTTCTTGTGACTTCAACGGAATTAAAAACGTTTTATGAGGATCATTTTTGGCGCTACCGCAATAAAAGGTAGACACAAGTTGTACGATTGTCTAGACTCTAGAGCATTGCTTAGTCAGTCGTTGGCGTAGACTGATTTAAGATTTTCATACCCAGTCGTAGGTGGTGTATGTGTCGCAGCCAACTGGTTAAAAACGCTGTGTAATTAAACAACTAGTTCTTTAATCAAACGTCGCCATCTAACCAAACAACTAAACATTCATCAGCTAAGTGGTTGAATATAACGTTCTACTCTACAGCTGTATGACGGTTAGCCAACTGGCTTACGTTCAATTTGCTAGGGTAGCCATGTGTGTTAGGGCATATTCACACATACGCGGGCTCCACGCGCGTTATTATAATGTCACACGCACAGCTTACGCGTTGCGAGTCGCAAACCAGGAGCGTACCAAACTGTCAACATGCGCAGAGATACAGCGGAATCCGGGTGGGTACGTGAGTACCGGATGTCCGGAACTCAATTACTTGATATTTGTACTAGTCAGAATACCGCGTACCCACGTACAGAGCCGGTTCCGGTCCGGTTTGCATAGCTCATGCTCAGGGCTACACTATAGGGGAGACTGGGGTTGGAGTGGACTAGGGGGGCGGCCATACTAATGACACTTTTTCAAAATTTTCTTAGTGTTTCTCACTGGTTGAGGTGTATGAAAAGGAGGTGGCTGTAAATAGAAAAAAAATACCCTCTCCTTTCCCCTCCACAACAAGCCCCCTTGGGGTCGTATTGTTCCACTACGCTACCCAAGTACCCATCCGAATCCCGCTGCAGTTTGTATAGGGCTTTATACTTTGTAAGTAACTACGTTCACATCACTCATTTTCATCGAAAATTAGTAGATACTGCAAATTGAATGATTACGTAACGAATTACCCATGTTATAAGGTTTGTGACAGTTTAATAAACATTTAATGGCTCAATATTCGTGTAATAACAACAAAAATACCTTGATGTTGGATTTCATAATTTCGCAGAGTTTCTTCAAACAACTATTTGAATTTTTGTTCAGACGTTTTCCCCGTAGGCGCCTCCATCACTTATAACCATGAAACAGCACTAATTACGCTAATGACTGATTATTTAACATAAAATAACAAAATACGGTCTTGATTTTTGTGCCGCTGACGCCATCTTGTAAACAAACCGACTCTAGCGCCGCAGTGGCGTAAAAACGTACTTATTCAATTAAACTGCGGGTTTTCGGTCCGCCGCTGTGTTGAACGTTTGGAATGCTTCAAAATTCAGCCAGTGAACTAGTTGTTTGGTTAGATGGCGGCGTTTGATTAAAGAACTAGTTGTTTAATCACACAGCGTTTTTAACCAGTTGGCTGCGACATATGTATTGTACTACATAGGAAATATGTTTGTCAAAGATTCCCGCTCAACTTAACTATATTCAATAGAGTCTGGCCAGCGAGTCTTTGGACGTCAAATAATTCAAATATTTCAAATGGCAACATATTAACACTGAAAAACTACAATTAAACAATTTTGATACTTACTATTTTTTTGTTTTCTGCTCTTTAGTTTGTGTTTACCTTGCCTACCGGTATGTATGTATGATGTATCCGGGAGTAACAGAAAGGTATAACAAGCCGAAAGGAGGTTACGGTACTCATGAAACTGAACAACATTCTCCATGGAACATGAGACGAAATATGAAAAAAAATTTGGATCTCTCAGAGTAAATCAATCAGCTGATCTGCGATTTTGTATGGGAGGTCCAAATATTTTTTTCATATATCGACCCATGTTTAATGGGAAAAGTTGTTCAGTTTCATGAGTACCTTGACCTCCTTTCGGCTTGTTATACCCTTTCTGTTACTCCCGGTAGATACATCATACAAACATACCGGTAGGCAAGGTAAACACAAACTAAAGAGCAGAAAACAAAAAAGTAGTAAGTATCAAAATTGTTTTATTGTAGTTTTTCAGTGTTAACATGTGAAAGATTTTTAAAATTGGCGCCATTTCCGTGTCCAAAGACTCGCTGGCCAGACTCTACAACTTTTATTGCTATCCACTTTCATCAAAAAGAAAAGTAAGTATTGACAGACAGGAAACGAAGTTATCTAATTTTCCTCGTAAAGTATATTCCGTTATTACATAAGGCGGTTTTCATACGCGCCACGTGACGTTCCGGTGTTTTTAGAGATATTCTTTTTTTTGGAAATTAGTTTTTTTTATAAGGTAGTCCCGCATTTGTCTGCTATCTCACCTGTTGGTAAGTGATGGATGATGCAGAAGATGTTGGAACATGCTTGCATAGGAAGTGCCTATTCACTCTTGCCTTGATAAGGCCTCCGCCGGCAGGGAATTCCACTCCTTCGGCATTTGCATGATGAAAGTTGAAGTAAATAGTCGTGAATTGACCGAAATGAATCTTATAGAATACCAATGTGCATGAAACTTTGCGACGATGTTCAAGGCTTCAAAGTCTACCTTCAACCAGCGCCGTGACAGCAACGATTTTAGAAAAATTGTATAGGTACTTTGGCACAAGTCAAACACCGATATCAGTATCACACTACTGGGAGGAAAACTCAAAACTTTGAATTGAATGGGGACCGCCGCAATTGTGCCTAAATGACATCAATAAGAAGTCATTCTAATTTGACATTGACACATTTTACGAGTAGATGGATCATACAGAAAAGGCACAGTCGCTGGTAGCGCCATTTAACTCCTAGTTTTCCTCCTCAGCTGTCATTTATAGTATTATGGTTATCATGATAGGTCAAAAGTATTAATAAAACATGCATCATCCGTACAAAATCACCGATCAGCTAAGCTTAGCTAATATGGGAGGTACTTTTATTTAGTTTTTCAACCTATGTTCCTTGGGGAATGTTCTTCCTTGTCACCCACCCGTCCTTCATTTTCTCTATCGATCACTAGTAAAATTTCACCCAGTCATTATGGCTATCATGAACCGCGTTATAGTCTGGTATGTTTGTGATTCCCTTATAACTCTGCTCTATCAATTCCTATCATTCTCCTCAAACAAACTAGTAGGGGAAAGTAAACTATCTAATATCAACAACCTTACTGTAACTGGGATGTCGGAATGTTTGTTCAAAGATTGATTGTGGGTAGATAGTTTTATATCAATAAGACTATTATGGTACGAATAATTCCTTGCGAATCATAGAGAGTGTAGGTTTTCTATTACGTTCGTCGGTTAGTCTTCACTGAGACAAATCTAAAATGGGCAAATAACTTTAAAAGATCGTACGAACCGTCGTATTTTGAAAATATAAAGATGCCGCTAATGCAGTCGCCAACATTAAAAGATTAAAAAATATCACAGTTTACAAAAGTCAGTGTCGGTAGAAAGTAGCCGTGTTGTAACAAAAAACTCAGTCTTAGTTTATGTCGTTTCACAACGCCAAATCGTATGGAAAATGAATTTAAACAGTGACTAAACGCGCGCCTAACTTTTTTGTAATCACACCGTAGATGTTTTGAGACACTGAACTTTATCAGTCCACTTAGCATGCGACCACGTGAAATAGATTTTCTCTATAATTTTTTAAGGACTCGCTAGATTTTTCTATTCCTGTATGTCAAAATTTTACAGTTTTGATAAATTCCATACGATTTGACACATTTTGTCTTCTCGTGCGCGAGATAATACTTTTTTCGGTGCGCGTACTGTGTAAACAGAAGACCTGAGTTGACCTGAGTCTAGTATCTGCCTAGTATCTGTGTTTTGGACATTCTACTACTTATATTTATTTCGTGTATTTTCTACTAACTCATTCTATATAGTACCTACCGTTATCTACGTAGATGGGTAACTGCAATATTTCACGGCTAATATGTTCAAGTTTCGAAGTTCAAAGACCAAGGGAGAGGAGTTTTGAACCAGCATGAATAAATTAGTGAGCAACTTGTGCTTGAACTGACCGACGATCGTAGCTCCTGCTTTTATGGAAATTTCAGACTGCAAGGATACGATAAACAGTGCCGAGTGATGCCACTTATTACCCATACTCTACCCGAGCGGGTCGTGAGCGACTGGGATAAATTCGTCAACGAAATAAACAGATTGCATTTACAGCTTTTTCAGCAATAGGGCTAATGTAACGGTAAATGTGGCTGTTTAAGAATACTTTAAGTAGGTACACGGATATGGTTTGCCAAATAAATACTTATCCTCATAGATTTGCCGTGTGATGCTGGCTTAGAATAGCATCACCCCAATTCTACTCGCGGGTGTCGTAAAAAGCGACTAAGGGATATTTATCCAGGGAATGGGCAGCAGCGTTCCCTGTAAATGCAACATCTTGGCACTGCGCTCGACAATCCGCCAAGCGTGGTGAGTATGGCAATACCCCCTGATAGGGGGAGGCCCATGTCCAGCAGTGGACTGTTGTGGCTGTTATGGTTATGGATTAATTTAAATATTTCTTCTATCCGCCTGTTCATAATTTACTGGGACTTTCAGTATATTTTGAAAATTAAACTTACCTACGATGAAAAATTGAAAACAGCATATTGTGAACGTCACCATTAGCAACACTACAACCTATGAAAAACACTTTACAAACTTCTCAATAACTGTATGAAAAACTATAATTGTAAGCTGAATTCTTGAATAGGTTGATGTGTTTCTGTTAGTACTATCAATATTGTACTCTGAAGGCGTAAAGCCTAGAACACTACCATTGAGACTGATTCATTGCTACATTATCAAAGGTTGTGTGACTGTAATGGCCGTAGATTTGTTACGAAACAGCCTATAATTGTCAGTGGGAATACATTAGTGTTGAAATTGGAAGACTTTGCGCAATTTTGAGTTAATTTTCTAATTTTAGGTGGTCTTCACACGTAAGCGCTGATATTGCAGTATTTTGATTATACCTATGGAGGCACGTATGATTCCTGTAAAAGTAAGGGACGTTAAGACTTTAAATTTACAATTAAACAATTTTACGGCGTATATTATACAAACCTTTTTCTTGAATCATTCTATCTGTTGCAAAAACTAGCATCAACATCCGTTGCGTGGTTTAGGAGGAGTTCCACGACAGCCAGACGGTCAGAAAAACTTAAAAAGCGTTTTCATTTTAAAGAATGTATTGATTAATAACCCTGTGACACGCCCCTTTCCAGCTGTATGTGTGAAAGCAGCCTGCCTATACTACAAATTATGTAAACGGCGCGCAAGGTGCTTATACAGATGGCTCACTCGGTACTGATGACGATTTTGACGCTTACTGACTTTAACTGGAAACTCAGGGGAAGTCAAGGTTACTAAGAAGATGGTTGGCACGAACGTCATATTTCTTGGATTAAAAATGACGTTCTTTTTGCTATTTTGATATTCTTATACGTACTTTGAGATTTTTGACAGTATCAACCCTGGCTATGTAACAAGTGACAATCGCAAATATCCTGAAGTGTCGAGTGAACCTACTGTGAACTCTCTATTTTGTGCTATAAACTTCATTATCTCAGTCTGAATGTTTCTGACACAGAATGTGTTAAAATAATTCCTCGCATTATGCGCCATTTTAATTTATGCGTTGTTTTATCACCGAACTTGGAAGTTTAAGGGATTAAGGTTGTCGCCTGTTTCGCGTCTCATGAGAATGTCAGGAGTTTCAAGTTTATTGGCTTAATTCTTAGGGTTGAGTTCCACCTGCGAAAAACACTGTCACGAGAATTATTTTTATGTCTTAGTTATAAAATTTTCCCCATCAGTTCTCATATTCATTATATCTCGAAAATTGTGCTTAACTCGTCATTGCTGTCCATTATTTTATTATCTCACCTATCTTATATTTCTGGTTGTTAAAATCATTGTTCGCGCCAACCGCAAACAGATTGGTACACATCACTATAGTATCGATCATCAATAATCGACATCCTTACTGAGACTGATGATGGTGCATCCCTATGCACTGACATGCTACACGGCGAGAGCCAATGAACACTATAGTGGCAATCGGCGTGCCCTGCTTTTGCACCAATCAGAAGACAGCGATGGCCTGCGTCACAGAGCACTGGACTAATCAGCACTAGCGTTCTCGTCTTTCAACTGTTTTCTGTGATGTGTTTTATTTCGAACTATTCATGGCGTGCTTTTCAATATTACTATCCGTAGCCGACCGTGTTTCTAATATTTGTACTAAGAAATGTGAACTACAATACATTTAAACTTAATAATAGCAACTATAACCACAATTCCAGCGTTTTCTTCAACTAGCCTACACAAAAAAGGGCTTAGATCTGACCGAGCAAACTATCAACGCTCGGTCATTTGGCGACCGTGACAGGACACGAACCTGCAATATTAAGCATTTTAGGATATTTTTTTTACTCCGAGTACATTATTACTTACCTGTCTGTTAATATCAATGATGGTTATTATGATGTAACATTTCCATAATAGTATTAATCCTTTAGGGTAACAAAAATAACTTTTATAGAGGCTATAATATTTTCATGCTTTCGTGCGCGTTTCAAGGTCAACCTTCATGTCTATGTATTTATTTAATCGTATCAAAAGATAAGCTATCATCACAATAAAAAAATCCATCTTTTCCTCATAAAACAAATATGCTTTCACCATAGTCCGTTTTTATAGAGTCATATCAATTTTGCTTTATAGCACCATGAGCGCGAAGGAATTTGATGGTCCTGAGTAAAGTTTGACCTTGTTGTTTTATGTGAGAGTGATAATGCTCTCAGGATTTGATGTTTGTTTCAGCACTTGAGATTGTTTATACCTATGAGTGAGATCAAGTTTGAACCTGGCGACTTTACGTATGACATTTCGTAAAACACTTTTCTTTTTAAACTTCTCTTTGTTCTTAAAGGCAGTTCTTGTATACAGAAGGTTCACTCGGCCCTATTTTCGATTTTCGCGATCGGCACTTGTTACTTAGCCACTAGCCAGGGTTACTACTTTCAAAAAATTCAAAATATCAAAACAACAAAATCTGATAAAAAACGTCTTATGATTCTGAAGCAATCTTAAATCAAACAAATATGACGTTCGTGTCAACCACCTCCTTAGTTACCTTGACTTCCCCTGAGATTCCGGTTATTTCCAGTTAAAATTAGTAAGCGTCAAAATCGTCGCTAGTTCTGATTCTGAGTGAGCCATCTGGTTGGGCGCCCTGCGCGCCGTTTCCCTAATTTGTGATTCTTGCATCTACCGCATGATTTTCTGATGTTTTACCTGATCCGTAATTTTGACGTTAATCTGATATCAGAAATAGCACACGTTTTCACATCCTATTGGTTGTCATTTTTATTGTGGCTGTCACACGTGCGTGAGTAATTTATCGAGGATCTTCGACTCTGCTGTCGATCGATGTCCATACCATAGTGTATTAGTAATAACCGCATATAATATGTAATAACTAAAAAAATGGATTTAGAGCGAATACCTTCTTGGATAAATTTTAGATCTTTCATGCCAACAAACAGTACATTGATTGTTTCCTTAAGTACTGACATCAAATAGCATAGTAAATCAATCTATTCTAATTTTGCTTTTATTGTTTTTTAAAGAAGAAGTAGATATGTGACGTACTTACTATCAAACTATATTCTTTTGTTTATTTGGGAAAAATTGAAATTATCAGAAAGACTACGGAAATGTGTTTCTTCCAGTCGAGAGCATATTTTTTAGTAAAAATCTGAAAACCAACAAAAACTTTATACACTAGACAGCCAACGACCCAGACAGTGTAATCTGAGCTGAGACTGATGAAAATGTGAAAATGATACTCAATTCAGATTGGCGCCATAAAAATTAGAGGTTTCACTGCAAAGCTGAAGCTTTTATACAGTACCCTGCCAACAATATTTAATTTGGAGTACATTGCTGGTTAGAATATTTCCTTCTGTTTGCAGAACATTGTACTACTACGCAATAAGTAAAGTAAAACAATTTGAAACTCGTACCTGGGCGAAGAGATTTCCTTAGCCACTCAGCGCGGCAATGCAGCAAGCGTTATGGGAACTTTCGGACCGGACACGAACAGGCATGAACTTTTAGGTTAGGCTTATGTGTAAATACATAGCGTTAATTATCCTTTGTACATAAATATATCAATTTGAAAGAAATTAAAGCTGTGTTTATTATTGGACTTTACAATTATAATATTCACGGTCACGGATGACGAAGGTATTAAGAATAATAATTCAGGGTGTAAGGGACAGCTCTTCGAATAACGATAGGGTGCATTCAGACCATGAACCCGAACAACTTTCCATGAAGATGAAGCAACCCAGATCTTTCGTCTCCGATACTTTGGTACAGTTGTCGTTTCAGTTTGAATGTTGACTAAACAATCAAATCCTATTAAAATTACTTTATGGTGATTGCTGGTTTTCTTGAGTTTATTATACTATCGACATGTTGTGAAAGCCCTATGCACCAGTGGGGTGCCCTAGGACATCAACACACTCACACACACACACACACAAACCAGCTATCAACCTACCTAGTTAAGAAATCAGCTTATACAGGTTTTTATTAGTTTTTGTATAAAAAACTAGTATTAATTGGTCCCTTAATGGGTACATTGATATCCTTTACAGACACCCGTAAACTAACCAGCAATGTATGCCAAAATGGGCCCTTTTATGAGCGTACTATAATCACTGCTTTATTCCTGTGATCCTGTCTGAGATTGATTGCACTCTTCAGACTTTGGAAAATGCATGTTATTAAGTTTTTTTAAAGTTGGTGTAAGTTTCAATAGCTTTTAAAAGTCTAAAATGACGAAGCAATTTATCTAAAGTAATCTATAGTATTACTAATAGGAATAATTTGTTTTTTTGATATGATGTATGAAGTTATCGAACAGACCTAATAGAAAGCTTTAAACGTTTGAATGTTGCAATAAGTATAGTTGACTTGTTTTTGCATTCCACACTTTCTAATTTTAACCACGACAAAATAATTTATGTTGGGATGACCTGTCGTATTTTAGTTATGAATAACCGGTCATGAATTAAAAATTTGCCGGCTTAGAATAACATCACCCCATATCTTGAGAGTTGATGTGTATTGCAATTTCAGGCGACAGGCTGGCAACCTGTCACTACAGTGATACACATTCTTCTGAATGACTAAATTTTTTGTCAAAAGTGTTGGACCTTTTGAGGGATTTTCCTACAAATACTAAGCAAAACCAGTTTAAGGTGGTCCCTTTATTGGGTAGGTTATAGCGTTTGAACCCGGGTAACACGACAAGGTAGATTTGCTGTTGATAATACCTGTTGTCAATGCATTCATCGTAGTGTAATAAACCACGCATTGTCGCCAACGCTTGTGTTAATTACGAAATTCCCAAATGTAATAGACATACGTGTTTGAATTGAGTCTATCTCGTTTGTCTATCATACAAATATCACGCCTATATCCCTTGTGGGGTAGGCAGAGCGTAAATGGCTGTTTACATCACATTTGATAAAGTTCGAGAGTCATCCAGAAGACTGTGCATCACTATAGGGACAGGTTATCAGCCTGTCACCTTTTGCAATACACATTAACTGTCAAATCCCTAAGTTGTCTCTTAGCCCCAAGCTCCACAGAGAGGACATAGGACATGCCCTACGACGCTTGACGTTTGATATCGCGACGCTTTGGCGACGCTTGAAACGGTTTCCATATAAAATGTATGAAAACGTATTGACAAAGGCACACACAAGCGTCGCCAAAGCGTCGCATCTATGACAGCTAGCGTCAAAAATTAAGAAGAATGTTTGACGATTACTTGTCTGTCAACTATCATTCTTACGTCCTATGCTCTTCGTCTTTTTGGTGGAGTTTGCGCCTTACGACTCCAACGGAAAACATATGGGGTGATGCTGTTCTAAGACGTCACCAAACGGCAATTTACCAATGTTTGTGTTAACTACAAAATTCAAAAATATGATGGACCTACGTGATTGAATTGAGTCCATCTCGTCAGTTTGATTTCGGCAGTATGCAGTATTAAGGGTGAGAATCCACCAGAGCTGTGCGAGGAAAATGTGTCGTACGAGGATGTGTAGCTGTGCTGTGGAAATGTGTAGGGGTTTCCACCAGAGCTGTGCGAGTAAAATGTGTCGTACGAGGATGCGTAGCGGAGCTGTGAAAATGCGCACTAATGTGCGGAGCGAGGATGCTTTGCGAAGCTGTGAAATGTGTGAGCGGGGGGGGAATGCGATGTAGTGGAAACCTCGCAACATATTCCTAGCAGCACATTTCTCGCAACACATTCCTCGCTACACATTCCTCGCTACACATCCTTCGCACACATTTCTCGCTTGTTTTGTATGTAGAATGGCCTCGCTTCGCTCAACCCTATTCCACCAGAGCTGAGCTAAGCGAGGCTAGGAAAATGAAGTGATTCTATTGGTGGATTTTTTCCTCGCACACCGCTTAGCTACCTCGCACAGCTCTGGTGGATTCTCACCCTAAAGCTTCGTGATAGCCAAATGACAACCTGTGACAGTCGCGATTTAATGCGATATCGGAAAATATTACGGTGTGTATGGGAATCGCCGTTTTACTATGGTTTACTTATTGTTTTATTTCGGAAATAAACAATGTATTTCGTATGTGTTTCGTACGTAGCACCTGGCTACGACGTAGATGGTACTACGCCGTAGAAATGTTACATGATTTGTAGGTAGTACCATGCCATGTGATACCGGCACAGAATAGCATCATGCCATATCGTTCCCTTGGGCGCAGTAAGAAGCGAATAAGGGATTTGAGAGTTGATGTGTATTGACATTTTAGGCGACAAGCTGACAACCTGTCACTATCGTGAGACGTGAAGCCTTTTATAAAATTCTCGTAAAATATTAGAGATAGAAAAGAAGCCTCCTACACACGTGAGTCGTGCGTCGCATTAATGAAAGACTATACCTTGTCTAACAGGTGTCATATTACGTCTCGCGTCGAACGTTTCATCTATGAAAATAGCCTCTTATCTGAATGAATCAACTATTCGCTGATGAGTTTCATTCCAACCCACTCTCCACTGTAATTTTCATAGGCACTACTTTTTTTTTTCGTGTGGGACACCGAGTCGTTTAACGACCCGATGAACCCTGGTGTCAGAGTTTTTCAACCGCCTACTGCAAGTAGCAGGCCTCTGACATGTTGTGTGTGTAACGACCACCATCATAGACAGCAACCGGGACCGACGGCTTAACGTGCCCATCCGAAGCACGGAACCATCTTACTTGCGGACAATCAGGTGGTTCAGCCTGCAATGTCCTAACAGACTGGGAACAAATTCACAAAGTGATAAATATCAACTTTGTGAGTGACCCCACCGGGAATTAAACCCGGAACCTTTGCGTGGCAGGCAGGCATACTAACCACTGCGCCACATCGGCTGTTATAGGCACTACCGAAAACACGAATATAAATTCAGAGTTTTGAAATAATAATTTTCGGCCTGATTAATTTTAATTATGCGATAGCACGCTCGCTGAAAGTCCAGTTTATTTTAATACCTATCCTCGTTATTTTGAACAGATTATTTTGTTATTTTATTACAGCTGTAGTAATTAGTTCAATTTGTTATTATGATTATGAACCTGATTTTTAATATAAAATTATTTATCACAATTACCAAAAATTTCGTAGAAATTGGTAAAAGTAAATAAATTTTAAATTTAATTGCATCAAGCTTGATTAAAGCTTAATAACAATATGGAAATCGTATGATCCACCGACAAGAGACAAGTTCTTATTTATAGAAGAAGAATAAGTTAATACACTCATCTGCCGATCCACCTTCCAAGCGTGGAGAAAAAGACTAGGTTTCTTGATGCAGCAAACAATGAACAAAAAAACAAAACTAAATTGCCACACCCTCATCCTTGTAGGATTTTTCATCGAATCATAAATTTTTAACCAGCATGATATATCAATAATAAAATTACCTTCTTAGGTCCTGTCCGCTGATTATTTAATTTATTTATTTCTTTTGTATAAAATTAAACGCAATATTTTTCTGTCAGTGTAAAAACTTCTACTGTCAAAACAAAGAAAAAATCGGTTGAAAAGAAAAATTCTGCGCAGATAGGGCCTTCTGTTTTCCATAGATTTTAGAAACCTATAGAGATTTATCCGTAAACTTTTTTTCTTCTTTATTTAACAAGATTGGTTTGCAATCGTTTGCAATCTCACCTGTTGGTAAGTAATGATGCCAATGAATGATGCAGACAAGATCTTGGAACGTGTTTGCCTAGGTAGTGCCTATTCAATCTTGCCTTGTAAAGACCCAAGTTACGGCAGGCTAAAAGTTTAAAAATAGGTTGATGTAGATAAAAATACAATATATCTACATTTACATATCCACGATGTATTTTTCATTGGTCTTGTTATAACTTGAGTATACGAGATTTTGATATAGGGTTGATCTAGCAGGTCATTTGTCGGTCAGTGGCACGTACAGGACATTGTTTCAGGGTTGTTGCTTGTAAACTTAGTATATATTTTTAAGTATTGTACTGTGTGGTTAGCCTGGCCAGCCCCGAGGCAGTGCCTTTATTTTTATTTTTTATCCCGCCTGAGCCGCGTTTAGAGTAGGAACTCAAATTGTCATAAAAAAGAGAAAATTTTGCATTAGTCTCTTTTTTAAGATTGTATTAGAATGTGACTTTCAAATGCTTTGAGCTTGAACTCGAACTATTATAAAAGATTTACCGAGGTTCATCGGGACTTTTTTGGACAACTCGATG
Organism: Phthorimaea operculella; assembly: GCA_024500475.1. Lineage (NCBI taxonomy): Eukaryota > Metazoa > Arthropoda > Insecta > Lepidoptera > Gelechiidae > Phthorimaea > Phthorimaea operculella. Next base: position 347,900 of record JANFCV010000269.1, on the reverse strand, counting down.
TCCCACGTAAAGAGATTGAGCCAAATAAAATAAGTTAATCCTTTTATTTACTTACACCGTTACGGTGTCCTTAAAAACTGAGCTTGGCGCGACATGGTGCGCCGTCAAATTGACTGTTTTGTATGGGTTTGTGTTGGGATGCCAGAAAGACCGGGTGGCACGCCGCAGCGCGCCCTCCATACTACGCATTATATGAACGACGCTGTCACTTTGACGGCGCCCTACGCCACCACTCTCGGTCTTTATTTTGACCAGTACCTACCTATTTTGATTAGCGACAGACCCTTGTATTTTGACCAGCAGATGACACACCCAGCTACCAAGTTAAATTAGATTCCTTGTACTGACCATTTCAAATTGGATTATTTACTAATGAATTTAAAAATGTATGTGTGCTATTTATTCCCACCAACACAATTAAAATTTTCAGCTATTTATAGCTAGTCAGACCCAACTGAAACATTTTTCTTCAGTAACAACACCTTGCAAGTGCACTTAACTATACTGCACACAAGGCGGCCTTTGCCGGATGCCCGGATGGCCATAAATTGCCTGCACAGAGTATAAAGGCCAAGATTCGTATTGCGAAAAAAACAGTTTCAAAGTAACTCTAAAACCAGGCCTAAGCTTGGCAAATCAGTTTGTTTAGCACTTTTGAAATGAAGTTGCGTTGGAAATGTACTATTACTTTATACCTTAAAAATATTATGTTTTACCTACTTTAAAAACATGTGGGCCCCAACTAAAACATTATTCTTCAGAATGTTTACTATTTTTCTAGAAATTTTCCACTAATTTTTCTTCTACCCATTATTCTTCAGTAATTCAGCATCAACCTTTGGCATCCGCAAATGCAGTATAGTATAGTGACTGTACTGCACTCAAGGCTGCCTTTGCCGGATGCCCGGATGGCCATAAATTGCCTGCACAGAGTATAAAGGCCAAGATTTCTATTGCGAAAAAAAAACAATTTCAAAGTAACTTGTCCTTGGAAATGTGCTATTACTTTATACCTTCAAAATGTTAACTCATTATCTATTTTATAAATATGTGGGTCCCAACTAAAACATTTTTCTTTAGTACAGAACTGTAGTGATCGCAAATGCACTATAATATAGTGACTGAACTGCACTCAAGGCTGCCTTTGCCGGATGCCCGGATGGCTATAAATTGCCTGTGCCAGAGTGTAAAGGCCAAGATTCGTATTGCGAAAAAAAAAACAGTTTCAAAGTAACTTGTCCAAAGGAAATGTACTATTACATTACGTGTATACCTTATTTTTTTACCTATTTTATAAAGACGTGGGCCGCAACTGAATCATTATTCTTCAGCACCAATCTCTCGCAATCGCAAATGCACTATAGTATAGTGACTGTACTGCACTCAAGGCTGCCTTTGCCGGATGCCCGGATGGCTATAAATTGCCTGCTCTGAGAATAAAGGTCAAGATTCGTATAGCGAAGAAAAAAAAAAACAGCTGTTTTAGGTAGAAAGATGTGGACTCCAACTGAAATATTATTCTTCAGCACCAACCTCTCGCAATCGTAAAAGCACTGTAGTATAGTGACTGTACTGCACTCCTTTGCCGGATTCCCGGATGGCCATAAATTGCCTGCACAGAGTATAAAGGCCAAGATTCAAAAACAAAATTCAAAATTCAAACAAGATTAAAAAAAAAACCAGTTTTAAAGTAAATTGTCCTTGGAATGTACTATTACTTTGTACCTTAAAATGATATTTTTTAGCTATTTTACAGAGATATGGTCCCGACTAAAACATTATTCTTCAGTACAGAACTCTAGCAACTGCAAAAGCACTGTAGTATAGTGAATGTATTGCACTTAAGGCTGCCTTTGCCGGATGCCCGGATGGCTATAAATTGCCTGTGCGGCCAAGATTCGTATTGCGAAAAAAAAACAGTTTCAAAGTAACTTGTCCTTGGAAATGTGCTATTACTTTATACCTGAAAAAAAATCAATTTTACCTATTTTATAAAGATGTGGGCCCCAACTAAAACATTATTCTTCAGTACAGAACTCTAGCAATCGCAAATGCACTATAGTATAGTGACTGTACTGCACTCAAGGCTGCCTTTGCCGGATGCCCGGATGGCTATAAATTGCCTGTGCCGGAGTGTAAAGGCCAAGATTCGTATTGCGAGGGCCATTTACAAAGTTACGTGCCTACGATTGGTCTGCATTCCGGAAAGTTTCAGTCACGTAAGTGCGGGAGGCCGTGTGATGCCGATGCCGGCCTAGAATAGCATCACCCCAATTCTACCCGAGTATGGCAATACCCCCAATACGAGGGAGGCCCATGTCCAGCAGTGGACTGTTGTGGCTGTAAAGGTAAGTGCGGCAGGATGCATGTCACACACGCATGCAACAGTAAAGATGTGAATTATTTTGTTAAGTTAGTAATTGTTTATGCTGGCTTAGAATAGCATCACCCCATGGGTGTCGTAAGAAGCGACTAAGGGTTTTGAGAGTTGATAATGTATTAAAATTTAATGCGACAGGCTGGCAACCTGCAACTATGATGATACACAGTCATCTAAATGACTCTCAAACTTTTGTCAGACGTGGTGTAAAGTCCGTTTTTTACAGCCGATTACGATCTGCCTACTCCGCAAGAGATATAGTAATGTACAGTAATTTTCGATAAATAATAAAACTAAATACTCCAATATTTGCCTTTGTGAATATAAAAAGATTTGCCATTATTAAAGATAACAGGCAGATTATTATTATTTGCCGAATTGTAACATTCTGTTTTGGCTTAGACCTAGCTTTTATGTAAGGTCCGGCATTTGACTACAACCAGCAATATTATACAAAATTCACCATTCCTGTTCCTACCCAGCGATTTCCATTCCCCAAAATTTCACTTACCGCCCACAATGTTCCTTTTCCGATATGGGGCAGTCCTATTATGCAAAATAGACCGAATTTTTGGCATGTCAATAAGATGAATCGCCTCTGGGCCTTCAGGAGCGAAGGAGATAAAGACTAACTATCAGTCAATGTCTTGGGTCCGCACAATTTTGTACTGATCTGCGGATTTGAGCAGGTTAAGTTTGGTATTATAGTTCGTAGGGGACAATGGTTAGTATTTGGGCCATTCGCATTTAAGGGATTGTAAATTTGAAAAATATTTTTTTTTATATATTACCAATATTTTAACGTGATTCGATGTAAAATAAAAAATCTTTCCTTAGGAATATAATTTATGAGATCGTTTACCTTAAATTCAGATATGATAACAAAAATATATTTTTTTGTGTCCACTGAAAAGTCGCGATGACCACCAAAAAGACTTTTTAAGGGAAAATGTACTCTTCATAGTCTCTTTTATGAAATAATTGAAATAAAAGAAAAATAAAAAATTAAAATGAACAGTTATAAAACCTAAAAATGTTTATAAAAAGTAAGAAAAGTTGAGAAATATTAAGGACCATCGAAAAGACAACTTTTCGGTAGTCCTAAATTACGTACATTGGACACAAGAGAGTGACCGGTCTGTATGATGATTATGTGAGCGAAGACGGAAAAAGTCTCTCAGCCTGGAGACATTAGGATTGTACAGGTGCTTTCAAAAATACAGATGCAGGTAATGTGTTCCAGCAAGGCATACATTGAAAGCCAGTAGAAAACACTTAATCCGACCGAATTGGTGGAATGGCAACCAGGTACAGGTGCCTTGAAATGCGTGCATAAAAATAGACCGATGGTGAAAGAGGCTGGTGGTGAAAGTGAGCTGGCGAAACAAGGTAGTGTGTGTAAAATTATGAAGTATGGTAGGTAATAACCAAATGCTCAATCGTCGCCAATAAACCTCTACGTTCAACCAAGTCAAGTATGCCATTTTCTGACTTGACTGCTATAGTAAATGCAGGATCCTTGATCTAAGAGGTTTAATCTGTTCAGGTGTAAAGTATCCCTCACTCTGTTCAAGATTCCCTGTTCGTAGCCACCATTTGGTTTGATGAGAGTTCTATGCCTTGGGGATCAAGCTATTCAGGGGCAGGAACAGATGCATCTCGAAAAGTAGATGCCAATTCAAGAGGATTATTTTAAGCGTTGAAGCAACGATACGCTGGTCTTTTGTTGGCATTGTATAAGACCAGATTTTTGTCACCTCATTAGGAGTTTGTTGACTTAATGTCAAACGTATTCTCCCTTCACTGGCTTTCGTTAACAGAGGAAGGCATTTCATCTCCAACTGTTTTTGCTTTCGGCAAGTATCACTCTAAGACGGTACTATTAAATGCGCACGCAAAGAAGCACATTGATGAGCAGCAGAAAGTCTTAGTGATTTGATAACAGACTCTTACAGAAACCTGGCCATTAAGTTGGAAAATCAGCCGAAGAAAATCCCAACAACAAAAATGAACTAGGCTGCCATAAGGAATAAGTTTGCTGAGCAAACTTATCTTGTCATAGGCCTTCAAGATTTTGAGAAGAGCCTCAGTAAACAATCGTGAGAAGATGTTGCATCGATGAAGACTTTGCAGTCGCAAGCATGGACCCAGGCTTGGTTGTGCAGATTGTTCACACGCCTCAGTTTTGGCGTATTCTAAGGCCAAGCTTTGTAAACAAGTCGGAGTCGGAGAATGGGATTGAAAATATTCTACTTCTTACTACCCTGTATCAACAGAGGCCAAAGAATCACGCGAAGAAAAACAGGTTTACCACCACAACTTTACTAAAATGCATAGAAGGGCTGCATCTCTTCCCAGTCTACTATCTACCAACCTTATCTCGATTATAATATGAGAACAGGTGGTACTTTAACAAAAAATACGTTATACAGTTCACTAACAGTAATTATATTATAAAAAATTGGTTCATTTTATATAATTTATTTTATTTTTATTTTATTTGTTACAATTTGCTTTATACACTTACAGAATTTCCAAAGCGTGCACAAAGCTAAATATAAATAAATTGAACTTAAACTAACTTAAATAAGTGATACAACTTTTTAAAAATTTTGAACAATTGTCATTAAAAATATCCACATCCGGCTGTTGAGCAATCATGGCGTTTATATGGTACACGGCCTGAGCGGTTGGCGCGTTCTGCGCGGTGCGCGAGCGCGCGCGCGATGCCGCGAGAAGCCTGAGTGATCGGAACCGGCAAGCCCGCTCAGGAGTATACAAGTTACAGCGGGACAGTGTATCTGGGTTATCTATGTCTCCATTAAGAAGAAGATAATAGTGAAGAGACAGAGCACACCCTCGCCGCAGTTCCAAAGTGTGTATGCCCACCATTCCACCAACAAACAATGACGGGTATAAGAAGGGATAGAATCCGTACAGCCTTTTATAAAGGTAGCGTGCAAATTTTTTTTGAACCTGCTCTATCATCAGCTTGTACTTTTTCTCGTGGGGACTCCATATGATGCAGTTGTATTCTAGAGCACTACGTACAAATGAATAATACAGCATTACAATTGTATGCCGGTCTCTAAATCTAGATGTCTGCCGCATAACAAAACCGAGTGTCTTGGACGCATGTTTGCACATCTCCACAATATGCGTGTTAAATGTGAGTTCGACATCCAGGGTTAAACCCAAATCTCGCATCTGTGTTACTCTTTCCAATGAGGTACCAGAAATATTGTAAGGATAGCATATCGGCTCCTGCTTTCTGGTGAATGTTATTATTTTACATTTAGCCACATTGAAATCGAGAAGATTATGCTTGCTCCACTCAGTGAGGGCATCTACATCTTTCTGGAGAACCTCACAGTCCGCCTCACATCCAATTCCCATATATAGTTTTAGGTCATCTGCGTACATTAGGCATTTAGCGTTCTTGATGACTTGGGGTAAATCATTGACCATGATCAAGAACTGAGTTGGACCCAATGTACTGCCCTGACTAACACCAGAGCGCGCTATATAATTGTGAGATCTGCAGTTGCCTAGCTGCACGTACTGTGTCCGATTTGACATATAACTGGCAAATAACCTTAGCAACTTAGGAGCAAAACCAACGGCCGAAAGCTTCCGCAATAAAACATCATTATGGACACGATCGAATGCTTTCTTAAATTCAAAGAAAGCCGCATCAACCTGTTTATGATCGTCCATTTCTGCCACTGCGTAATCCACAAAGTTGACATGGTTGGTAACAGTCGATCTACCAGCCCTAAACCTTTTTATTTAAACGGAATATGTACTAAAAAATCTTTTCGGTGACCAAGCGTCTTTTCAGTTACCAAAAGTGACTTCCGAAAAGATGACCACCGAACGGAATTTTCGTTCCTAGGGGGGCGCAGATTTCACATTTTTAAGATTCTATAGGAAGAACCAACATTTTTGTAAACATATCAATAAAATCTACAAAAAAATTGGTATACATGATTTATTAAATCATTTACGTCACTTTATGTCGGTCACCGAATAGATCCTATGAGGTTTGCCAGAAATCAATTTTTGTGCGAATCAACTAAAATTTTGCACTCAAATTACAAACAGCAATCACAAATGAAAGTCAGCTGTTTTCAAAATTTTGAATAGAATGATCTGAATTGTATTAGATTTGAGCACAAGAAAAAAATTCACTTTAAGTGTGTCTTTTTTTGTACCACCGATGAGACGCGCAATCTTTGTAACATATGCGAACAGGAAATAAAATGAAAATGGCTAAACATAATTTAACGGCTAACTCAAAAAACAATCTTGAAGATATTTTGAATCGTGTTAAAGTTTAAAAAGAGAGATAGTATGTATTTAACATTTATTTTTCACATTATAAACTTGCTAAAGTGGGTTTTGAAAAGACCACCGAAACGTACTTTTTGGTGTTAAAAAATTTAAAGTAAATATTAAACGATCTATCACAAATTCACCGTCCGCAGGTTAAAAGTTTCAATAAAATAGTATAATCTCATTACGTAAAATCAGACATCTATCCACTTTTCTGCTTTTTATGTCTCATGAACAAAAAAAATAGTGTGTTTTGCGAATCACCCATTTGTAAGGAATATGAATGTGATGATTCAAGAAATCTACCTGTTGAAGGAAGGAAGAATCAACCTTAAGGTATAAACCAGTAAGCATATGTTTACAAGCAAAACTCTATATCTCAGTTCATTTCTCAACAGTTGGATAAGATATGATGTGAAGTTACTTACAACAATAAAAAATTTTGGTTTCTTTTTTGACCGTACCTGAATGAAATAAAATATAACATTCAGTATTTTATTTCGATAAAACAAAACCAATGTCAATAAAATTATCCTTGACACTCCTATGAAAATTGGCTCAAATGTAGGTTTTAATTACATTTTGATTTTGATTTTTTGTTTGTGAATGTCTGCTACTAATTTTGCTTGCATCACACATTTTACTTTACAAATACATTCACACATATCCTAATTAATTCATATTAAACTCCAAGTAGTAGAAAGTTTGTGTTGCGAAAGTAGCAATTACCACATCACTTTATGGAGCTTTGATCTTATTTGAATACCGTCCGTGATTTGCGTCAACTTATAGTTAGGTTAATTAGTAATATAATTTTTTGAATATTCATAATAAATGTGCATTCACAAATAGCGCGTCGAAAATTACTTATCTCCGCAACCTACTTACAAGGCGAGAAATGTGATACGAGTGCTAACACCAGTCGTTGCGGACTTCCGTACATGAATTCAGAATTCACACTTTCAGATATTGAGCTCCTGGTTTCAATTATAAAAGTTTACCCAAATAGTAAAGTGAAATCGTTCTGAAATGTTCAGATCACGACGGATCCATTTAGATAAAGGTCTGGAGATAAATAGAATTCAATTCCCGAATCGATGGCCCTGACTTTTTGTCTGTATTTGCTTTGTACACTTTAGGAAAGTTTTGGTAAGAAAAATGCTACAGTCAGAATTTCTTATCCTTGACTTTATTACTAGGGTATATATACCTCGATTTTTATCCCTAACATCTTTTTCTAACAAAAGATTTGTTGTAGTTTCAAATCACCATGAATCCCAAAACGGTACTTGTTGTTTCACACGATGAAGGATTCTAATACACAGATTGTTGGGATCTTACAACAGTATTTTAATGATTGTATATAATATCGTAAGCAAAGATTGAGCCGCGGTGGGCTACCGCTGTTGGTAGAAGAGGCATTGACGCGTCGCAAGTACTGATAGGAAAGGCACAGGTTCAATCCTGTATGTGATTGAAAATATTGCAAGTAGGTATATTAAAAGTCTCTGAAACGCTTAACTCATAGGTATGTGGTTGTAGGGTTTCCACGGCGGCGGGTTGAAACGCTGGTGCATATACCTTATAAATAATGGAGTAACCGGAATATGAAGATATAGGGTCCAGCGCAGAGAAACGCCATATGATATGATGATGGAGTAACCTACTCATACGTATTACTTACAATGACGACTCTGGTGCAAATTATTTGATGTCGTATTTGAATTACCCGCAATTCTGCGACTGAACTAATGTGTATTGTACTGTAAAGAATAGAAAATATCACCACCAGAAGGTTCACTCGGTCCTATTTCAGATTTTTGCGATTGGCATTTGTTACATAGCCAGGGTTGCTACTGTTAAAAATATCTAAGTATAAAAACGTCAAAATAACAAAATCTGTCAAAGATATGATATACTTCGTATGATTCTGCGCCAATTTTAAATCCAATAAATGTGACATTCGTGTCAACCACCTTCTTATATTTACCTTGACTTTCCCTGAGATTGCAGTTTTTTCCAGTTTTCGTCAGTAAGCGTCAAAATCGTCGTTAGTACTGAGTGAGCCATCTGTATAGGCGCCACGCGCGCCGTTGTTCCCCTGATTTGTGATAATACCCCTCCAGTTTGTTCGTCGGGGGTTAAAAACAGAGCTGAGGTATCTGATCTTGCTTAATTTATTATGATAAAACGGTCTGTGTTTAATGTTAGTCGTTAAACCAGCTATCTGTAAATTTCCCTGAGGAAATTTTAGTTTTTCCACAATTTTAACGTGACAAAGTAAACAGTTTTCTCAAAACACAAAGCTATTTTGCCTTTCCATTAATAATTCTCTATTACAAATACGCTTTTACACTTTTCATTTCAGTAGATAAGTCGCAGTACGACGGCAGAATTAGGTTTTTGGCCAAAATCCTAGATTTGTTTAGTATTATGACTTATTGCATTTCAGGGGATCGAGGAATGGAGAGGAACGTTATGCACCTCCCCCTGGTCTGTTAAGGGTAGAGTTGATCACCCACCATATACCGGCGTATGGCAAAATCGTAGACGTCGTTCAGCCATCATCCTAAGCTGATCCAGGTTTTTGGCCAAAAGCCAAAAACCTAGGATATTGGCGTTTTTGGCCAGAAACCTAATTCTGCCATTGTACTGCGACAGATACATCTAATTAGAGTACACTGAGTATAAAAACTAGTGCTCAACTATCGAGGCTAAAATATATACGAAAAATGATTGTATTTTACCTTATTTGGTTCAGTACCTTCAAACCTCGATATTTGCATTTGTGCTAACATATTCCACTGGGACGTTTTATATAAAAAAGTTTTATAAATTTCTCTCACACGTTCCGTACTCCGTCAAGTTTTAATTGAAGGAAATGATGCTGTACATAGTAGAGATGTGATACTATTACCAACGCGATGGACTAGTGACCGCACATTACGAAGTTAGAAAGTTGGCTTCTAATAGCATTTATAAAAATATCTGTTGCAATCTTTAAACATATATTTTAAGTCACTTCCCGTGTTGGGTATATAACTTACCTATGAAAATTTCAAAATTTTCCACCGCAGGCAGAATTTAAGCCTGAGACCTTCAGCATCTGTACTGCCAACGCCACTAGGAAGTATCTACCTAACCCTTGGATTTAAATATTTAATGTGATAATATTGGAAACGGATAGAGACGGAATATTCACGTTAGGTACTCTATATTGAAAGGACATATTTTTCTAACGTCCTTCTTTAAAGATTGCTAGATACAAATCGTACTGAAAATATACGAATTTGTGATTTATCTTAATACCGCGTGCTGACTGAACACGTGCCTTTATAGTTGGTACCAAAACAAGTTTGAAACTAATTTAAGGCTTCAAACGACAAGTTTCACGCAGTTTAATATTTAAATACGTAACCGTATTTTGACGCAGGTTCACTAACCGATAAAATTACTATAAAAAGTAGTTTGCAAAGTAATAATTAGCTATTTACTCGTAGCTTATGTTTGCTGGCTTAGAATACCATCACTCCATCTTTCCCGTGGGTGTCGTAAGAAGCGACTAAAGGATTTGAGAGTTGATGTGTATTGAAATTTAAGGCGACAGGCTGATAACCTATCGCTTTGGGATAAACAGACTTCTAAGTGACTCAAAACCTATCATCAGACGTGGTGTAAATGGCCGTTTTTTGCAGCCGTTTAGGCTCAGCCTACCCCGCAAGGCGCGATGTATTTACTTGTGCCGTGCTATAGTAATGTTTTTTATCACCAAAGGTTTTTCCGGCGGTCCAGCATTACTATCGACCAGTAAATTCAGAAGAGCGTAAAATAACACATCCGGAAAGGAGAGATCGCTCCTTCATGCACTATTCATGATTGCTCAAATCGCCACTATTTTTGGGTAAAAAGATCCCCCATTTCAGCTCTAGGAAATATTTCGAACGGTTTGAAGCCGTATTTTTTAAGGAGTTGTATGAGCCAGCTAGTTGGGGAAAATCACGTTGGTAGATTAGTAAAACTAGCTACTACTTCAGCCATTCGCCAATAGTGTAGTACTTATACTACAGTGTATAACTTGCACGCGGGCATTTTAATTGTAATTCTGGTGACCCTAGTAGAAACACTTTTGTATTAAGTAGGGTCATCAGCGAAAACATGAAATAATTTGCTGTACTCAAGAAAGCCCTATTATTACCTATTAAAACTAGAAAAAATATGCTGTTCTATAGAATAAATACCTATTTCAACAAAATGTAGGTTAACATATGATTTGCAATTTGGATGAACAATCTGTTTTTTTCTGTAATGTCGCAGATTTTTGCAAATGTCGAGTGGTAGCGGCTAAGAATTCTACTCAGGGTGTTTCGTAAAAGGCGACGTAGAGTTTATGACCTTGGCTACAATATTTGCTGACCATGGTCAACCGTATAGTGGCGGTAATACCACTTACGATAGCGTTTCCACAGAGGGTTGACGTCAGGCAGGCGGCCGGTCGTTAAATTAAGCCAAATCCTTTTGCAACATGATTTGTGTTCATATAAAACATGTTGCGCCAACCCCAAGTAATTGGGATAAGGGCAGGAAGATGATGATAAACATCTGTTTTTTTTCTGCAATGTCAATGTCGCAGATTGTTCCTTATTACAAGTTATTCAATTTTATTATGAAGGCCTAAAATCCCTAGTTTTAAGTCATGCCCTGTAGCACATAAGAACGTAATCGCCAGCAAATTCATCTATTCATTTACAGGATCATCTTATACGGGTTTTTTATAGTATGTGTATGAATTACCGGTATACGTTGGTCCCTTAAATGGGTAGGTGGATTTACTGGCGATAGTGCAGCTACACGGTAAAATGAGCTACAAAAACACAAAATTCTTTGTTCAGATTTCAAGTAGCAAGAAAGCAGATTATTCGCGTTTCGCTCCTGTCTAGGCCAGGTGTTTTGTGATGGAGTTAGGAACAAAGCAAAAGTTAAACACTGATGTTCTCAGACAAAAAGCATCTAGCGGTTTGGCGCTAAACTTTGGTCGCAGTAGAGATGGGAAGCAAAAAAGACAGCTTGTAAAACGTACATTTTAGAATTTGATTTGACAATAAGTGTACTTAGCTTAACATAACATATAATATCATTCGTGTAGCTTTTTAAATACCTAGTACTCGGCTCGTCTTTTACTTTACTTAACCAAATTTTGTAATATAGTTTCTGGTGTTAGATATAGTGAGGTAGTTTGGTTTATTCACGATGCTAGTCAAGAGACACGTCCCTCTCAGATCGGGATCAGAGTTAAGATAACATCATTAAAAAAACTATCGGCTTGACCAGCGGTTGCACACCCCACTTATCATTTTCCTATCCGAAGTTGTCCTATTCCAGCATGAATTGACCACTTCTTATTGCCGGAAACATGAGCACATTTAAAAGGGACGCGTTGCGGGGAATGGGTTTGCCGCTATTCTAGGCCAAGATTTAGGTCCGTTTCTGAGTTATTTTATATATACGATTTTCCACCTTATTTTTAATGTGTATCGATTTGACGGACACATCCGTTAGCGCTAGCCAATAAATCGCAAAACGCTGCGTCTACGGAAGCATTTGTCAAATAATTTGACATAAACCATATTTGTATGACAATAAAATCGAAATTCGTATTGCAAAAGTAACGTCGAAACGGACGTTATGTGTGTAAGGCGTCTTATGTACCTACCTATTTTGTATTTTATTCTTTGAATAATAACACAGGCCTACAAATTTCAAGTCATAACTTCCCCTTTTCGATCTGATCACTGATTCTAGGTATATTTGACACGCTGATCACGAATATGTAATTAGTTTTTCGCCATCACGTCCAGATTTTTCATAATCGACAAAGAACGAAAATTGCAAAAAAAAAATACCCTTATATACAAAAAAATATATTTATTTAAAAGTACTTAGTAATAAAATAAATAAATATCAAAATATGATTTATAAATAAGTGCTTATTTCGAAAACATGTTATTCACCTTTGTGAAATCTTGTCCTTTTTTCTGCGAAGCTTCTATTTTGCAATTTTCTCTTAAATTTTCGGTTTGGCTCATCTCGCTTCAGGAGCCAACAGTAGTCCGCCAACATGCTAGTATTCCATCTTTCCTGATACCTCTTTTCCATGTCTTTCAAGTCCCGTTGAAATCTTTTACCATGTTCTTCGCTAACGGCTCCTGAATTTTCTAGGAAGTAGTAATTGTGCAAATTCGGAAAATGAAGTTTAATGCTCATAGAACAGCCCATCAAGCCGAAATTTGTAATCGTTTTGGTCACTATGTCTTTATGGTCAGGGCTTTTTCTGTTTCCTAAGAAATTTTTCACAACCTCCTTAAAGATTTCCATGCTTCAAGCTCAATGTGTGAAAGTTTGTCATCGAATTTTTCATCCTACATTATTTTTTTTTTATATCAGGGTCAACAAAATTCCTTCTTTCAGTTTACGAAGTCTGTTATGCTTGCTCTTTGTTTTACCGGCATAAATTTACCACACATACCTATAAAAACTATTGGGAGAATTTAAACAATTTCGTGAAGACATTTTTAAGTTTACGTTGTCTAGTGCGTAAAGCAACTGTAATATTTTTAAAATGTTGTGGGTATTTATACTAAAAATCATTACGATCACCTTCATTTACCCTATTCTAATGACTGATACAAAAAGGGTACTAAACAACATATTTTTCTCTTGAAAATAGGACTATTAGTAAACGAGCCCAAAATTACCCATTTTTAGCGTAACAAAGACATATTTCTCATACTAATCATGTAGTAATTAACACATTATGAATTGAAATTATATTAATTATACTAATAGATTAATTAAATGTAGTAACATTTAGATTTAACTCGTTGTTATTTTTTAAATTATTTTTTTACTGTCCTCTCCGGGCGATTTTAAGCAAAATCTAAGTCTTCGAATTTAAAAAAAAACTGACGTGATGGATTTTTTTTACTATTTTTCCCATAATCAGTGTATCATAATCTATCGGAAACGCTATTTAGATATTAAAGGGGAAAACCATTGTAGGCCTGTGTAATATATCTGTTACAGGCAAAACCCTTAACCAGTCAATAACGTTATTGACTGGAAAAACCAGTCAATTACGATATTGCCTAAGGGCCTCAGTCAAAACCCTTATTGACTGGTTTTATCTATTAAAAGCAGTCAATAACGATATTGACTGACGTGCCCAGGCAAAACCCTTAATAGGTACTTCTGCCCCGGTAGCAGCAACCTAGACTGGCTGGCTGACTGTCTCGATCGCCGGTTGTTATTCCTGAGGATATGCCCAAGTCGCAGACGGCTCTTCACTATCTAATGCTGATATTAGCGTATAGGTACGTGGCTTCACCTCCTAGATGTCATAGACTTCACGACAGTGGTTGTTAGGCTCCCGCCTAGTTCAATCGGCGAGCGACGCTGTAGGCTTTCTTCTAGCTGCGACCATCTAACGGTCCTGATGGTGATCTCAGACCAGCCAGGCAGTCTAGGTTGCTACCACCGGGTCGTACGTACCTATTAAGGGTTTTAAAAAAATCTAACGGTCCTGATGGTTACTATGCAGTAACCATTGCGTTGCGGTGAGTTTATGTGCGATGCGGCGGGTAGCACTGCGTTGCGGTGAGTTTATGTGCAGTGCGGCGGAAATCAGTGCGGTGCGGAGAGTTTCGGTGCGCGATGCGGCGGGTCTCACTGGGTTGCGGTGTGTTTATGTGCAATGCGGCGGAAAGCAGTTCGGTGCGGAGAGTTTCGGTGTGTGATGCGGCGGGTAGCACTGAATTGCGGTGAGTTTATGTGCTTTGCGGCGGAAAGCAGTGCGGTGCGGGATGTATTGTTGTGTGTTGCGGCGGGTAGCGATGAATTGCGGTGAATTTATGTGCTTTGCGGCGGAAAGCAGTGCGGTGCGGGAAGTTTTGTTGTGTGCTGCGGCGGGTAGCGCTGAATTGCGGTGAGTTTATGTGCTTTGCGGCGGAAAGCAGTGCGGTGCGGGAAGTTTTGTTGGATTATGCGGTGGGTAGCGATGAATTGCGGTGAGTTTATGTGCAGTGCGGCGGAAATCAGTGCGGTGCGGAGAGTTTCGGTGCGCGATGCGGCGGGTATCACTGGGTTGCGGTGTGTTTATGTGCAATGCGGCGGAAAGCAGTTCGGTGCGGAGAGTTTCGGTGTGTGATGCGGCGGGTAGCACTGAATTGCGGTGAGTTTATGTGCTTTGCGGCGGAAAACAGTGCGTTGCGGGAAGTATTGTTGTGTGTTGCGGCGGGTAGCGATGAATCGCGTTGAGTTTATGTGCTTTGCGGCGGAAAGCAGTGCGGTGCGGGAAGTTTTGTTGTGTGTTGCGGCGGGTAGCGCTGAATTGCGGTGAGTTTATGTGCTTTGCGGCGGAAAGCAGTGCGGTGCGGAGAGTTTCGGTGTGCGATGCGGCGAGTAGCACCGATTTCCGGTGAGATTATGATCAATGCGGCGGGTAGCACGGCGTTGCGGTGAGTTATGCGGCGATAAGCAGTGCGGTGCGGAGAGTTTCAATGTGCGATGCGGCGAGTAGCACTGATTTGCGGTGAGATTATGAGCGATGCGTTGGGTAGCAGTGCAGTGCGGTTAGTTTAGATGCGATGCGGCGGGTAGCAGTACGGTGCGGTGAGCTACGGTGCGATGCGGCGGGTAGGATGTAACGGTTCAGCCAATCACGCACAAATATAATTCCTCAATATTAATATATTTACTAACAATATGCTTTGTTTATGAGCACATTTGGGATGAAAGTCATCTTTCAATAATGCATAATTCTTTCATACCATAAATTGCGCTCAGTTTAAACACAAATATCAGAATAGATGCATTTTGTTTGTGGCAACAGAAATTTCAAAGATAGTTGAACGATTTATGTTTCATAATAGACCAGAAATAATATTTTTATATTCCCAAATCAATGTTGATTCTAGCCAATTCGTGCATAGTAGCACCATCTATTGATATTGCACAGAACTAGCTGAATGATACGTGACGTGAGGCAGTGCGCTGTTTTACCAGTAATATCTGAGCAACAGGATTGAGTCGAACGTAAGAAGGGCTGCGATTGGTCGTAACAGCATCGTAACATGCTCTGGGGATATTGCTACTGGTTGATATACTTATTTCGACCAGCCAGACTCCGACTGCCCGGCGCGGTAGGACACCCGCCGCGGGTGCGCGGGCGACGCGGGGTGGGCGGCCGCCGGCCTGAGGCGCTTCACTTTTTCAGGACGGCTGAGGGCGGCCGGGTGCGACTGCCGGCTGCCCGGACACCACGCTCGGTGCGGCGCCATTTTCCTTTAGTTAACTTTGAAGAAACCCTGGTAAGGCCTTTTATTTTCTCTGATTTTACAATTTTTATTCCATTCTATTTAAAAGTGGTTTTGATTTTTCTGTGTTATTTTGTGCCTAGGATGTACGTTGCTGGCAGTTCGCGTGTGTTCTATTTTGCGGTTTCTAGATTAATTTTCATTGTGTTGCTACCTCGTGTTTATTCTACCTGTTTCCCATTTGTCTTTTACGTATGTGATAAACGTAATCATGCCATTGATAAATTCTAACTGTTTTGCAAGTATGTATAGTGCGTGAGTGATAGCGGCTAGCGGGAAGACGGAGAATCGCCGCGAACAGTTTTGTTTCTACCCTCTTATTCTTGCTTCGCGGTGGCGTCATCATTCCTATGGCGGGTCTCACACCTGACATCCGTCGCTGCGCATTTTTCGCTCACACAATTTGTATGAGAAGATGGCATATTGCAGGTAAATGGGAAAAGTAGGTAGATAAAAACAGGATAACCGAGTGAGTATGACATTATTGACAGTGGGCTCGATAGGCAAAGTTGTGGAAAAAAAAATCGTAACTGTTTTAACCGACTGTTGAAAACAGGGGTGTCACATCGATATGTGTGTGAAAGGAAATTTATAAATCCTATATTGTTTTGATTTGGTGAAAAATGAAGAAGTAACCGACTAGGAAAATTGTTGAATACGGTATGGTGTATTTCTTGTTGTGAACAATGGCGAGCTATCCAGCAGTGGAATCGCAATCCGGTTTCTATGGACATAAGATTTATACATACTATAATAGGTTAGCGTTACAAGTAAAGTAGATGATTGGTGAGACAATACCGCCAATCTTCGTAGTAGGTAGGTAGATTATTTACTGAAGCTCATGTCTAGCAGTGGAGTGTGGTGTTTAAAGGTGTGTAAAACCGATTAATGATGTAGTGATGCCCATATTAGGTAGTGGATAGTGATGAAATAGCATAATTTGTTCATACAACTTATTTTACGGTATGACTTTGGAATACTGACCCACGAATATTGGGTAATTAAAGGTTGTATTCTACAGGGACAATTCTAGCTTTCATTTGATACTATTTTCAGTGTGCGGAAACGTCTAGAAAAAAAGTTATGAGGTAACTTTAGAATACTGACCCACGAATATGGGGTAGCTAAAGTTTGCATTCTATAGGGTGTGATTCTAGCTTTCATTTGATACCATTTTAATAGTGAGGCAATGTTTAGAAACAAAGTTATGAGGAACTTTAGTATTCGGACCCACGAATATGGGATACCTAAAGGTTGCATTCTATAGGGGATAATTCTAGCTTTCATTTGATACTATTTTCAATGTGAGGAAATGTTTAGAAACAAAGTTATGATGTAACTTTAGTATACTGACCTCCGAATATGGGGGAACTAAGGGTTGCACTCTGAAGGGGGTTATTCGAGCATTCATTTAATACCATTCTTAATGTGAGGAAACGTTTAAAAGCAAAGTTACGGGGTAACTTTAGTATCAGGCGGTACGAATTTAGGTTCAGTAAAGGTTGAGTTTTGTAAGGGACAATTTTAGCTTTCGTTTGATACTATTCTTAGGCTGAGGAAATGTATGGGAAACGAGATACGGGAAGACTTTAGTATCCAACGATACAAGTTTAGGGTTGGAAAAGGTTGCATTTTGTAGCAGGCAATTTTAGCCTTCCTTTGATGCCCTTTTTAACCTGCGGAAATATTTAGAAGAGGAAATATAGATTAATATTGGTATTTGCGGTCATCCATCCATTTGCGGTCACCCATCCATTTGCGCTCACCCATCCATTTTAGCGAACTCATCCATCTTCGGTCACCCATCCTTTTGGTTATTTAACTGTTCATGCTCATATTTTTGCAGGGTAGACAAATAATAGAAATGGTATTGTTTCATGGTAAAGTTTATCGTTTGAAATAATTTGATAAAGCTCGGTTTGCCTATAAATTTATAAATTAAATCAACAATAAGATAATAGTTATTTGTTGTCAACCTTCTAGTACTACTAGTAACTTGCTTAGAAATAAAAATATAATGACACCTACAAAAATGGAAAGCTTTCTAGGATGTGACAATTTAGCACATATCTTTGGTTCAAAAGAAAGAACGAATTTTAATTCTTTGGGAATCAGGGAGACAGACTGACTATCTGACGTAGATTCCTTGTTCCAAGTAGATTCAGTAAAAGTAAATTCAGAAAAGAAAAATTATTCCAAACACTTGGCCATAAAAGTAGCTTCCTTGTTTTGCAATACAAAATGCCTTATATTGGACAGCTAGTACATCTGGACGTGGAAAATCCAGCTTTGCTCCTTTTGTTACTTATATACGTATCTATTTTATTACACCTCTTTTGGTTTTGCAAATAAAATTAAGTTAAATTACTAAGGCATTATATCTTTTGTAACTTTGATTGTAAATGTAAATTCAGGCACTAGTTTGGGAATAATATAAGGCGGAGGGTGTCCAGTCAGGCTAAGCCGAAACCCACGGTTTGTGTTTGATAGAATATTTTCAGAGAGAGGAAAACTTAAAACCTACCACCTCTTAAAATAAAACTACATCTGAAAATACAAGCACACTGGTGAACAATTTCATAAAATAAGCCAGGGAGCGGGGCGGGGCTCCAACCTTAAGCCTTACCAATAAAATACTCAAGTACTAGCGACATAGTGACTTCTAAGTATAATTGATTCGGCAGCGCTTTACTTAACTTTATTTTATGTCGTTCTGTGCTAGTTGCGCTTTGACTAGAAGTACCTTTACTTACATATATTTTAACGGTGCTGCTAATTGATTTATTTATTGGGGTATAGTTTTCTTATGAAGCTTTGTTAAGCGGATTATTCTTCAAAATAGTGGTTAGATTAGTTAGGACACACCATTCCTTATCAGCAAAGAAGTTTGGGTTACTATTTATACACAACGTAGGGTTGACGATCACCTGGCCGATTCATAAACCTCAGTGAACCCAATTCTAGTAACCATGCCAAGTAGGATTTTATCTATTCGGATTCTGTGTTTCGCGTTTGTAGGTAGGTAAGAAAGAAAAAAATTAGGGTTAGGGTAGGGGAGGGACATTACAATTTGGTGCCGTGACCAGGATATCAAACGCTGCGTTACTACGTGTCCTTTTCATCGGTCCTTATAAGTTCTTTCAGATGACGGTTTTCTTGTCATAATTAAACTTAAATATGGTCACGTTACAATTTGCTGTACCGTGACCAGGATATGCTTTTTCGGGGTTTCCGCAGATTAGTTATATACCTACATATTTTACTTTACTTTTAATAGTGTTATTTTATGGTTACTTCAGAGTTGGGAACACTTTGGTTCAAAGTGGTTACTTTTGTAGCCACAATTTGTTGCCGTGGAAGAGGAATGATAGGAATGGTGTTTTATAGGTTTTATGTTTTGTTAACATCGTAAGGGTTATTGATCTTATTAGAGAGGCTTTTGTTTAGATAGGGGGTCAAATACAAACCTTGGAAGGTTTAATTCTATCGATTTTGTTAGGGTTCTAGTGGAGCAGGTACTATTTAAGATAGACAGTGGATTTTTTTCTAGTGAAGCAAATGCTTTTGGATGGTGGGTCAAATAAAAGAAAACCTAAATGGATTTGAAGTTGTCAAAAGAGTCGGCACACGTTGTTATTATTCAAACTTATCTGAACAGGAGGTCACAAAAGAAACTTAGTGGGTTATTTTTTATGTTTTACCTATCTGTCTGAAATAAAATAATGGGGGTCGTTAGGTCTGTTCTTAAGTTATGTAAGCATTTTAGTAGTTGTTATCTGATAGGGAGTCGCATTTGAAACTACGGGGGTCGTTAGTTATGTTGAAATGAGTCGTGTAAACGTTCTAATGATAATTCTTATCTAAAAAGGGTCGTATGAGAAACTGTTAGTGAGTGGGATATTAGTATGTGTACCTATTTATCCGTTATAAAGTCATCGGTTATGCTTGCGTTCGAGTAAGGTCAACACTAGATTGGCGTCTTATATAAAACTATGGGGGTCGTTAGTTATATTTATTCGAGTCATGTAAGCTTTCTTGTAGGAAAAAGAATCTGTTAATGTCTGACAGGGAATCACATTTAAAACTATGGGGGTCGTTAGCTCGTTTGTTTATCTAAGGTATTAGTCTCAATCAGGCGAACTTTTTACTAATCTATTGATTTTTTATTTGATTTTTATAATTTTCTTTTTAATTCTAGGTTCCTTCCATATGAGAGATGAAAAGAAAATCCATTTTTGATTAAACCATTCTGGTTGAGGGTAGATAGTTTTATTCGGGGAATCATTTAGTGCAGATTAGGCTTAGTCTTTTGCAAATATGCGTAAAACGTAAAATTCATTCCAAATGTTGTTTGCCTGGAACAGATGACCGACATACATAAGTTTTTCTCCCTTTTGATTAAGCGTTTTTGCGTCAAATGTTTCGTTACTTAGCAAGAATTAAATATGAAACTTGTTTTTTTTAGATAGGTATAAAGTTAACATGAGTAAAGTTAATGCAGTAGCGTAATACATACAAAAAAAAAATATTATGAGGAAAAAAAAAGTTTGCGGCTTTTTATCTTATCGCGAATGGCGTAGTTTCGCGTTTTTTATTGCATTTGGCGTAACTTCTTGCATGGCAAACGTAGTTAGTTATCCCAACTTTAATTTTATAACTTATACAGTCAAGAAGAACACATAAGTTCAAGTTGACTTGTGTTTCCTTCTTATTATGTTTTTAAAATTTATGTTACATGTTTAGATTTAAGAGATTGGGCGGGAGTCGAAGAGTTACGCGTCTCGATGTGGCGACTCCTCTGTCTTAGGTGATGATGAAAATCAGAACCTACAGGAGGTTTTGCTGGACCTTTTACTCGGACTTTTGGCTACTCGCTACAACAAAAGATTGTGTTTGTCCTTTCTGTTTCTTTAAGACATTGGGCGGGAGTCTAAGAGTTACGCGTCTCGATGTGGCGACTCCTCTATCTTAGGTGATGATGAAAATCAGAACCTACAGGAGGTTTTGTTGGACCTTTTACTCGGACTTTTGGCTACTCGCTACAACAATACATTGTGTTTGTCCTTTCTGTTTAGATTTAAGAATATGGGCGGGAGTGTAGGGGTTACGCGACTCGGTGTTAGGAATCCTCTGACTTAGGTGATGACAAGTTCAGAGCCTACAGGAGTTTTCCTCGGACCTTTTTCTCGGACTCTTCACTACTCGCTGCAACAAAAGATTGTGTTTGTCTTGTCCTTTTTGTTTATATGTGTTTCATCTTTCTCAGCAGGTCTAAGCGTAGTTTTGCATTAATAACATTGCATTTGGCGTAATTTATAAAATGCACACAATATATATGGATACTTTTTTCATATTTTCCAGTGTAAAATAATTGAACCTAACAGTATAAGATTTATAAGAAAGTAGTATCTTTTCATTTCTGTATTGATAAAAAAATGAAATGTTAACCATTTAACCGTTTTAAAAATATTCACTAATAGTAAGGCCTTGAAGTTCTGCTTGAGAGAGTGAAATTGTGAATGAGGGCGCCTTGACAGAAGAGGAGCATGGAAGGTTAGGATGTAAAGTTTGGGTTTTGAGAGAGGGTGTGAATTTGTGAAAGTTACCTTGGATCCTTGAAAGGTGATATAATAAAAGTATTAAAAATAAAATGTGTGAAGGCTCTTTCAGGATTTCAATAGCCACCTATTAGTGAATACAGGTATTGCATGTCCTTTTAGAAAACACTACACTTACAAGAGGAAGTCATATGAAAATTTGAAGATAGGTATACATTGATTTACCCAAAATCAGTGTAGGTATAAGACAGCAGTCATTTCTGTGTTTAACAGATGTTTCGTATGAATTCTGCACTATACACGCAGCACTCAAAGCAAGATGGAAAAACCAACGCTTTTTCCCACACACCATCTTTAATTTTTATTAATGGTGACACACATTATTCCGGTAGTTAGCGGTGTAGATTTGCTATGGAATTCAAATAGGCGATTCTAAATTATGCGCGATCAGATATTCGGCAAAAGGGTATTGTTGTTTTGCGTAGGGCAGCATGGGTATCATTTTTCAAATCATGATATATCGAGTATTGACTTGATGCGGAATGCTGGGTCATTAGGACAGAGGATTATCACACGTCTCTTCCTTGCGCAAAGCTTGGATTTAACTCACTGAATAGATTTTTGCTCATTCTCTAAGAGTTGTCAATAATTTTGGATTTCATGTTGGGTTTATTGCTGCTGACGACTCGGATTAGTTCCACACCACACAAGATACATTTTCGGAGGGATATGCAATTTCTTTAAATTAGATTTTTGTGTTGGTTAAATAATTTTACACTGACTTTCCATTTGTGCCTACCATTTTTGTGCGAGCTTTTGCGTAGTTCATCAATGAAGGATGTTTTCTTGTGTAATGGAAGCAATTTTACTTTTCCATGACTGTGGTCTGTTGGCTTATCAATGTAGCGTGAACGTTATGAAACTCCATGATCTTTGATGATGTACATGAGCGTTCCTCTTACAAAACCTGACAGACTGACAACTTAGGAAAAGGAGAGGAGTTGTTATTTAAGGACATAAATAAGCTAACAGAATCCATAGCTTGGATATATTTTGTTGACATTTTGCCTAAAGACACTTAAGATACACGGAACAAGTGAGGATTTATGAAAAGTTGATGCTAGGTTAGAGTAAAATGCTTGGTCAGAATAATGAACAAGTCATGTGAATTTTACAGAATTATCTGTCTGTTTCATAAATCACTCCACTTACATGCAGCAAACAGCGCAATGCAAACTTCCCCACATTCAAAGAAATCTGCTTTATTTACAAACTTCATAATTTGTCAAACGTTGTGTTTATAATTATTTTCTCAAATTAAAGAAAAAGTTGTCGATCTAGGAAGACTTAATAGAATCTTTGGAAAACTTTGGAATAGAATAAAAATATTCCTCAATAACTCGAAAAGTCGTACCATGCGGGCGATGAGTTATTTCAAGTTTGCGATTCTACCAATAAAAGGAAAATTGGTAGTCTTTCTTAAGATGTGACAATTTAAACACATACATTTTAGTTCAAAAATAAAGAACTAACTTAAATTCTTTGGAAAATCGGGTACACTTGAGATTCTTGGTTATGAATAAGCAGGTTTATTTGTAAACTTATTCAGATTGTTGGCGGTTGCTAAGAGTGGTCGAAATTTCGAGTTAAGTTTTGGTCAATCGAATGAATATGACTGGAGCTATTAAAGTCAACATGTTTTGACACGGGTGTACAAAGCTGGTTCAATTTCAAATCCTAAGATTCAGAGTATTGGTTAAAACGGCTTTGTATAGTACCACTCGGGTCGGCTGGCATCACAAACTAGTTCCCCTAGATAAAAGAATGTGTTGTCCTTGTGAAGGTGATTTTTTATTCATGGCTAATAATTTAAAAGCTTGAAATTTTTGTCATTTTAGTGGTTGCTGACCTTTTGAAGCATTACTTCACATACACCTTGTTTACATTCTGGGCAGAGTGTCAATAAAATATTTAGTACGAATTATATTTGTGTAAACTCAAAATATTATTGAGTCAGGAAAATTTCCTTCGTTGAAGTTTAAAATCAACTCCAGAAATTTGGGGGTCGGGTGTAACGGTTCAGCCAATCACGCACAAATATAATTCCTCAATATTAATATATTTACTAACAATATGCTTTGTTTATGAGCACATTTGGGATGAAAGTCATCTTTCAATAATGCATAATTCTTTCATACCATAAATTGCGCTCAGTTTAAACACAAATATCAGAATAGATGCATTTTGTTTGTGGCAACAGAAATTTCAAAGATAGTTGAACGATTTATGTTTCATAATAGACCAGAAATAATATTTTATATTCCCAAATCAATGTTGATTCTAGCCAATTCGTGCATAGTAGCACCATCTATTGATATTGCACAGAACTAGCTGAATGATACGTGACGTGAGGCAGTGCGCTGTTTTACCAGTAATATCTGAGCAACAGGATTGAGTCGAACGTAAGAAGGGCTGCGATTGGTCGTAACAGCATCGTAACATGCTCTGGGGATATTGCTACTGGTTGATATACTTATTTCGACCAGCCAGACTCCGACTGCCCGGCGCGGTAGGACACCCGCCGCGGGTGCGCGGGCGACGCGGGGTGGGCGGCCGCCGGCCTGAGGCGCTTCACTTTTTCAGGACGGCTGAGGAGCGGCCGGGTGCGACTGCCGGCTGCCCGGACACCACGCTCGGTGCGGCGCCATTTTCCTTTAGTTAACTTTGAAGAAACCCTGGTAAGGCCTTTTATTTTCTCTGATTTTACAATTTTTATTCCATTCTATTTAAAAGTGGTTTTGATTTTTCTGTGTTATTTTGTGCCTAGGATGTACGTTGCTGGCAGTTCGCGTGTGTTCTATTTTGCGGTTTCTAGATTAATTTTCATTGTGTTGCTACCTCGTGTTTATTCTACCTGTTTCCCATTTGTCTTTTACGTATGTGATAAACGTAATCATGCCATTGATAAATTCTAACTGTTTTGCAAGTATGTATAGTGCGTGAGTGATAGCGGCTAGCGGGAAGACGGAGAATCGCCGCGAACAGTTTTGTTTCTACCCTCTTATTCTTGCTTCGCGGTGGCGTCATCATTCCTATGGCGGGTCTCACACCTGACATCCGTCGCTGCGCATTTTTCGCTCACACAATTTGTATGAGAAGATGGCATATTGCAGGTAAATAGGAAAAGTAGGTAGATAAAAACAGGATAACCGAGTGAGTATGACATTATTGACAGTGGGCTCGATAGGCAAAGTTGTGGAAAAAAATCGTAACTGTTTTAACCGACTGTTGAAAACAGGGTGTCACATCGATATGTGTGAAAGGAAATTTATAAATCCTATATTGTTTTGATTTGGTGAAAATGAAGAAGTAACCGACTAGGAAAATTGTTGAATACGGTATGGTGTATTTCTTGTTGTGAACAATGGCGAGCTATCCAGCAGTGGAATCGCAATCCGGTTTCTATGGACATAAGATTTATACATACTATAATAGGTTAGCGTTACAAGTAAAGTAGATGATTGGTGAGACAATACCGCCAATCTTCGTAGTAGGTAGGTAGATTATTTACTGAAGCTCATGTCTAGCAGTGGAGTGTGGTGTTTAAAGGTGTGTAAAACCGATTAATGATGTAGTGATGCCCATATTAGGTAGTGGATAGTGATGAAATAGCATAATTTGTTCATACAACTTATTTTACGGTATGACTTTGGAATACTGACCCACGAATATTGGGTAATTAAAGGTTGTATTCTACAGGGGACAATTCTAGCTTTCATTTGATACTATTTTCAGTGTGCGGAAACGTCTAGAAATAAAGTTATGAGGTAACTTTAGAATACTGACCCACGAATATGGGGTAGCTAAAGGTTGCATTCTATAGGGGGTGATTCTAGCTTTCATTTGATACCATTTTAATAGTGAGGAAATGTTTAGAAACAAAGTTATGAGGAACTTTAGTATTCGGACCCACGAATATGGGATACCTAAAGGTTGCATTCTATAGGGGATAATTCTAGCTTTCATTTGATACTATTTTCAATGTGAGGAAATGTTTAGAAACAAAGTTATGATGTAACTTTAGTATACTGACCTCCGAATATGGGGGAACTAAGGGTTGCACTCTGAAGGGGGTTATTCGAGCATTCATTTAATACCATTCTTAATGTGAGGAAACGTTTAAAAGCAAAGTTACGGGGTAACTTTAGTATCAGGCGGTACGAATTTAGGTTCAGTAAAGGTTGAGTTTTGTAAGGGACAATTTTAGCTTTCGTTTGATACTATTCTTAGGCTGAGGAAATGTATAGGAAACGAGATACGGGAAGACTTTAGTATCCAACGATACAAGTTTAGGGTTGGAAAAGGTTGCATTTTGTAGCAGGCAATTTTAGCCTTCCTTTGATGCCCTTTTTAACCTGCGGAAATATTTAGAAGAGGAAATATAGATTAATATTGGTATTTGCGGTCATCCATCCATTTGCGGTCACCCATCCATTTGCGCTCACCCATCCATTTTAGCGAACTCATCCATCTTCGGTCACCCATCCTTTTGGTTATTTAACTGTTCATGCTCATAATTTTTGCGGGGTAGACAAATAATAGAAATGGTATTGTTTCATGGTAAAGTTTATCGTTTGAAATAATTTGATAAAGCTCGGTTTGCCTATAAATTTATAAATTAAATCAACAAAAAGATAATAGTTATTTGTTGTCAACCTTCTAGTACTACTAGTAACTTGCTTAGAAATAAAAATATAATGACACCGCTTTCTAGGGATGTGACAATTTAGCACATATCTTTGGTTCAAAAGAAAGAACGAATTTTAATTCTTTGGGGAATCGGGGAGACAGACTGACTATCTGACGTAGATTCCTTGTTCCAAGTAGATTCAGTAAAAAGTAAATTCAGAAAGAAAAATTATTCCAAACACTTGGCCATAAAAGTAGCTTCCTTGTTTTGCAATACAAAATGCCTTATATTGGACAGCTAGTACATCTGGACGTGGAAAATCCAGCTTTTGCTCCTTTTTGTTACTTATATACGTATCTATTTTATTACACCTCTTTTGGTTTTGCAAATAAAATTAAGTTAAATTACTAAGGCATTATATCTTTTGTAACTTTGATTGTAAATGTAAATTCAGGCACTAGTTTGGGAATAATATAAGGCGGAGGGTGTCCAGTCAGGCTAAGCCGAAACCCACGGTTTGTGTTTGATAGAATATTTTCAGAGAGAGGAAAACTTAAAACCTACCACCTCTTAAAATAAAACTACATCTGAAAATACAAGCACACTGGTGAACAATTTCATAAAATAAGCCAGGAGCAAGGGCTCCAACCTTAAGCCTTACCAATAAAATACTCAAGTACTAGCGACATAGTGACTTCTAAGTATAATTGATTCGGCAGCGCTTTACTTAACTTTATTTTATGTCGTTCTGTGCTAGTTGCGCTTTGACTAGAAGTACCTTTACTTACATATATTTTAACGGTGCTGCTAATTGATTTATTTATTGGGGTATAGTTTTCTTATGAAGCTATGTTAAGCGGATTATTCTTCAAAATAGTGGTTAGATTAGTTAGGACACACCATTCCTTATCAGCAAAGAAGTTTGGGTTACTATTTATACACAACGTAGGGTTGACGATCACCTGGCCGATTCATAAACCTCAGTGAACCCAATTCTAGTAACCATGCCAAGTAGGATTTTATCTATTCGGATTCTGTGTTTCGCGTTTGTAGGTAGGTAAGAAAGAAAAAAATTAGGGTTAGGGTAGGGGAGGGACATTACAAGGAGTGGTTACTGCATAGTAACCGTCAGGATCGATATATATTTTTTTTAAATAAGATAGGCTCGCATTTGTCTGCTATCTCACCAGCTGATAAAAGCAGTAATCCTAGTCAGCGACGCGATCCCCGGAGGTGGAATGGGGATAATCAGGTCGTGGGGCGATTGTGCACGCTCACTGAAATGCATCTTATAGAAGATAGAAGATGGAGGCAGTCAGAGTGAAAGTCTACTGTTTCGCTCGCCGGTGGCACTGAGCCCGAGTCCTCGAGTAACTACCGGGAGGTCTATGACTTCTGGGAGGGGAGGCCACGTATTTGCTGCCGTCAACATAAGTGAAGAACCGTCTACGACTTGGGCATGTCCTTATGGAATAACAACCGGCGAGCGAGACAGTAGACTTCCACTCTGGCAGCGACCATCTAACGGTCCTGATGGTGATCTAAGACCAACCAGGACATACCTATTAAGGGTTTTGACTAGGCACGTCAGTCAATAACGTTATTGACTGATTTTATTAGACAAAATCAGTCAATAAGGGTTTTGACTGAGTACCTTAGGCAATAACGTTATTGACTGGTTTTGCCAGTCATTAACGTTATTGACTGGTTAAGGGTTTTGACTGTAACATATCTATTTCTGCCTGTTTATTTTTCACTAACAAACTTTATTTTTTCCAAGTGCCGGAATGGTCTAAAAACTTGAAATATCACCCTCGAGAGTTGTTGTGAGATCGTGAACTCATGTACTATTCATGTTTGGCCTACATGCTACTATTTTGGTAGGTCTGATAAATTGTATCTTAGATATTATGTTAAAATGATGTTACAAGCATCATTAGGTCAAAATTTACAAGCTTACCTCCAATTAATAATTTAGTTTTTATTTCACAACTTTGTGTAGATACTCGTAGTTGATTTAAGATACCTATATCTCTGGAAATATTATGTTACCGGCCAAACCCGATTTTAGCCAAAACTACTTTGGCCTAGGAAAAACTAACATACAACATAACATAACAGCCACAACAGTCCACTGCTGGACATGGGCCTCCCCCTATCGGGGGGTATTGCCATACACACCACGCTTGGCAGGCGGATTGGCGAGCGCAGTGCGTGATGGTGCATTAACAGGGAACGCTGCTGCCCATTCCCTGGATGAGTATCCCTTAGTCGCTTTTTACGACACCCACGGGTAGAATTGGGGTAATGCTATTCTAAGCCGGCATCACACGGCATAGGAAAAACTAGTTTATCCTAAAATCGGGTTTGGCCAGTAGCATATAAGACAATTTTTGTTGAAATAAAAACTTAAGTATTCAGAAATCACTGCAGATTAGCTTATGTTATCTTAAAGTGCTAAATTTTGACCCAGGCTTATGCTCATTTATTTTAATTTTGTACTGTTTTTATCAAATATGGACTAGATAGGATTAGAGTGACTGGATTTCGAAAATGGGATATTGTGCTTCGTGCCGTACCCTGGGTGAGGCCTTCGTCCAGCAGTTGACTGCTATAGGATATAATGTTGTGTATGTGTGTGATAAGATAAGAGCAATACTTTCAAGTCAATAATCAGGGTTTTAGCTTATACTGGTAATAAAAATCATTTTATCGTCACTCTACTCTAACTCATCAATAAACATAATATAAAATGAAGCAAGTTATTGCGTTTCTGTGTCTGTCTGTCGTGAAATTCGTTTTCTTGCGAATTTTGTGACTTCAACGAAAAGATCATACCAGTTAAAGGCATTAGACTTACAATGTTTTATCGAGTACATGCGTATTATTGTAACACCGCATCGATCAAATACACAAAGCGATTAATCAAGGAAATGGAGAGACGCATTATTATTCAAACCGGCTGTCACATTAGCGCGAGTAGGATTACCAGGCTTTACGAAAAGCTCGGGACAAATGGAGGCAATACAAAATGATCCAAACTGGCGATATTGCGTTTTAGAAAAATACAGGGCGTGTTTTGAGGTCAAAGATCAAAAAATGTAGGACTAGTAACTCTATTTAAATAATAAAAGACTTGCGCTCTTAATTTGTTTATTTGATTGACAAGTTATTTAAGAGCGGACAATATCCCGTAAAAATTATGTACACAGCAAGGTTGTGGGTGTGCACAGCAACGGCGCGCGGGCGCCTTCAATTAGACCAAACTGCAATTTAAAAAATTTACATTTGTGATGATAGCATTACAGAGATAATATGACGTCCGATTCTGTGATTTATTTATTGGAAGGACTGGAAGGAAAAAGCGAAAACTCGGTCACTGTCAAACAGTTTGACAGATGCGTCCGACAAAGGACGCAGCATTATCGCAGCAACTTACGTCTAGTATAACATGAACAGACTGCTGTCACAGATCATTTTGGTCCTTCAGTCTTTTACCTTAGCCACAAATTAGGAAAACGATGCGTGGAGCGCCTATACAGATGGCTCACTTATACTAGTGACGATTTTGATGCTTACTGACTTGATGATTAGTTAAAGTCAGTTACGGGCAGCAGCGTTCCCTGTAAATGCAACATCTTGCATTTGGCTGCCTGCCGAGCGTGGTGAGTATGGCAATACCCCCCAATAGAGGGAGGCCCATGTTCAGCAATGGAATGTTGTGACTGTTATGGTAAGTACGGTGGACTTTAACTATAATCTCAGAGAAACTCAAGGTAACTAAGAAGATGGTTGCCACGAATATGGGTAATATTTCTTGGATTAAAATTTGCTCAGAATCATATGACGTTCTGATGTCAGATTTTGCTGTTTTGTTATTCGTATAATACTTGGTATAATATGTAAGTACTGTGAGAAATTTTTTGATAGTAGCAACCGTCACTATGTAATAAATGACAATAGCAAAAATCCGGAAAATGGTCGAGTGAACCTTCTGTAAACCCTCTATTTTGTGCTTTAGCTACAGTCCTGTATTTTTCTAAAAGCTTGGCAACCATCGTTTGCGCCCCTTGCTGCATGATTACTACTGAGCCAAGTTCTATACAAACAGAATATAATAATGTTATTATTCAAAACACTTAGTCTGTCTGTGACCTACTTTTCTTTGATAAAGGATGCCTTTACAGGTAAACAAGAGAAGAACTGAAGTTATTCGAGTCGAACCTTTGTTTTTTATTCTAAATCTAGTCCATACTCTTACTTTTGCTACTTACTTTCAATGCAAAGCATTAGGTGTTCTCACGATGATCATATTTTCGCCTTCTAGTAGTTATATTCATGTGTAAACTTTTGACGAAAGCCATTTTAGTAGGTATCAAATTGAGTATCATGAACTCAAGTAAAAAAACACTTTTGATTGAATTCAGTTTCATGAACTGATATACGAGTCGATAGAAACGTAGCATATCTTATCCTATCATCTTAGAAAAACTGCATAAAAGCGGACAGCAGCTGGTACAAAATAATAATATATTGTTAAGTTTCGTAACCGAAGTATATCTTCTAACTGAACTGAAAGTAAGTCGCTGCGTTGAAACAAAGTTAGTCGCCAAGAAAAATAGTCCACGCTGAGTGGTTGAAAATATATGGAAAAACTTTGTTCCTTATTGGCCAAAGTTCTATTTTCGCAGGATGTTCTTATTGACAGAGTAAGAGGCCTTAGGGAGTTATTTTGTTTGCCGTTTCATGATGAAATCTCATCTTGATATTGTTCAGCAAATACGAATTCTGATAAATAAGGAAAGAAGGACTTTGTTTTTTAAGCGTCAAATTACTTTCGAAATCCTGTTATTTGGGGCACTTATTTAGCTTTGGATAAAAATATCTGTAATTACATTTCTTTCACAGTAATTAAATTTGTATTAACATGAATCACCATTATTAAGAATGAATTAGTTAAAATTCAGGCAATGAATGTTACGTGTGGGCCTAAGTTTTTATACGGGCCGTGAGACACACTACTTTGTCACTATTATAAATAATGTCTGTAGGTATTTTAAGAACCGAATCTATTTTTGCCCCAAATTGTTATCTTTTCTATTGTTGTATTTTTAGACCCATATATCATACAAATCCAGAATATCGTTCTATAAACAGCTGCTTCCCGATACGTGTTCCGTATTCCCAAATAAATATCAATTTATGTAACAATGCGATTATTATACATCACGTGACAATGGCACAAAGACAAGAGTAACAAAAAAAAAATATTTTAATAAGACGGTGCTCACTGTTGCCGTACATTTTTACGCAATTTAGCGCATCAGTAACAGATACGAATTCCACAAACAGCGCAAGTTCATGCGTTGCTCATGCGTCAACGTCCGTTTATGTGAATGAAGACAATTATTCAAATGCACAAATAATACAAGTCACATAAGTATGTTTTAGATTTCCCTTATACAGGGAATTTGCGCCTTAGTTTAAGGGTAGATTTAGTATCGAAAAAAAACCTGTTAAAAATAAAAAAATAGTAAAACCTAAGTCAAAATTGATAGTACTTATACGCGGTAAAAAAGATGTGGTATCACCGTGTATTCAGATAAGAATACTACCACCACTAGTCCACTCAGGGTGTTTTGTGAAAGGTTACGTAGAGGTTTTGACCTCGGCTGAAAATCTGTCCACTATGGCCGGACAGATGGTGGTGGTGAAACCACCTACAATAGTATTCCAAAAGAAGGTTGACGTCAGGCAGGCGGCCGTTCATAAATTATTGCAAAATCCTTTTCCTACATGATTTTGTTCTATAACAAAACATGACGCGCCAACCTCGAATGATTTGGGATAAGGGCAAGCGGATGGTGATCATGACGCAGTGTAAGAAAATGGTGTATCGAAATTTTGCAGGATTAAACCTAGAAACTGCTTATCATAAAAACTAGTAACTGAAAACTATTCTCTAGGAAAAATGTTAGAAAGTCTTTTTTGCGTCCCCGATATGCTGCGCAATAAAATCCACGACTCACATTCGCTTGTTTTTCTATTGTTTCCCTTTAGTTTCAAAAAGTTTCTTCTACGACACCCTCTGTACAATAGAGACAGTTTCCCAATAAGATGTCTTTATTTGTCTCTACGTGAGGTCACTACGAAGCGTTGTTCTATCGAAGGCCTACCTAATTTTTACAGATAAGCAGTTTTCTCGAAGATCCCAATTGGTTTTGTATTGAGCACAACTACGTGTCCAGCTGATTGAATTTGTGGCGGTCATGGTGGTGAAATAACATATTGGATTGGACGTTAAATAAAAAAGATTTTTTTAGTTTAAGTAAGTATATTATGCATATTATATTTTCGTAATAAATATCTAAAGTAAATTAGTAGACAAACAGCACAATCGTAGCCTTCTGCAACGGCACCGTAGCATCACCGTAGAATGGTGCTAAGATAGAAGCGTAGATTAAATTCAGTTTATGTTGACCACAATCCGCTACTTATTATTGAAATATGACGATAATGCAATATTTTGGATGAAGTCAAATCAATAACTTTTATATAATTTTGTTGTCTAAAATTTCTAACTAATAATATTTTGAAAGACGATAAATGAAATTTGTAATATTTTGGACAATAGTTTTAAGCACACAGCTTTTGTATTATATTTACGTCCCAGTCAAGTAGCGAATAGCAGTGTAAGTGCTTATTATTTAATGTAAAGCTTGTTTGATTTATCCATACAATGTTATCCGAGAATAATACCTCTAAATACTAGTCCAAACCTAGCTCTTACTTTATCAAAAAAAGTATAGGTAACCTAATATTATTTGCATAAGCTTTGATTTTAAGCAAATTCTGACATCTGAGATGGGTTGGGATGATTGCCAAGTGGTATGAAAGTATATTTAAGTAAATACGAAGTACGTGACAAGTTTCCAAAACTTTATGTTTAATCATAACTTCATTAGAGAAATTCAACGACAGCATATTAATGACTAAGTAGTGTAACTAAAAAAAAACTAGGTTTCATATTTTTACCGACGCCAAAAAAAAAGATGGTGGGGTACCTAGCTAATTTGAATAGTCGCTCATTTGAATCGAAAATACCTATCTGAAAATATCTGAAATACCAGAATCTAAAAATCACACAAATCAGTCAGCTGATCGTAAAATTCTTATGGGAGGTCGAAAATTTTTCTTAGTTTACCACCATATAGGGGAAAGTTGTTCAGTTTCATGGTCTGAGCACGTCTGCAAAGTTTTCGTTACACTCCTTACACCCCGTATAATGATTTTCTTTTGTACGGTACACGAAAACATACAGCGTTACATACAACATACAATCAATCAAGACGAAGGCAGTTGGTGAAGATGGGCTAAGTCTTGATATGTTAACTCCTTTTTATGATGCCTTAGCTCCAGCTATCACACACATTCTGAACTGCTCCATCTCTACTGGCACTTTTCCCAAGGCCTGGAAATATGCACACATTATACCACTGCCTAAGAAGCCGAATGCAAATGTTCCCTCACTATTTAGACCAATCTCGATTCTTCCAGTTCTATCAAAAGTCCTGGAGCATTGCATTCATCAGCGGCTGACAAAGCACCTAAACCGTCACTTGTTGTTCAACAAGTTTCAGTCAGGGTTTCGGGCGGGGCACAGCACAACGTCAGCACTTGTTCATGTTACTGATGATATCAGATTGAACATGGAGCAGGGTAAAGTCACGGTTCTCGTACTGCTGGATTTCAGCAGTGCGTTCAATACTGTAGACAGTGAAATCCTTACTGCTGTGCTCCGTAAACTCAACCTTGCACCTGAAACTGCAGCTTGGTTCCTCTCGTACCTATCTGATCGTTACCAGCTCGTCAAAGTCCACGGCAGGTTCTCTGACTGGTGTAGGATTGAAGCAGGGGTACCGCAGGGTGGAGTACTTTCACCTTTGTTATTTTCAATTTTTATTGACGGCATAACATCTGCCCTGGTATCATCGTTTCACCTTTACGCTGATGACCTGCAAATATATACCGCTGAAACTCCTGACAGACTACAGCATGCAATTCACAGGATAAACGATGACCAGCCACCATTGACGGCTGGGCGAAAAGGCATGGGCTCC
Source organism: Phthorimaea operculella (assembly GCA_024500475.1). NCBI lineage: Eukaryota > Metazoa > Arthropoda > Insecta > Lepidoptera > Gelechiidae > Phthorimaea > Phthorimaea operculella. Next base: position 313,449 of record JANFCV010000269.1, on the reverse strand, counting down.
TATTGAATGCTGCTAAGTCTCAGGCAATCATCATTGGCAGTCATCAGCGGATTGCCGCGCTCAACCTAGCGGATGTGCCAGAGGTAACACTCAACAATGCTACTATCCCTTACTCGTCAAAGGTGAAGAACCTGGGTATTGTGATTGACCAGACTCTGTCCTGGACTGATCAGGTGGGTGAGGTTAGCAGAAGACTTTATGCATCCCTACATTCTCTTAAGAGGCTACAAAGCTTCCTCCCATAAACACGAAAATCATGCTGGCTCAGGCCCTTCTTTTGCCTTTGCTGGACTATGGGGATGTGGCTTTTCTGGACCTGTCACAGGAACTCCTGAATCGGATGGAGCGTTTGCAGAACCAGTGCATCCGTTTCATTTTTGGTCTGCGGAAATTCGACCACATATCAGAGTTTAGGAACGGTTAAAGTGGTTACCTATTCGTCAGCGAAGAGACCTGCACATCTTGTCATTTCTATACAACGTACTTAACAACCCTAATGCGCCTATATATCTGCGCGAAAGGTTTGAACTACACACGGTGGAGGCAGGCTCGACTGCGTTCCTACGGTGATCTGTCTCTCCGGATACCGGTGTGTTCTTCGAAAATGTACGCACAGTCATTCGCTGTCCATGCTGCACGCTTATGGAATAAAATTCCTTCGGATATAAGAAAAAGCAAGAATATATCCTCTTTAAAACTAATATTAAAAAGCTTGGGGTTATGGGTCGGACAACTCGGACAATTTGTAGGGTATATATGAATTTGATATATATATTATTATTATTATCATGTAAGTAGGTATATTGTAGGTTGTATTTATGTAGTTATATTATTGTTACACATTGGTTTATTACGTTTATTTAGTATTTTGCTTGTTTTATTTTTAATAGTTTTTCGTTTACCTTCCTAGTTTACCTGCTCACTACTTTTCCTCAGAGTTTCTCAAAGGTTGACTGGAAGAGATCCCTTAATGGGATAAGTCCGCCTTTGTGCCATATCTTGTTCTTATGTTAATGTGTTTCCTGTATTACTTTTAAGAAAGGTACAATAAAGAGATTATACATACATACATACATACATACATACATACATACATACATACATACATACATACATACATACTACTTTAAAAATTTGTTATACAGTTGTTTAGGTAAAAACATTGAAGAAGATGACAATATTAAAATTAAATAAACCAAAATAAAAGTAAATTTAAATAACAAATACACTGTATACCCACGAAGAAGTTATAAACTCAGTAGACAAACCGACATCGTAAATATGTTCGTTTGTTGTTCGTATCAACTTCGAGTAGGCACGTTATTTGTAACGAGGTAACTTCGTGAAGTTACGTGAGGAATACGAAATTCATGAGTTTGAATACTGTCTCCCTAAGTAGATTACTAATTTGTGCTCATTTATAAATTTCGGAATTATAATTCAAGTTCTTGCTGGATTGTGATGGATGACTTATGTATATTACACCAAGTCAACTAGAAGACTGCCAAGTCAGATGTCTTAAGATGATCTTTTCACATAGTCCATGGTCGCATCTATAGCGTCATTTGCGTCGTATGACATCAACATAGTTGATACGCATGGCAGCAGGTCGGAAAGGTTGTGCAACACCAGAATTAGACGGTGATAAAACTGTCTGCTTAGTACTTCCGGCCATACACAATAAATCATAAACCTATAACAGTTGAGATTTGATGCTGTGATGTATGCCATGAAATTTAGTTAGTTGAATTGGATTACGTGAACTCGTTATATCAGATTTATCACGAAGTAGTTGTGAGGATCACCTATGAATATTGTTTGTATTTTTAGGTCTGTCAGAAAAAATCTCTTGTCTTCCAAATTTAGCACAATAAAAGGGAAAATCTGATGGATTGTTATTGCCACGTTTCCCTACAAACGTGATACTTTTCTTTCAGTACACGTCTGGGATTCGTTTTAAGATTACATCCTGGGAATACACATGTTATGTGACAGCTTGAAAAAGAGAGTGTTATGTTACTGGTTTTTTATTCGGTTCTCATTGCGATGTCACAATCAATTTACCTAAAAGAAAGTGACAGACATACATACAGTACAGCCGTTGGAAAAGGCCATATTTGAAAGCTATTAAAATCATGTTACCGCTAAATTTTTCTTTGTTGACATGCAAGGTTAGGTAAACTGCAAATAAGCTAGTTATTGCTATTGCCTCAATACACACAATCTATGTAAGTATAAAACATGCCGTGTCTTTCAAACTACGTACCACTCAATCGCTTGATAATTTGTACCAATCAGAATACCTCGCTGGATCCGCTCAAGTTTGAGTGAGACTTTATTCAGTGGTAAAAATAGTATCTTAATGCACATTTTACGCAGAACGTATTTTTTTGTATCGTGATTTTCTGTTTTCACATAACACGGATTGAACTAAAAATTAAGAAAAGACAAAATAAGACGCTATCATATCGTACGAAACTACGAAGGGTAACAATTGATAATATTATCTGGGGGCACGGCAGTGCCCCCACCAAGTCGAGCTGAAAGCGGCACGGCCGTACCATCCTTTTCTCGAACCAGTTCAGGCCATTTTCGACCCCCCCATAACTCCCTTGTCGATAAGTTTAGAACCCTCATTTCAAAATATCTTATTAAGCACTACATAGACACGATACATTTTTAATTTCATCAAATTTATACTAGTAGTTTAGAAGTTATAGTTAGTCAAAGTTTCTTAATTTTCTGCCTGACTGACTGACCGATCATCAAAATTCTAAGGTACTTCTAGCAGACCGAGGAGCTTCAAACTTAGAATACAACTTGTATTTAGTGTACGAATAAAGGGAAAACTATAACATTCTGCAAATTCGGTTGCAACTGCATAATTAACTTTGTATTTCCATACAAATGTATAAGATTACAAAGTTAACTTTGCGGATGGGCTTTAAAGAAATCTGTAGCTGAGGCTCATGAAGTAGTTCCAGAAAAGAGAAAGAGGAAGACTACCTACAAAAGAATGAGATCCACAAAAACATTCACTTGTAAAGAACCAAGTCTGCCTCTCAGTTCTTCTACTGTAAAAGTTGTGAGATCCATGTGATTCCAAGTCGGTTATTGATAAATAGAATGACTTGGCAATCGCACACTATTTGCTTGTGAGATACGATGGTCTGGTGCGATGGCCGGGTTATTCTATTTATCAATAACCGACTTGGAATCACATGGATCTCACAACTTTTTACAGTAGAAGAACTGAGAGGCGAGACTTGGTTCTTTTTACAAGTGAATGTTTTTGGTGGGTATAGGGTTTACAATTAAGTACAAATATTCAAAGAGCGTGTGCTACTCACAAAACTGAACAACTTTTATACAACACCTTTCATCTAAATTTTATAAAAAATTGTACTTCCATACTAAGAGGGTTAATTTTTTTTTTCATAATGCAAAAAAAGTTTCTAATAAAAGTTGCTTAGTTTTATTAGTAGAACACGCCCTTAAAATATTTTAACTTAAAAATAAGCTTATAAGTCTCTTTTAGCACTCAATCAACGTTTTTTATTTTAATAGATGAGGTGATTCATGTCCGACAGAACAGTACAATAATCCAAACATTTTTATTTATTTCGTCCTCCACCTGAGATGAAACAGATTTGTTTGTAAGGAATAAAGTGAACCTATTTTTTTATATTTCAAAAGGTCCGCTTGCCCTCAAAGGACAACTTAGGTAGGGGTTGTATGTGTCAGGTTATAAAACGGAGCGATTTGTAATTTTCAGTGGCGCGAGCCGTGGACCGTGCGCATGATGCCGGCTTTGGGTAGAATCACTGCACTTCTACCTTTGGGTGTCTGAAAAAGGGATTCAGAGATAAATTCAATTAAAGAATCGTCAGCAGCATTCCCTGTGAATGCAACATCTTGCATTACACTCGCTAATCGACCATTTTATAAGGGATTTGCGGATGCGGCTAGCTGTTGGATACAGTTGGTCCAAAATCGGTGTCAAGGCGTTTGAGAGGAGTCTACTTTGTCTAGAAGTAGAGCACAGTCACCCCAATTTGTAACATAGTAACGTTCAAGCATTGATGAGTTTTATCACACAAACACTAAATTCACTCATATAAATTTTTTGCACTAGCTAGTTCTCAATTAGTGATAGAATTAAATTTTGTCACACTAGCAAGTTACCAATTAGTGATAGAATAAAATTTTATCTAGTCTATCAATGTCATTCATGGGTGGTTCTACAAAGTGGCAAATAAAAATAAATAAATTAAAAATTGTACTTTTATCAAGTTTTTTTTGCTTAAAGTACATGTTGGTGTCATACTAACTTTACAAAAATAGTATTACAGATCAATATTCAAAATAAATCGATAAAAATTAAATTTTCACTTTTTGTACGTCGACAGACGTGACACACATGGCGACAGAAGTGATGAATATCACATGTTTAATTATAAACAAAATCGGTACATAAGTAAAAAGTAGTTCTAAACTTTAATTAAACATTATAAGTCATAATGTTTTCAAGTCAACCAGTATCCGACTACTAAATTTCAGTTAAAAAAATATACCAAGAAATGTCGACAGAACTGACATCACTTATGTCGACAATAATAAAAATAATTCTTCGTCGGGTGATGACGATAACACTCTTAGTCGATGATAGACCTTAATTAGTAAAGCGTTATCATCGCTAATGAGAAAGCCCTAACCCAAAATATTTTCACTGTTTAGTTTCGCATCAGGTATACGCGCGTTTTATTGTTTCCCGCTATTTTCGTCTGACAGACCGTGGCCTGTGACTGACGCCAGCTAGTCGGCCGACGCCATCTTTTTTCCTTTGTCAGTTCTGTCGGTTCGATAACCACGCGGCCGTCGGCGATATAACCTTACCTTTTAGTCACTCGCGCGTCCAGTGTTAGCCACATATTTTTAAGTAATTTCTCATGCGGGAGAAGTCCTTTGGTTCGCGTATTGTACAGTAAAACGTGTTGCTGTCGCGAGCAGTGGTGTGCGGGAGAAATCTTTGTTTTTCGCATGCGCAATTGCTGCCAGGGAAGAGTTCCCTGTTCTTGGGCAGTAGTAAACCAAGTGAATAGTGGTTTTGTAGTGCGCTTTGAATGCGAACTGGGCAGGATTCTTATTGAGGGCCAACGTGGCCGAACTATGAACAACAGTGAACCCAAGTGCTTGTGAAAACTAAGGTGAAACCAAAATTGCTGAAGGGACGGAGTGCCACACGAGCTGGTGTCCGGGTGCAGTAAGTCTAGTACCTAAATTACAATCCGAATGTCTTCCTCCAAAACCTGATACCTTTTTTCTTGTCAAAACTAGACTTACAAGGAAACGGCGGCGTCATGGTTCGCACGGTAAGCAATTCGCTGCTAGGTCCTGTTTAAGTAGACTTTGGAAACAAGAATTTCTCGGCCGGAAACTTTCCGGAACAAAATTCTCTCATTAAATTTATTTTATTTAGCTATAGTAAAGAGCACTACGAATCGTAGTCAAATGTTGTTCCGAGGCTGATCGACCATTTAGTTTTAGATTTTAAGATAACTTTAATTTGCTTCCACTGCGCTAAGATCAGCTTCGGAATCAAACATTTTTTGGTAGCAGAGCGTGGTTGCTTTATTGCAACATAGTTAGCCGTAATTTAGTATTAAGCGTGTTTTTTATATTACCCACATATTTTATTAATTTTGGAAAATATTGTTTCGGTTTTTTTTGTGACTGTATTGTTTGCCTAGTGAACGGTACCTTATCGGTAAGGTCTAGGCCAGTCAACTAACATTTATTTTGTGGTATTTGTTTATTGGTTTTTCGTTTTTATTAAGTCGAGTGTGTAAAAGTTGGTACCATGGCCTCGATCGCCAGGTATAAGGCTGCTATAAAGACAGAATTAAGGTGGTTTACTACCACAGCGGCAATGATCGGCCGCGAGGACCGGGAGGACGCGCTCTTGAAAAGTGCACTACAGGCAGATGAACGGGTTCGGGTTGTGTCGGAACACCTCACAGAGTGCCTCATGCTCCTTGAGGAAGCTCCTAACCCTGAAGATAAGGAGCTGGTTGAGGGCGATGTAAGCCAGTGCTTGGAGCTGGCACAGGACATTGCGCAGGCAGCTGCGGACATATCTAGGCGACGTGACGGAAAGGAAAAGCCATTCCGTGGTAAAGTGGGACAAGGATTACAGGTGCCTCTTCCGCCTGTTACGGTTCCAGTCTTTGCAGGCGATTACGCCGACTGGCCGGCGTTTGAGGACCTGTATAGCAGTGTGGTCCACACACGGACGGACATAACGCCGGCGTACAAGATGGCTCAGCTGATGTCCAGGCTACATGGAGAGCCTCATGAATTGCTGACGCATTTGGCTGTCTCGGATAGCAATTATGAGGTGGCGTGGAAGATCCTTACCGACCGGTATCGAAACAAGCGCCTGATTGTAGACAGGCTGTTAGACCAGTGGCTGTCAATACCAACCATAACGCGAGGTACGGACCTCCGCGAGAAAATCTTCCACCCAGTCAGCGTCGCGGTCAGCGCACTGGAGCGACAGGGTTTGCCAGTGGCGGGCTACGGTTATATCTTGGTCCACACAGTGCTTCGCCGCCTGCCGAGCGAAATGGTCGCTCGATTCGAGCAGCTCCATGGGGCAAGTCCTCGGACCACCTCCCGACCTACGAGGATCTGAAGTCGTTCCTCGAGGCCGAAAGCAGGCGAGTGGACGTCCAGGCTGGTGAAGCCCCACGCAAGGAGACCTCTGCCCTCGCCACCCGGAACGGCCGGGTGCACCGGCGCGAGGAGGCAACAGTAGGCAACCCAGGCGGTACAACACCGCATTGGAATCAGGGTGTGCCTACTGCAGGGAGACAGGCCACGGGGTGGCAGCGTGTCAGGAGTTTGCTGCGCAGCGGGTTCAGAGGAGACGGGTGTGGCACAGCAGAGGCGTTGGTGTTTTCGGTGCCTGGGGCCGCATCAGGTGCGAGTGCCCTTCAAGCACCAACTGTAGGTACTGCCAGGGTGCACACCATCCGCTGCTCTGCATGAATCGCTCCGGAGACGCCGGGGCAGCGCTGGATCGGGTCAGCGAAGGAGCCTGCCCACCAAGGGAGGGAGCAACGCCCCACCCTCCAAGGAGGAGCCCACCTCCGCATCAGTCACAGGGACAGGCAGGGGACGTCAACAGTCGGAGCCCACTTACCAACGGACGTGGGGACGATCTCCACCACGGCAGCAGGTGCCGGATTGGGGAGGAACGACACGGGAACATGGCCAAGGACACCCATCCCAGGTACGGGATCAAACGGGCGGGTGTCAGGGGAGCACTAGGCAGCCACCAGGGTACATGCAGTATTCTGCGGGCTTGAGCCACCTGGTTGGGTCTCAGGACCCACGCATGCCTCCGCCTATGCCTGAGTACCCGCGGCTACAGGCGCAACCTCGGTACGGACGTTTGCCGTCGGGGTATTATAGAACTCCAGCCATGGCCTTTATGGGCAGACCTCCCTACCAGCAGGAGTGGGACCCATACACGGGTTTGGGTAGCGAGCGGATACCCCCGCGGGACGCGGCCTCACCGCGTTTAGATTCCCGCTAGGTAATCGCCGCCTACTCATCAGCTTCGGCTCCCCGTCCAATCACGGTACTTTTGCCAACGGCTAAGATTTGGGTATGGGGATACGGTGGCCGGACCATTCAAGTAAGAGCCCTACTGGATACAGGGGCTCAGGGATGTATTGTATCGAGTAAGCTGGTGAGTAGGCTAGGCCTAAATGTACAGCCAAGTGCGGATGAAGCTGTAGGCATCGGGGCCTAAATGTGCCTGACATTCGGGGTCAGACGAACTTTGAGTTCGCATTAGGTAGCACATGTACAGGGTCAGCTATCAAGTCTCAGCCGTGGTGCTGGATGAAGTGGTTGGGAAACTCCTCAGGTTAGGTTACCACCAACGGTACGAGGGTTAACCACAGGGTTGGAGTTAGCTGATCCTGATTTTGATACTCCTGGTACGGTGGACGTACTTCTCGGGTCAGACGTCCTCGGAGATTATGGTGCGGTAGGAAGAAGGTACTCCAGGAAGCTGGTTTGGTGGCCGTAGATACCACAGGGGTATGTTGTTTTCGGCCCAGTTTGGAGACCTCAGGACCTACCAGAAGGGGATCCGGTCCTCTATGGTAGTGTGCTGTCAGAGGTGCTGCAGAGGTTTTGGGAGTTCTGAAGAGCCGCCCACGGCGGACAGACGGAAGCCAGAGGATGACGAGTGCGAGTTGTTCTATCAATACAACACTGCGAGATGCCCGTCAGGCAGATTCGTGACCAGGCTACCTTTTCTCCCAAACCGCCCCGCTTTAGGTAGTTCGCGACAGCTCGCGGAACGGAGACTACTCGGAATGGAGCGGAAGATGAGGCGAGACCCAGCACTTCGGCAGAAGTATATAGAATTCATGCGGGAATATATTCAATTGGGCCACATGTCGGTGTCCAGCCTGAATTGGAGGTGTGTCGAGCATTATTACATTCCACACCTGGCTGTCTTGAAGTCACCTGAGGCGAAAATACGGGTGGTGTTTGATGGTTCTGCTCCTACCTCGAATGGTGTGTCTGTGAACCAATGTTTGCACGCGGGTCCTAAATTGAACCGGGACATTGTGGACATTCTCACAGACTTTCGTTTGCACCAGGTAGCGTTCGTCGCAGACGTCAAAATGATGTTTCGCCAAACCATGATACATCCGGATGACCGTCGGTATCAGCTGATTTTGTGGCGTGAGAGCCCAGATGAGCCGATGGTCACATACGAACTTAACACGGTGACGTATGGACTTAAGCCAAGTCCGTATTTGGCAGTACGTACGCTGCGAGTTGGCCGCACAGGAAAGGGTAAGATATCCTCGAGCCGCAGCAGTACTGGATCGCGACGTCTACGTGGACGATATCTGCACGGGTGCTGATAGCGTGGAGCAGGCGCTAATTCTACGAGACGAGCTGATCGCGATCATGGGTTCAGGAGGTTACGAGTTGCGGAAATGGTTGTCCAGTTGCCCAGAGCTCCTGGCTGGTTTGCCAGGTGAGTTCCATCAGGACCCGCACCTCTTTGAGAACCCGGACAATCCAAATACGTTGGGCATCCTCGGGGTGCAATATAGGCCAACGCATGACGTATTCACGTACAAGATCGAGCCCGACCTTTGGAGAAAACTTGACTAAGCGGTCGGTACTGTCGACAATCGCTAGAACGTTCGATCCTAACGGATGGATCGCCCCGGTTACGTTCATGGCGAAGTGCTTTTACAAAGGTTGTGGCTAGCCAACTTAGGATGGGACGACCAACTCTCCGGAGAGTTGTTGAAGGATTGGCTCAAGTTTGTGACCACCTTACCAGGGATTGTGCACATCGCGATACCCCGCAAGTTAGTCCCATCGGTGGGATGTAAGGCTACCCTACATGGGTTTTGTGACGCCTCGGAGCGAGGGTACGCGGCAGCTGTATACCTTCGGACAGCAAGTTCAACGGGAACTGTGCACGTGCGTCTGGTTATGGCCAAAAGTAAGGTGGCACCAGTCAGAACTAGATGGACCATCCCCAAATTGGAATTGGGGGCAGCTCTTCTAGCGCGCTTGCTAAATCATGTAACCTGCAATCTGCGTGGTACCATCAACTTGGATGAAACGGTGTACGCGTGGACTGACAGTCGGATAGTTCTATGCTGGTTGCAGACGTCGGTACATACACTTGAGGTTTTCGTGGCAAATCGGGTGTCACAGATTACGGGGTCGGAAAGTCCGTTAGTGTGGAGGCACGTACCGGGAGAATGGAACCCAGCGGACTGCGCTTCGCGCGGGTGCAGGGCACCTGATTTGGTGAGTCACCCACTGTGGTGGGGACCTCAATGGCTGACTGAGTCGCCGCAGGAATGGCCATTCAACGAGTGCAGGGCGCCGCTTGGGCCACCTGATCGAGGTTTGCGAGTGAACGTGGGGCAACTCGTACCGAAGCCTAACCCAGCTTTCTTGCTGGAACGGTATAGCTCCCTCGACAAACTTCTTGGGGTGACAGGTTGGATCAAACGGTTCGTGAACAACTACAGGAAGCCTCAAGCAGAACGGAACTTTGCACCAGTCCTCTAGCCTGCGGAACGGAATGCGGCTCTATGCACATTAGTTAGAGTCGTCCAGGCGGAACATTTTGAAGAGGAGGTCAGGCTGCTCAGGGATGGACGTGGAAAGCTGAAGGGAGGAATTGTGCGCCTCAACCCATTCCTGGATGAGCAAGGTATGCTCAGGGTTGGAGGCAGACTTCGGGACGCTAGCCTGCCCTTTTCGGCTCGGCATCCACTGTTACTTCCAAAAAGGGGACCCTTAGTTGAGCTCTTAGTCAGGGACCGTCATGAGAAAAACTCGCACGCGGGCTGTAATGCGCTATTGGCCATTCTACAGCGCGAGTTTTGGATCTTATCGGGACGACGAACGGTACGTAGCGTTGTGTTTAGGTGCTTGCCTTGTTACCGCTTGAAGGCAGCCACAATGCAGCCACAAATGAGAGATCTTCCACCGGATCGGGTGACGGAGGCCTGGACGTTTGCAGGTGTGGGAACGGATTTCGCAGGCCCTTTCATGGTGAAGGCATCACGCCTGCGGAACGCAAAGTCTATCAAGGCGTACTTGTGCGTGTTCGTGTGCCTAGCCACCAAGGCCGTCCACTTGGAGCTCGTGGCCGACCTTTCTACGGAGGCCTTTTTGGCAGCGCTGGAGAGATTTACGTCGCGACGAGGGCGACCAGCGCTGATCAGGTCGGATTGTGGTACCAACTTTAAGGGTGCTGATCGGTGTATGAAGGAAATTGTAACGTTCTTACGGGAGAACGAAGAAGCCATCAGCACGGGCCTCTCCGTCAGGGCATTACCTGGGTGTTCGATCCACCAGCGTGCCCTCACTGGGGTGGTATTTTTGAAGCGGTTGTAAAGTCCGCTAAGACGCATTTGTTGCGCGTCGTAGGGTTAACAATTTTGACTTTCGAGGAGCTGGCGACCGTGTTTTGTAAAATTGAGGCTGTACTCAATTCGCGTCCTTTGTGTCCGCTCAGCTCAGACCCAAATGATTTAGAGGCCCTGACGCCAGGGCATTTCTTAATTGGCCGCCCACTTAACGCCTTGCCGGAATATCCCTATACGGAGGTGAATAGCAATCGTTTGTCGCGATACCAGTTGTTGCAGCAAATGACTCAAAACTTTTGGAAGCGTTGGTCGCTTGAGTACTTGCACATTCTGCAGCAACGCCTTAAGTGGACGGACAGGACTGAACCCCCCTGCATTGGGGATCTCGTTCTGGTTAAGGATACCAACCTACCGCCACTGCGTTGGCGCCGGGGGCGCATTTTCAACCTGTTTCCGGGTAGTGATGGCACTCCTCGAGTTGCAGAAGTTCAGGTGGGGGATTCAGTCCTTAAGCGAGCAGTAGCTACATTATCACGCCTGCCATGCATAGAGCGGACCGATGGGTCGGTCCGGGGCGAGTGAATGTTTAGTTTCGCATCAGGTATACGCGCGTTTTATTGTTTCCCGCCATTTTCGTCTGACAGACCGTGGCCTGTGACTGACGCCAGCTAGTCGGCCGACGCCATCTTTTTTCCTTTGTCAGTTCTGTCGGTTCGATAACCACGCGGCCGTCGGCGATATAACCTTACCTTTTAGTCACTCGCGCGTCCAGTGTTAGCCACATATTTTTAAGTAATTTCTCATGCGGGAGAAGTCCTTTGGTTCGCGTATTGTACAGTAAAACGTGTTGCTGTCGCGAGCAGTGGTGTGCGGGAGAAATCTTTGTTTTTCACATGCGCAATTGCTGCCAGGAAGAGTTCCTGTTCTTGGGCAGTAGTAAACCAAGTGAATAGTGGTTTTGTAGTGCGCTTTGAATGCGAACTGGGCAGGATTCTTATTGAGGGCCAACGTGGCCGAACTATGAACAACAGTGAACCCAAGTGCTTGTGAAAACTAAGGTGAAACCAAAATTGCTGAAGGGACGGAGTGCCACACGAGCTGGTGTCCGGGTGCAGTAAGTCTAGTACCTAAATTACAATCCAAATGTCTTCCTCCAAAACCTGATACCTTTTTTCCTGTCAAAACTAGACTTACAAGAAAACGGCGGCGTCATGGTTCGCACGGTAAGCAATTCGCTGCTAGGTCCTGTTTAAGTAGACTTTGGAAACAAGAATTTCTCGGCCGGAAACTTTCCGGAACAAAATTCTCTCATTAAATTTATTTTATTTAGCTATAGTAAAGAGCACTACGAATCGTAGTCAAATGTTGTTCCGAGGCTGATCGACCATTTAGTTTTAGATTTTAAGATAACTTTAATTTGCTTCCACTGCGCTAAGATCAGCTTCGGAATCAAACATTCACTTTTCTGTTATTCTGATTGAATTATTTGGGGTTCACTCTGTTAGGTTTTGGCGTGTTGTCGTGGTGTCTGCCTATCATCAGTAACATCACCGTCGCTTCCAAAACACATTTTATAAAACCAAAAAACCTGGGAATTCCTTTAAAAATAATGTGGTAAGCAGTAAGCAACAGATAACTAAATCTAGTGATTGTCTTGAAGCCTGTGCTTTGGTGAAACTGATTACGAGTTTTTTGGAGAATATTGTTCACCTTGAATAAATTCTGGAGAAACTATGCGAGAAAGTTGGTGGAAATAAAGAGCAAAGTTAATTTGCAAAGTTATTAATGCCACAAATTATGTATTTTTTACGACGATAAACCTTTATTTTATAGTGGAAAGTCATAGGTGATGATCCCAAAAAATACTCACGATTTAAGCTACGGGATTGATGAATTCACCTTTAAGCAGTATATTAAAGACAATTAGTAAAAAAAATTAAAAACCTTTTTTATCTATTACCGTGCAATTACCCAAAAAAGTCACTTCTGTCGCCAAATATCACTTCTGTCGACAACTTTGTCAACAGGAGTGACGTCGACAGATGTGAGATATTTTACAATTCCGTCACTAAAACAATAAAATACTGAGTTTATATTGAATATAATCAGTTTTAGAATAAATATCAACGTTTCAAACAAGGCTCAACTCACGAATTATTTTTAATCCGTTGCATAACTTTTGTATATCCAATTTAGAAGTGACTCGTTAACTTTGACACGGCTGTAGAACTAGTTCTCAAATCATTTTTGGGCCACAATTTAACGCTCAAACGCAATTTTTAACATTTGTTCTAACAAATGACTATAGTATTGCCATTTTAATCCAAATAAATGATCAAAACTATCAAAGTTCTTAATTTTAGAGTAAATTTTTGAACTGTCGACAGAAGTGACAAGATTTTTATAACGTTTGTAGAATCACTTGTTAATTCTTTGGTTCTGGACATAATTTTTTGTTATTTTAGAAGTGATAAGTTAAGGATATAGGAGTTAATTATCGAGGATCTCTGGTGTCATAATTATATAAGTTAATTTTATAATTGCTGCTTAACCTTAGCCGGGCTCACGCGAACAGTCGACAGGACGTGACATGTCACGTACTGTTGACAAAAAAATCGGCTAAATTACTACATTATTGGTTCATATTGTCGACTGTCATGTAGAATAAGTAGCCATTTCAAACGTTAACAAAAAGCGCCCTTCTGCAAGCGATACTTTTCAATTTATAAGTCGCGAACACAAATTTTGTTGTTCTGTAGAATGACCCTCATATTTGAATAGTACAGTAGTTTTTGTACAAATAATAAATGTCAGCTCTCCATTTTACCTAAGATACAGCAATTCTCATTCTAAGTTTAGGAGATGACCAAGTCTTTAATATAAGTTTACCTATTGAAAATTAAGTTTATTAATAAAGAAACTATCTTATTTCACCTCTCATATTATTTCTTATCTTATCCATAAATCTGCACTGAGAGCCAAGGCTGCAAATTCGGATTTTTACCTACTACTGGGTCGTAGATTGAGTTAATCAACGTCACTCCATGGTAGATAAGTTTTATACTCCAATAAAATTTTGTAACTTGCACCGACCCATATTTTATCCTTACTAGAACCAAAGGACACTGAGATCGACCCTTCATTTACTTTTCATACACACCCTTTTCTGGGTGCAAGCGAGAAGGGACTGAGTGGAAAAGAAAACATTTTCATGGGTTGTTTATGGGGTCTGAAATTGGGTTATTTTGCAAGTACAATGTAGGCAATTGTGTTAGCTGAAAACGCATTCAATTGATATGCGTTCGTAGTAATCATATGTGCAGAATCTTTAGTATACTAAAATCTACTGAAGTATTAGATTCAGCTTAGCGTCTCAAACAAAAAACGGGTCATATTATATTTCCTAAACTATAGGTACTAAATCGCAAATGTAATGCTTCTGTCTTCTTGCTGTTTGAATTTGTTCTCAGGATTTGGAGGTTCCTAGCCTGATTAGATTCTAAAGTAACAGAAATATTTGAAGACATTTTCGTACAATTAAGAATTCAGTAACTAAAATTTCATTTAAGATTTATATTGGAAACAACCTTCGGAAAAAGCAACTTTACTTGATATTAGATGTTCAAAACAATATACGGTTACATTTGATTAAGTAAAAATCTCTTGAGGGAGTAATCTATTCACAAAACTGAACAACTTTTGTTTAAAACTTTTCTTCGAAATATGAAACAAAAATTTGGACCTCCCATACAAAAATGTTGAAAAAGTGTGTCACTTAGTATGGAAGGACCAAATCTTTTTTCATATTTCGAAGTTCCAGTTTTGTGAGTAGATTACACCCTCAAGATATTTATACTCAATTAAATGTAACCTTATATAGTTGCATATGTAATTATGATTAGAAAAACAAGTACACACGTTTCCGTATGATAGTATATATGTCTCAAAAAACACTTTTCAAGAAAATAAACACATTCTTATATGAAAAAACTCAAAACATTTTCTGGTCAAACGACTACGCAGATAGTTTAAAAGAAAATAGATAGGATAGACAGTTGGTGTATAAGATTGAAGAAAATTCAAAGAACAAAAACGTTAGCATACAGACAATATCTTTGAACAGAGAAAGTTTGAAATAGTTTGAAAGCTCTAATGTTATTGAAATCTGTGCTATTGCCAGAGAGTTATTATTATACACTATTCGAAGAAAATGAAATATATACTCGTTAGTAAGTTTTAACGTAAAATATTAATGACAGAAGTTGTAACCACAAACACCAAATCAAAACTTGATAGTAATAGTAGAAATTAATAATAAGTTTGAGTAGAATTCATAACGTAACAGAAGAGTTAGGTAAAATGAAATTGTTCAACGTAAAACTTTTAAAACTTCCAAAGTGTCAAATTCATTGGATAATTTTCGTACGTTCACAAATCCTTTATAAGGCAATTCCCGAGCGGCGTTTTTTCATAGCATCGTATTCTTCTATTTTATTTTCGAACAATGCAAGTATAATACTTTTTATTACCTCCAAAACGAAGGTACTTGCCAAATTTCATTGTTCTAGGTCTACGGGAAGTACCGTCCGATTTTTATTCCCTTTAGAGAAAACACGCGTTTTTACAGCATAAATTGCTATATTATTTTTTTAACTAGAAATTAGGAGCTTAACTTTTTACAACTGCCTACTAGCGACCGTAGACTTGAGTATCTATATGGTTTTAATTTCAACTTGATATCTTTACGCGTTCTTGAGATAAAGGGTCTTGACAGACAGACAGACGGACAACAAAGTGATTCTATAAGGGTGGAGTTTTTTAACTTTTGAGGTACGGAACCCTAAAAATAATCAAAGTTCTAAATGCATTATTCGGAAAGAAAACAGGGGAATACGTTTGTATAAAAAGTCGGAAAACAGGCATCGGGTATCCTTTTAATGTAAAACTGGAATGACAAATCTTTTATTATCTTGAATGAATTGGATTAAAAGTGTGTCTAGAATTTCATTTAATTCCAATCTACGTACTTTACTTGTGAAAATATTATTTGAATCTACGTATTTTATTTGTGAAAATATTATTTGAATTTCAATTTGATCTGCCACCGTCTGTGCATTTAAACATGAGAGATAAGAAAATATTAAGTTCAAAAATATGTTTGTATTTATATTATCCGAATGATTCTCATGAATATTACAAAATGATACTAAAAGAAGCGGCTAAAGCGAAATATTGAAAGGAATTTCCATTCTTAAAAACTGAGTAGAAAATAAGTGTAACTTTATCTCAAAAGAGATCCTTGAAGTCATGCTCAGTACAATACCTACCTAGTAAAATGTTTGTTTACATGTCGGTTTATAATAATTAATAAGTCAATGTATGAGCTACTTTAAAGAGAAAATGAAATTGAAACTTTTTGCAGTACCTACACTTCATGTCCGCTTTGCCACTCCGCTTTGCTAAGTCGTAGTAATTAAAACATTTCCAATATTTTATTCACATGGACACCGAGGGTGTATTTGTCGAATCCTTTTAACTTTTTTCTTTGAGCTGTCCATTTTTCATTCTATTTCCGAAATAGCCTTAGTGGAGGGAACCCTCTTTCATGTCTGTCAGGTTTGATAAATGATGGCTAATCGCGACCCAAAACAGGATTAGGCTCATTCTTCACAAAACTTTCTTTTAAATACCGAAATCTAGCAAAAGTCGGCCCTTTTGTTCTTAGGCTTCTTGCTTGATTGCGTTCGGAAACCAGCGGAAAGGGGTTTAACCACAGTGTACGATCCGCTTATAGCACCGGCATTCGAATAGGCCATATTTGACAGCTGTCAAAATCATGTTAATGCTATGACATAAGGTCAATTTTTCTTTGTTGACATGTATTCTAGTATGGAACTAACAGTCGTCAAATATGGCCTATTCGAACGCCGGTACCATAGTTAGCGTACTTGATATGCAATGCCGGCTTAGAATAGCATTAGTGTAGGCTTAAAAACCAAGCGACAGCGACAACGACGCGCGTCGTTGACTGGTTTGTATGGGGAACCAGAAAGACCGAGCGTCGGCGTCGTTGCGGTGCGCCACGACGCCGTCACGTTGACAGCGCGCTGAGAAGCTTAGAGTTTGTATGGGATGCGGTCGGGTTTTTCTACAAGACCGCAGCCGCTTGGAAAATAAGGGTACCATTACCCATATCTTTCCCGTGATTGTTGTAAGTAGCGATTAAGGGTTTGAAAGTTTAAGTATATTGCAATTTTAAGTCGTCTGAATGACACTTAAACTTTTGTCAGACGTGGTGTTAATGGCCGTTTTTTACAGCTCAGCCTACACCGGCTGCTGCACATAGCCAAAAGAAACAAGATTCATTGGACACTCCTGACTTACTGCTTCTTTTTTTCGTGTTGGACACTGACTCCTCCAACGAATCCATGGTCAGAATTTTATGCAATTTGCATTAAAAACGAAGTGTTCCAGCCACTTTTAATTTTACAAATTTCACAAGAAAAATCTTGTACAATAATTCAGGCAATTGTTATTCTTTTTCTTATTCAGAAAAGTAACATAACAATTATAATTCATTGGACTATTTTCTCATGTTCCGTAGTGATCGTAAAGGTTAGCGATACGGATCGTACCCAATGGACAAGCCTATCCAGTTGGAACCAGATAATAATTAATCATCGACCATTAATGATGGCGTGTTTACGTCATCCATCATCACGACCTGCTGATGAAAAGATAAATTTAAGGTTAAACGTTGTAGTTGGTCGTCATCAATAATTTGTTGTTGTGTTAAGTGTTAGAACGATTTATTAAGAAAATCACTCAATCCATAATATTCTAAAAATGCTTTCAATCTTGTTTTAAACAAATTACCCTCCAACGATTTTAAAGAAGCTGGCAAATGATTGTATACCTTCAATCCAGTCACCAATATACTTTTATACATAATAGCCCCCTGAGCCCGAGGGACAAAAAGGTTATGTAGATACCTAGATCTGATATTATGCTTCACCGCTGACAGTTTAACAAAATAGGTCATGTTGTTTCTAATAAACAAGCATGTTTCAAATATGTAAATTCCGGTCATTGTTAATAGTCCTTCCTTCCTAAAAGTGCCCCTTAATGACTCGAATATAAAAAGCTCATACCTTGCGGGTTAGGCAGAGCTGTAATGGCCGTAAAATACAGTCTTTATCGCCACGCCCGACAAAAAATTAAGGGTCGCTACAGAAAAATTTAATAATTCAGGTTTACAGCTTGTTACCTGAAATCTAATTATAGTGTGAAAATAAAAGTAGGTAGTCTAAGGGACAGATTCTCATAGAAATATAATATAGGAAAGTTCGCGTTTTTAGGCCGACAGATCAGAATCAAAAGTACACGTAGCATAGAAAAGCCGAGTTTTCTCAGTTACATACGTATGTACATATATCACGCCTCAATCCCTTGCGGAGAAGACAGAGCGTGAATGGCAGTAAAAAACAGACATTTACACCACGTCTGACAATAGTTTAAGTTTGAGAGTCATTCAGAAGACTTTTACTTTTAACTTTCACAGTTATACGAGCCGAGCATAATATTAGTAAATGAAGGCGATATTAATATTATTTTGTATGGAATACTGATTTATGACAACAAGGTCACTTTTAACAGCGCAAAAACAAATTCAATTTGTCCAACGTGAAATGTTTACCCGAAAAATTTTGTAGCCAATAAAAATATTTTCGACAATACCTACAATGTAACAGAAGCTCGTAAATTTCCGCAACATAAATCTGAGAGATAATGCTGTTAGGCGGTTTTTGCTCGCACATATAAACAAATATATATCATATAAGCTTATATATGCTTTGAGGGGTAGAAGACCGCATACCACCTAGAGATAGGTTGTCAGCCTGTCGCCTAAAATTGCAATACACATCAACTTTCAAATCTCTTAGTCGCTTCGTAAGACACCACTGGACCGACACGAGGTGATGCTATTCTATGCCGGCACCATACGCACCACGTATAATTTTTCTGATTGTTTTCCGGATCCAGTATTTTTATGAATGGAATTTCACAAAATCCGGATATCATGGTACCCGTCGCCAAATCAAAATGCTATGTCATAGTTTGCCATTTTATTGTGGTTGTCACAAGGGGGAGGCCCATGTACAGCAGTGGACTGTTGGGACTGTTATGCTGGTGCCAAAAGCCGCAATATAACCCGTGAGTAATGCAATTTGCTAAGGTTCGGATAGATATTTATTATATTATTGACAGAATGATTGAAGAAACTGGCAATGAAAATATTTTTCGATGAGTCAGTGAATTTGGTGTTCTGAAGATTTTTTACTGATATAGAGAGTCTAATTAAAAAAAATCAAACGTCCCAAAGCATGCGTTATATTACACCTCGCTAAAATAACGCACAAACGGACGTTAAGTGAGTTTCTTTCCTAATGACTGATAGGAGCCACCATCTTTAATTTGTAACACGACTGACCTTGTTGTTTTAAGTCGATGCTTGTAGAGTCAGTTCATGGCGGGCGCTACTACCAAGCGCGAGCATCTGTTAACTCCTGAAGATGATGCACGTATTGCATCGAAACGTCGAGACTCTGTAAGCCTCGACTTAAAACAACAACGTCGGTCATGTTACAAAATAAATATGACTTATCCACGTTAATAGCCACATCTATCGTTATTCGTACGAAATTGTAACTAAAACTTCTTTCTTCGTGTAGGACACCGAGTCGTTCAACGACCCGATAAGCCCTGGTGTCAGAGTTTTTAACTTAAACTAAACAGTATAGACAGTTTAAGCGCAAATCCCAATCGAGCAGGTTTGAGACGACTTTGAGCTTTCCATCCGTCGGTTCAAACCAAACCGATTGTTTGATCTTCAGCGATAAAACAACTAGGCAAGTATAGGCTTGGAAACTTAGGCCATTTCGACACTCCTTATTTACAGCTATCAGATCTATACCAGAACAATTATCGGCATACGAAAATAGACCTAATTTAAAGTATGGCTAAATGGCTATGAACCTGATAGCGGGCTTACAGAAAACCGGATGCGAACCAAACCCTACATCTACGCAAACTACGTTCAGTCGCTTCGTCCAGTTGAGAAACAGTAGCAGCACTATATTTTAAACGTTTTACAATATCCACGAAAGATGTTGTTGCTTTAAGGCGCTTTACACACATAACGCCCGTTTCGACGTTATTTTTGCGCTGCGTAACGCATGTGTTATATTATACTATAAGTATGAACCAGTTTCGATGTACTTAACAGTTGTCTTACAGACATAATAAATAAAAGTTTAATTTAGAAACAATTTTGTAATCAAGTAAATTGTTTTAGCAGATGTTTTCATTAATTAGGTGTTCGGTCACCATAGACTTATATATATAAACTAGCGTTTATAGACCAACTGACAGCTCGATCTCGCGTGACCAATTTTGGTTTTGGCGCGCTTACCTCAGCTAGTGATGTACATTATTCAATTTGGAGGGTTATCGATAATTTCAAATAAAAAATGGTATGAAGATTTCAACTTTATTTATTTGTTCAATTGAAATGTTGACATAATGCTTTCTTTGCTGCGGCGCGGCGGGTCATTTCCTTTTTTGCAGTCAGCGTATTTCCTACGTAGGTTTCTTTATAGAATTTGCTGAGAAGGTTGTTCGTAAGAATCCTGGTCAATAGGCGCTATCTTCACAAATAAGACGTGCGAAACCAGAAATAGAATGACATCTGTTAGACAAGTGATCGCCGGTGGTCAAACACATCTTTCTTCATCCTTTAATGTTGAGACGTAGATGGGCCTATGTCACGGTTTACGTACGATGATGCGAATCTCTCGTTAATACGACCCTGAAAATAATAGGTATTAATAAGTATTTCGCATGAGTCACCGAGTCGATCTCTAATAACTGGATCTAAAGTGTATCTGTTGGATGTAGTTGAAAATAATGTTATATGTATTTGTAAAAAACTATGTCTGAATTGTTCAAGTAACTATTTAGCGAATCTTTAAAATTTGCATATTTTTTGTTGTTATACTATTCAAAGTATGTAAGGTACCTCTAGGTAACTATCGATAACTTTGTCGATAAATTGCAGTCAATCCCTGGCCTAATTGCGAAATTATTTTATCCCAAAATATTATGAAAATTACTAACTAATACACTTTTACATATCAAAAATACGAAAGGAAATATAAGGATTTGCGTATTTTATTATTTTACTTACAAAAAAAGGCACATTTAAACAAAAAATTCACGTGTAATCCTAGTGACGACTTTCTGAGAATTTACCTGTAAAATGTGCAGTTTTCCGGGTAAATGTGAAGATTCGCATCAAATTCGCATCCTGAATACATAACCATCGTTGCACACTAATCAAATTATAAAAATAAAATAAGGATTTCTGAAAAAAACACCAAAATAATGTACAAGTAAAATCCAGCGGGTTGAATTGGGACGATCTGTCATACAAAACAGGTTACAGTGACGTAAGGTTCGCTATTCTTTTCTATCTTACTGAGTTTCCATAAATTATTTTCTTCTCTTTTGCACACTATGTTCGTCTATCGTTTCTATGTCTATGTCGGTCACTCAAAGAAATTGTAAACATATATTATGGTGTCAAATAACAATATTATGATATAGTTAGTGTATGATAAATAGTATTTATATTTATGATGATGAATATCATTGATAGTTTGATACTTGCTCATTGTTTTAATAATTAAGTTGTGATAAGATCTTCAGGTACAACGTGTTTGTTTACTACAATGTTTGTCATGAATTGTTGTATGAAACTTGAGTTGTAAAATATGGATAGGTGTTGATTAATCATATAATAAATAATGAATTGTAAGTATCATTATATTAAGATAAATTAGAAATAGTTTTATGATAACTTCCGGCAGAATGTTTTCTAGCACCGCGTGGTCACATGTTATTCATAGAATATTGTCTTAAATTCAAATAGTAAAATGTGAATAGCTATTGATAATTCATATAATGGTTTATAGGTCATAAGAAGAACACTTTTATATCGATTAGAATTAGTTTTATAATATTGTGATAACTTCCGTTTGAAACAATCGTTCTGATTGGTTGGCGCTCTGGCACATCGTGGTTTCCTGGCAGTCGGGTATAAAACGTCTGACTGTCAGTTGGGAACACATTTTTTTGTGAGAGCGCCGAGCCGACAGCACTGTTCCTGATCTTACCGAAGTTGATTACTTTTCTATAAATTATTAATTACTGTTTTGCATTGTTATTATGTCCGTTTGATTGCTGAAAGCGAATTAACGTCCATTTAATTGCTGAAGCTAGTTTGTATAATTAGTCTTTAGCATTTCTGTGTTAAATATTTTATTATATTGTACATAATTATTGCTGAAAGCTAATTAACGTCCATTTAATTGCTGAAGCTAGTTTTTATAATTAGTCTTTAGCTTTTCTGTGTTAAATATGTTTATATTTTATTATATTGTACATAATTATCGCTGTAAGCTAATTAATGTCCATTTAATTGCTGAAGCTAGTTTGTGTAGTAAGTTTTTAGCTATTTTGTGCTAAATATTGTTATATTGTATTATATATATTGTACATTTGAAAAGAATAAGTGCCAGAGGAGTTTCTTAGCCGGGTTCTTCTCCCTGGTAGCATATAGCTGAACCTGGTGAACATATTGGTAGATTCATATGTAAGATGTGGATGACATATGGTTTAATAAAATCAATATGTTCTTACTTTGTCTGTTTCTAATTTGTTAGACTACCTTCCCAATTAATAATTTACATATAATATAGATACACTTATAAGTTCTATCCTGACATTCAAATAATAACTCCAAAAAATATTTCAAAGCCTATATTCACACAAGTAGCTTATAGCTTTTAGCTTTTTACATAAAATTATATAATTATAACACATAGCCATTTCTATATATATAAATCTAACACATGTGTTGGGAAAATACTAATTTTGACCTGATATGATTTGGGTATGTCAAATTATTTGACAAATGCTTCTGTCATCGCAGTTTTGTGTTGTATGATATTTTTTGCGCTAACGGACCGATGCGTCCGTCAAATCGTTTCACTTAAACCGTATTTGTATGAAAATAAGGCGAAAAATCATATTTTTTTAAAGGCAATGGATAGCGCTTCTTAAAAATAACGCACAAACAGACGTGTGAATTGTAAAGCGCCCAAAGTTGCAAGTTCTTAAATAGACGTTGCTCACATCTTTCGCATGTAAGCCGGGGTTTTGCCACAAAGTCGGGGTTTTTGTCGAAGAAAATTTACGAAATCTCAAAAACCGTTTAACACCGCTCACGACACCGCATGAAATTGCGATTACCTAGTATTACGAAATGAAATATCGCGAATATCGTCCGATTTGTGTTTAATTCACCATTACGTCCAAGAAATTTAATGATATTGTCATCATCACTCATCATCAGTCATCACATCATCATCAACATCATTTCAGTATTCAACCTCATGTGTCAACTTAATAAAAAACGAAGCATTACCATGCAGCCCACATAGCAATTCACCTCGTACTTTACACATTTCCAAGCATGTCACATCCTCTGCAGAAATACCTGTCGGATATCTACTGAGCATGGCATATTACGTACCTACTTCCACAGTGCACGGAATATTGAGAACTGATGGGCTGAATATTTCAATTTCCATTTCGATCCAGCCGCCTGTCCGGAAATTTCACCGCGTTCCAATGTCAATTTAGTGTTGAACACTTTGTTGTTTTGTACTTAGTTAACCATAGCACGTCATGATAGTACCTCGTGTTTTTCAGTATTTTGTTCCGTTTTAAAATCAAAATAATCCTGATTTTATTGAATGAGTAACAGAATCAGAAATGAAGACTTTTTGATCCACCTTCAAGGTTCCGAGAGTAAGTAACGTGTCTCTTTATTTTAGATCTCTGTTTAATTTGTGTTATAGGAACTATCAGATTTTTAAGTTTTGAATACATACATATTTCACGACTATATTCCTTGCGGGGTAGGCAGAGCGTAAACGGCTGTAAAAGTGGCCATTTTACACCACGTCAGGTAAAAACTTGAAAGTTAATCAGAAGATTGAGTATTGTGTATCACCATAGTGACAGGTTATCAACCTGTCGCCTAAAATTGCACCGTAACGTATAATCGTAACCCCATTAAATAGGTCAAATCTATAAAATTGGGCTTTCAGGTTTAAGGGTCGGAGTTTGCAAGGGTAAACCACGAATCACAAAGGTGGATAAACCTCATAAGTATCATTATTCAGTTCATCAAACCGGATAGCTGGATTCATCAGACGTCAAGAAGTCAAGTGGAATTTCCAGTCTCACTTCCTGAATCCATTTACTTGACCTGAACTAATTTATATTGGGATTTTTAATGCACTCACATTGCTATATTATTCTCATAAATTCTAAAGCGGAAAATTGAAGAAATTATTAGGGACCGCCGCGACTTAAACCCGTGACCGTGGGAAACCTTCCCAATGCCCTGCCAACTGAGCTACGGGCGCCTAGCTGACCTTGATGAATTTTTCAACCTCTTGTTGCGCATCTCGAAACGATATTAGTAGTTTTTACAACTAACTACTTTGGTTAGTCCACATTTCTTCAGAAATTCAAACCATATGATGAAACTTTTTGCTCATACCAATGTATTAGGATTTTTTGTGTACTAACAGTGCCATATTATTCTCATAAATTGAGTAACAAAAGTACAATTCGACTGGTTAGTCGATGAGACCTTCCGTATGTGAAATCGAAATACACTGTTCCGAAAATGCAACTTCTGAGAGCAATAATTACATCCAAGGAGTGCAATCATAGAGCATGGTGGAACCACCCGCCTACCGACGCGGGCTGACATAGCAATGCATTTGCTTAAAAGCCCCGAGGAAAAGTAATATTTTAGAGAAACGAATGGAAAATGTCCAAGTTCAGTTCCTATGAAAGTAGCCTTTTATGAGGGAAATAAATGTTATAACGAGCAGCCGAAAGACGGGATTGAAGTTCAGGAACGGTGCCAGATTGAAACTATTGAACTTTCTTAAAAAGCTTAGCCATTGAAGAATGAATGAGTCAATGTCAAACCTTTCACTACATTTTACAAGGCATAAAACGGAATTTGAGTCTGATTTCCCCGGCAGTTTTTTTTTAATGCAAGCAATTAATTATTTATCAACATTACAAGTTAGTTTAGCAAGCTATTTTTCTTCTAGTGGGACAACAAGTTGTCCAACGAAAACTTTGTGTGTTTGACAACTAAATAATAAGCCTATAACAAACTGTACCTTAGTAACAATCTAACAACTAAAATTCATTATTTTCGTGTTTGCTTACACTCTGGTGAAGTTGAAAATTATAATTTTCTTATATAATAAATAATAAATTGAAAAAATGATATGCATCGACCAGGGCTTGAACCTGGGCCGAATGGGTCAACGCCTCACCGCTCTGCCACTGAGCTATCAATGTACCGATCAATGCATACCAAATTTTCAATTAATGGATGCTCGTCTCCACGCGGAGGCCATTTATTCAATTTCTTACAAACATAATTGTGTCATTTTTGCAATTTCTTATTTCATTTTTGAGAATAATTTAGCACTGTAATTGTATTACTTAGATATAATTTTCTTTATGTTTGATTCAGTGAAAGTCTCGAGTTGTTAGTTATTATTACTAACAAAAAAGTTAAAAACGCGCTTACATTATTTTTACATACGATTTGACGTTGTTAAACATAGTGACCGTCTTTTCTTTTCATTGGTTTAAAATGTAGATAATTTTATTCTACACCATAGTTAATTTCCATTTTAGAAGTGCGAGTAGAAAATGTAGCTAAATAATTTAGCAGCTGGAAGCAGAGAGCAGATAAAACTAGCTAAACAGGTTTAAAATGCAAATCCAGTTAACCTAACTAAACGAATTACTAAACGAAATGCAAGTGTTGCACACTCGCTCTATTCAAATGTCTCTTGAACTTTGTACGAGAAACAAGAAGAATTGAACAAAACTGTTTTTTAAATTGGGTTTATGAAGTTATGCTAGTAGCGATCAGACTAGTTTGGTTCCTTTAATGCAAATAAATATCTTACCTTATCTGACCAGGAGCCAATAGCGCGAAAAGGGTTTTTAGCCTTGCACTTAAAGTATATATACAGCAAGCTAGTGTGCGTATCGGCACACGCTGTACTGTCTAACGTAAGCAATTTCTCCATAGATATAGACTTCAAATGTATGAGAAGTAATATAAAGGTTTTCAAAGTATGATAGGTATTGTATGTGCATAGGTGAAACAAAAAAAAAATTTGCTTTATTTATCTGGGTCATGTGTCGTCAACATGAAACATAATGTATGATTATAATGTGACTTTATGATTGAGTGATAATAATTATAACGACATTATCATGCACCACACCACTAATTCATACGAAACGCACCTAAATTAGTTTTATCGCTCCATTCAGGTAATTAAGCAAACCAAATCCTGTGGTCTTTCATGAATCATTACTGTGATTAGTGATGTTGAAATTAGCGGTGAAATAATATCAGGGAAATGTTATCAACTTTAGTCGAAACGTCACGCCATGCAAACGAAAAAAAATAACTTCAATCGACTGAAACATGCGCTGAAGATCATTTTTATAAATAAATCTTTAGGTTAGATGATAAAGGCACATGCAAAGTCGTTAAACTACTTATGGTTAAAAGATAATGTGTAAGTACTTTCTCCGCAATCAAACGAGTTTATTTCAGCAGTAAATCCATCTAGGTAGGTATTTTATTTTACAAATAAATAATTCAAATTAGACAGACGGCGTGTGTCATACCATAAGAGACAAAAAACTTGCGCTGAAGCAACACAACGCAGAAACTTAGATACAAAGTTGCGTTATTTATAGCCAGTTTTTAGTATGGGACACCGCAGGTGTAGCGCAGTGGTTAGTATGACTGCCTGCCACGCAGAAGATTCCGGGTTTTATTTCCTGTGGGGTCACTCGTTCCCAGTCTGGTCAGGACATTGCACACTGAGCCACCTGATTGTCCGAAAAGTAAGATGGTTCCGTGCTTCGGATGAGCTGTTGTAACGTTGCAGTTACATATTCTTACTAATTTAACTTAAACACCTAAAGTGTTCTAATTAAACCTAATTACAAACCTAATACCTTAGTAACAAAATAATTTCATAGTAGGATATTATCAAATCTGAAATCGTCACTGTTTACAAATTCCAAGTCGAGATGCGGCTATAATACTCAGGCCGTCGAGTTCTTTGTTAACCGATCGGCGTCAGTAGATGCCAGGTACCACATTCCAGCCTTTGTCTAAAACATGGCGTGATATTTTAAGCAAGCTGATTGGTCAAGACGGCCCTTAACAACCGCCGGGTCCACATTCGGAAACTATCGACATGTTTCGGCTGTCTCCGTGCCTTTGTGTCGGAGCTACGGTTGACCGCTACTGGCCATTCCGAAAATCTCGCCTCACGCACTAGGACGTGACGCGCTCCCATAAACAAATAAAACCGTTATCGTAAAGACGCCGGTAACGTACCTCGACATCGGCACGTTATTGCCATAGTTTTATATAGTTATTACGCGCAACAGGAAACCCCAATTGGGTAAGTGTTGATCAAGTATATTCCATGTACTAGTTCTAGAATTCACCACTTAGTGTTCATATTAAATACCTGTGGCTTCCTACGGAAGCATTTTTGCTGTAGGCTTATGTAAGCTTTGTTATATGTTATGTTATCTCTGCTACCAAGCATCAAGCCCCCCGGCGTAGGTACCTATATACT
Organism: Phthorimaea operculella; assembly: GCA_024500475.1. Lineage (NCBI taxonomy): Eukaryota > Metazoa > Arthropoda > Insecta > Lepidoptera > Gelechiidae > Phthorimaea > Phthorimaea operculella. The sequence continues at coordinate 285,665 of JANFCV010000269.1, read as the reverse complement.
TTGTGTCGTAACAAACAAGTACAGTAACGCTCAGCACAGGTTAGCTATTCAAATGTTCCTAACCGCTTCTTATTAATTAGTGAGTTATTCCGTAATTTTATTTTACCGTAACAAGTACCGTAACGCTCAGAGCACAGGCTAGCTATTCAAATGTTCCTAACCGCTACTTATTTATTAGTGAGTTATTCCGTAATTTTATATTAGTGCATTTTATATTAATGCATAGATAAGTAGAAATGCTATTTCCATTTAATGCTTGTGCATCGATAAACTGTTCATTCTAGCATTTTCCTCAAGTACCTACTAATATTTGCAAGTCACTCAAACTGCAACCTTGTAATCTCCGTTCTGATAGTGAACGCTTACACCTTCTGCTTTCTCGGCTACTTCCCTTTATTAAGAAGACGCACTTCATGGGTTCACTATCAGCGGAGGAATTTTAGCACCATTCTACAGCGTGAACATTTATTCACAGGGGATTACCTTCGGGTTTGTTACCCACGGAACTGTTACCCTACGGGTTAAGAAACATCCAGAAGAATATCTCCGCTACGCACTACACCCATGACGGTGGACTTTCCGAAGTGAAGACGCTTCCTGCAGTACCAGCTCACTATTAGTTGCGACTGCGAGACCTCTACACTGAAGTGAAGACCCAGCCGCCTGTCGACCTTCTTCGCCAGGGGAGTACCGTTCTACGCCAGCGAAAACAGACTACTTAGGCCGTACCTACCGCGACCCTTCCGGTTGTTTTATTTGATATTTGAATAAAATCTTTGTAACTGATGACGAGTACCCTCTCTTATTTTTATCCACTTAGGGTCACCCGTCACATTGGCGCCCTTTAACGTGGTATACAAGAGTCTGTTTTTGCTGTGTAGTAGTAGTTGTGTGTTAAGTGTTCTTTTGTTTTTGTGTTTGTGAAACGTTATTTTTTGGTTGCCGTCAGCTAGGGTGTACACTGCATTTATTTTTTTGTTTGTTTCGTATTGTAACGTCTCAGTAAAATTTTTTGATTTTGTTTTTTTTTTTAACGAATGTATTTTTACGTTTTTTCCCCGTGTGGTACCGGGTACGAATAGTACCACCCCTTTTCAATCCGAGGGTGCCGTAAGAACCGGCAGAGGAAACTTGTCGTCGAAGTCACCACCAAATTCTTCACGTCATTTTTTTTTTTTTTCTTCTCTCTGTCTCAATTTTTTTGTTACGCACAGCAGCTGTATTTTAATTATACACTGTACTGTTGGTGTACACACTAGCTGAATTTTATGTTTTGTTTTTCTTTTGGTTTTGTGTTGTGTTTTACATTTTCAGATTTTTAATTTTAAATCAACCATAACGTTATTTAGTTAGTCTTCTGTAACAGAACGGAGTAGGGACACTTGATCAACACTTACGTTAATTGAGAGGCTACACATTTTTATTTTTCTCTTTAAACAATCTCATTTTTTCCTATAACTATGGAATACCCAGTAAAATTTTTATCGTTACAAAAGACGGAATTAGAATACGAGGTGCTCATTAGAGGCAGCGAGCCTGGTTCGACGGTTATTGAATTGCGTAAACAAATCGTGGACTTGGGTCCCAAATTTCCTTCAGAGGATATTACAGACAGTCCCTTAGAAATTGAGGAAGATTTAAAGGGTATTTCCGATGTTTTAACGAAGATAAAGTTACTTCTTGATGCTCCTTTGGAAAAAAAGACGTCAGTTCGTGTCCAAAATTTATTGCACCACCTATATCATCGTTTTAACAGGTTAAGTCCTGATGAGAGTACACTTTCTGCTCATAATGCTTGCTTACGGAGTATCAGTCTCTGTTCACTCGGTACAATGCAGCTGTAGAAGCACCAGTAGAGGACAAAATAATTACACCTATCGCAAACATAAACTTAGATCAACACTCGTCTATGCGACCTTTAAATATTAACGTTTCATGCGAGCGTGCTATAGCTGGCGAACTCACTAAGATTAAGTTCGACGGGAAGTCGTGTTCGCTCCTTTATTCAGCGAATTACGGAATTTCGCAAAGCTAGGGATATCTCATCATCGAAATTGTTGTCTTATGCAACAGAGATTTTCACGGGTGACGCTTTGCATTGGTTCCGTGGTCTTGACGGTCAGGATGACAGTTCTGATTGGGATGCCTTACTTACTCGTCTAAAAAGATTTCGATCAAACAGATTACGATTACCGGCTGCTCGGAAATACGTGCTAGAACTCAGGGTGAAAATGAGAATATTACCATATATCTCTCTATTATGTCCGGACTATTTTCGCGTTTATCTTCCGAATTGTCCAACGAGGATAAATTAGAAATCCTCCTCCATAACATTAAACCATGTTATGCTAGTACATTAGCATCGGCAACTACAATCCCAGATATTGACACCTTGAGGTCTCTTTGCCGTAATTATGAGAACATCCATGCTCGCCTTGCTAATTATAAGGAACCACCAAGACCTTCGTCAGAAACATTGGCACCGGAGTACGCTTACAATGGTCATTCATCTAATAGGTCTCATAACTCAAATCAAAATTACAAACCAAGTTCTAATGTTGGTAATAATTATGATAGAAACAGGTCTTACCCAAACTACAGAGCAAATGTAAATAAGCAAAACCATAATAATTATGTACATGCTCTGCACACTTCAAATGCAAAACCTAAATTTTGCCCACGGTGTCGTGATAACACACACCATTTACGCCAGTGCACGGCAGATAGGAGTAAAATAATCTGTTTCGTATGTGGTGAGGTCGGTTACAAGACCCCATCGTGCCCTAAATGTAATACTAGTAAACATAGCCTTCCGTCAAAAACTAGTGGGACTGCAGAATTGTAACACCGGAATAAAAAAAAATAAGTCAGACAGTGAAGATTGGTCTAAATGGTTACAAACTATAAAATTTTATTTCAATTCTTATAAAGTGTGTACAATTCTGCAGGATCAACCAACTGATGATCCCCGTCCGTATGCGACCATATACGTTAACCACATTTCTATGTTAGGTCTATTGGATACCGGTGCAGTAGTAACAATTATAGGTAACAATAGGCATATTGATCTTGAAAAGCAAAGTTTTAAACTACAACAAGGCCAAAGTCTTACTGTAACCGCTGCTGGTGGCCAACGTATGCATAGTATTGGTCATATGATTTTACCCGCCAAATTTGAAGGTACCACCCGTTTAATAGAGGCATTCGTTGTGCCTGACATAAAAATAGATCTCATCTTGGGCATTGATTTCTGGCTCAAGTTCAAACTTTTCCTAACCATCTTAAGAGCATTTCTTTCTCAAGGACGTGACATCTATTGCAAGCATTGATTCAGCTCCTTCTTCCTGTTTACAAGCTTATGATCACTTGAGTCAGTCAGAGAAGGCTATAGCTGACAATATTATTGCGCAATTTAATGATATTTCTACAGAGAACAAGGGTTTGGGTGAAACAAAATTGGTCACTCACAGGATTGACACAGGGGACGTTCTGCCTGTTAGGCAACGTTACTACAGAATGTCTCCCGAAAAACAACGCATTCTTGTCGAACAGGTAGACGAAATGTTGAGTCTCGACGTCATTGAGCCTTGCGAAAGCGCTTGGTCTTCCCGGTATTAATCGTCAACAAGAAGAATGGACAGCCCCGTTTCTGTCTCGATAGCCGGAAGCTCAATTCGGTGACTAAACGTGACGCGTACAATTTACCCTACGTGTCCGAAATCCTTGATAATCTACGTGATGCTCGCTACTTATCCAGCATAGATTTATCTAAGGCTTTTGGCAAATACCCATAGCTCCCGAAGATCGAGAAAAGACAGCATTCTATGTTCCGAGTCGTGGTACATTTTGCTTTAAACGAACCGCGTTCGGGTTGACCAATGCCCTGCTACGCAGCAACGTCTCGTGGACCTACTTTTTAGGGAATTCGATCTTAAAGTATTTGCTTATCTAGACGACATAATTATCGTCTCAAATGATTTCAATACCCACGTCTCTCTTTTACTTCGTGTCCTGGAGAAACTGAAACAGGCAAACTTAACAATTAATAAAGAAAACAGTCAATTCTTCAGAAGTCAACTGAAATATTTGGGTTATGTTGTTGACAGTAGTGGGCTTCGTACCGATCCAGAGAAAGTGCAAGCTATTGTTAACTATCCGACACCTACTTGTCGAAAGGACATTAAGCGTTTTCTCGGGACCGCAACTTGGTATCGACGCTTCGTCCCCAATTTCAGCACAATCTCAGGCCCACTTAACAAGCTGACTTCGAATAAAAAAGGTGGTCCAGCTTTCGTTTGGACACCAGAAGCTGACGCTGCCTTCAAGAAGCTGAAGGAATGCCTTGTCTCAGCTCCCGTTCTCTGCTGTCCTGACTATAGCAAGCCATTTGAGGTGCATACCGATGCCAGTAATTACGGTGTAGGCGCTATGCTCACCCAGGTCATAGACGGTAAGGAGCACCCAATCGCTTACATGAGCAAATCCTTATCAGCGGCAGAGAGGAACTACAGCATCACAGAACGAGAAACCTTGGCCGTTGTCATCGCTTTAGAGCACTGGCGGTGTTATTTGGAGAACGGACAGCCATTCACGGTCTATACAGATCATAGCGCTTTAAAGTGGTTCCTGTCTCTAAATAATCCTACTGGGAGGCTAGCTCGCTGGGGCGTTAGATTGTCCGCGTTCAACTTTGAGCTCAAACACCGCAGAGGCGTTGATAACGTCATTCCTGATGCCTTATCGAGGGCTGTTTCTGTGAATGCCATAAGCACTTCTGACTACTTCACTAAAACCAACGACCCATGGTATAAAAATATATACAATTCCTGTTTAACAAAACCACAAAATTATTCAAATTATCTAATAAAGAACAATGCCCTGTACAGACTCACGAAGAACAAGCACGAATCGGGCTTACTTTCGGAGTTCTCTTGGAAGGAGGTTGTTCCTTGCGAGTTGCGTGAGCAGGTAATTAATGAGAACCACGCAGAGCCCACGGCGGGTCATCTTGGTATCTTTAAGACATATAATCGCCTTGCTTTGCGTTATTTCTGGCCGGGTATGCACAAAGACGTCGTAAATTCGTCAGTAAATCAACAAAGTGTCACTCTTATAAGGCACAAATAAATAAGACTTAAGGTGAAATGGGTCGTCCAAAACAGTGCAGTCGCCCTTTCAGGTTATCTCCATTGACCTCATGGGCCCACTACCCGTCACTCGGAAGCAAAACAGCTACATTTTGGTTGTCACTTGTTGCTTTTCGAAGTTTTGTCTTATTACTCCCTTACGTGCTGCAACAGCAGTTTCCGTCTGCAAATTCCTGGAGGACTCGGTATTTCTAGTTCACGGAATTCCCAAACGGTTTATTTGGACAATGGAAGCCAGTTCATAAGCAAACACACGGAGTCACTCTTTGAAAGGTATAAAATCCCAAATATTTTCTTCACACCTAAATATACCCCACAAATTAACACCGTTGAGCGTTATAATCGCACAATTATAACATGCGTGTCAACATATGTTGATGATGATCACAGGTCTTGGGACATTTTCCTGCCAAAATTCAATTTGCCATGAACAATTCCGTCAGTGAGGCGACTGGTTTCACGCCTTCCTTCTTGGTTTATGGCAGAGAAATTGTAACCTGCGGTTCACATTACGTTGATAATGACCTAGGTGATGAAATACTATTTCTCCCACGGGACATCTATGCAGAAAACTTGGGTTGCCTGTCGGAACTGTTCACCAATGTTCAATCAAAACTCTGGCACGCTCACATAAAAAACGCATCTCATTACAACACTCGCAGGAAGCCGTTGGAATTTAGAGTAGGTGATCTTGTGATGAAACGTACTTACGTTTTAAGTAACAAAGACAAGTATTTTTGCAAAAAACTCGCACCCAAATTCATTAAGTGCCGAGTTATTGCAAAGAAGTCCCCTCTGGTCTATGTGCTTGAAGATATGTCAAGAAAAACATTGGAACTTGGCATATTAAAGATCTTAAATCGGTTAGTTTGTATAAATAATTTTGATTTTCATTTCCCGTGTGGTGTCGGTTAAGAATAGCACCACCCCAACTCTTCCTGTGGGTGTCGTAAGAGGCGACTATAGGACAATTCAGAAGGGTCGGTTGGCGTTGGCACGGTATCATTAGGCAACTAACTAACTGTCCTTACTTACCTATCGCGCAGGTTATCTATCCGGAAGTACTAAACATATTCGTGCGGGTTCTAATCAGTTAATATATTAGTAACCTAACCTAATGAATGGATGCGTTAGAAACCCATATTGTGGTTCCTATTGTTTGTTTTGTTTGTGAGAAGTATGAAAGTTAGATATGAAAGTGCTAACACGAATAAGCAACTGTATAGTACTGATTTTATTGCGGAAAGATGCAATAAAATCCTTTTGTGGCGCGCCGGGTAATGTAACGTTGCAGTTACATATTCTTACTAATTTAACTTAAACACCTAAAGTGTTCTAATTAAACCTAATTACAAACCTAATACCTTAGTAACAAAATAATTTCATAGTAGGATATTATCAAATCTGAAATCGTCACTGTTTACAAATTCCAAGTCGAGATGCGGCTATAATACTCAGGCCGTCGAGTTCTTTGTTAACCGATCGGCGTCAGTAGATGCCAGGTACCACATTCCAGCCTTTGTCTAAAACATGGCGTGATATTTTAAGCAAGCTGATTGGTCAAGACGGCCCTTAACAACCGCCGGGTCCACATTCGGAAACTATCGACATGTTTCGGCTGTCTCCGTGCCTTTGTGTCGGAGCTACGGTTGACCGCTACTGGCCATTCCGAAAATCTCGCCTCACGCACTAGGACGTGACGCGCTCCCATAAACAAATAAAACCGTTATCGTAAAGACGCCGGTAACGTACCTCGACATCGGCACGTTATTGCCATAGTTTTATATAGTTATTACGCGCAACAGGAAACCCCAATTGGGTAAGTGTTGATCAAGTATATTCCATGTACTAGTTCTAGAATTCACCACTTAGTGTTCATATTAAATACCTGTGGCTTCCACCGGAAGCATTTTTGCTGTAGGCTTATGTAAGCTTTGTTATATGTTATGTTATCTCTGCTACCAAGCATCAAGCCCCGGCGTAGGTACCTATATACTTTGTGTCGTAACAAACAAGTACAGTAACGCTCAGCACAGGTTAGCTATTCAAATGTTCCTAACCGCTTCTTATTAATTAGTGAGTTATTCCGTAATTTTATTTTACCGTAACAAGTACCGTAACGCTCAGAGCACAGGCTAGCTATTCAAATGTTCCTAACCGCTACTTATTTATTAGTGAGTTATTCCGTAATTTTATATTAGTGCATTTTATATTAATGCATAGATAAGTAGAAATGCTATTTCCATTTAATGCTTGTGCATCGATAAACTGTTCATTCTAGCATTTTCCTCAAGTACCTACTAATATTTGCAAGTCACTCAAACTGCAACCTTGTAATCTCCGTTCTGATAGTGAACGCTTACACCTTCTGCTTTCTCGGCTACTTCCTTTATTAAGAAGACGCACTTCATGGGTTCACTATCAGCGGAGGAATTTTAGCACCATTCTACAGCGTGAACATTTATTCACAGGGGATTACCTTCGGGTTTGTTACCCACGGAACTGTTACCCTACGGGTTAAGAAACATCCAGAAGAATATCTCCGCTACGCACTACACCCATGACGGTGGACTTTCCGAAGTGAAGACGCTTCCTGCAGTACCAGCTCACTATTAGTTGCGACTGCGAGACCTCTACACTGAAGTGAAGACCCAGCCGCCTGTCGACCTTCTTCGCCAGGGGAGTACCGTTCTACGCCAGCGAAAACAGACTACTTAGGCCGTACCTACCGCGACCCTTCCGGTTGTTTTATTTGATATTTGAATAAAATCTTTGTAACTGATGACGAGTACCCTCTCTTATTTTTATCCACTTAGGGTCACCCGTCACACTGTTAAGCCGTCGGTCCCGGTTGCTGTCTATGATCGTTACACTAACATGTCAGCGGCCTTTTTCTTGTAGTAGGCGATTGAAAAACTCTGACACCAGGGTTCATCGGGTCGTTGAACTACTCAGTGTCCCACACGAAGAGAGAGAGAAAGAGAGTATGGAAATTCTATTTTTTTATGAAAATGACAGACGATGCGTGCATTAACGTGAACCGAAAAGTTTTTAGTAGGTAGTGATCAGACCATGAAACTTAAACTTTCCTGCCCCAACTGTCCTTGCTCTTGCTCTAGGTATGCTTGACCTGCTGGGGGCTAACTCCAAAGCAATCAGTGTGGCCGAATACTGTTCAAATAGAATTTAATTATTGTTCATCGTGTGCCATGTGGTGCCCGCTTAGGATGGCATCATACCATATTAGGTGTCGTAAAAAGCGACATAGGGATTTGAGAGTTGATGTGTACTGCAATTTTATACAACTATGTCACTATGGCGATATGCAGCCTTCTAAATGACCTTTAAAACTTTTGTCAGACGTGGTGTAAATGGCCGTTTACGCTCCACCTACCCCGCAAGGGATATAGGCGTGATAATGTATGTTATCATCTCGATGATGAAGAAGAAATCGACTAAGGGATAATTTCCTTCAGGAAATAAATAAATATCACTGGACGAGACACAGCGCCATTTAGCCCCAAACTAAGCAAAGCTTGTACTATGGGAGAACTAGACAACAAATATAATACTCATATACTTTTTTTTTGTAAATATATTACACATATTATACATAGAAAACACCCAGACTTAACACAAATATATGAAAATTGACTTTACAATAATCGAACCCACGAACGTAGAAGGCGTACTATCCATATCCACTACGCCATCAGAAAATGTCCAACGCTTCCTGTGAATGCAAAATTTACGGCGAGGATTAAATTAAGAGGTAGCAGTCCAGCATTGGAATGATGCAGAAATTATTAAGCAACTTAATTATACCATCTTTGTACTAATCTCAATTTATCTAGATTATTTTAGTTACTAAATAACCTAAAAGAGGATTCATCTTATTTAGGTCAGTCACATTGTCTGTCCTAACTCAAAATATGAATTTCAAACGTTTAAAACTAGAGCGGTCTGCAATATCATCCGACTGCTCACAGCAAGCTTAACGAAATTCCTAGTTGACGGCGGAACAATAAACTACATCAAAATATGTACGCGGATCTCGACAAACATTTTGAATACTAAGTATTTGGCACGCTTGCTTTGAGTTGTGATAGACTTCCTTGCATCTTTTGGTAAGTCCATAAATTAGGAAAACGGCGTGCGGAGCGCCTATACAGATGGCTCTCTCAGTACTAGCGACGCTTACTGACTTTAACTGGAAATAACTGGAATCTCAGCGGAATTCCAGGTAACAGAAGATGGTTGGGTTGGCGAACCCAACGAACGAACAAAACGAACGTCATAGGTATTCTTTGGATTAGGTTGTCGATTCAAAGGGGATTGTTTTGCTAACTAGGTAATTGGAAACCATGACTTGAGGGCATCCAAGACTTTTTCTATGATGTTTGTCTATTCTACATACCTCTTGTACACAGACCATACCTAAAAGGTAATTTATCTTTCCCATCGTGCGAGACGCATCTGTCGACATAGCATTGTGCGATATTTTTGCGCAAGTGGATGCGTCTGTCAAACCGTTTGACGTAAGCGTATTGTACTTATTAATTTATGGTGGAAAATCGAATTTTCAAACACAACGGATAGCTCTGCGCAAAAATAACGCACGAACGGACGTTACGTGTATTTTTCGCCTATCTGACTTTAAAACTACGACAAGTCACATAGTGATAGCTACTACTCGTACTGCTATCCTACTGCTCACACAAAATAGTTTAGTCCCTTATTTATAAATAACTCTGAAATCGATTGAGAGCGATATTGACAGATGTCAGCAGTACAAACGGAATCTCCAAATCTCTCTCATCGAGATCTGAGAGCCATTTGTAGATACGGGCCTTAGAAAACGCTCGATAATTCCCGCCTTCAAATACTTACTTTTCTTTATTTGAAGTTTATTTGTTTGTTACTGTCGCGGAATTCGATATCAAATGTTTTCCATGCAAGTTGTCAATATTAATACATTAGGTTTCATGGACTAACTCGTTACTGTTACCACAACATAGAAAGTTTACAGAAAGATCACTCGATCCTATTTAAGATTTTCCTGATTGCCACTTGTTATGTTCCAGTAGCCAGGGTTGATAGATTTAATTCGTCGACGAAATATAGACCTAAATCGGATACATAGCTTAATATATTTTAGAGATTTGAATGCAAGAGGTATGAAGATCTTGGCAACCATCTTCTTAGTTACCTTGAGTTCATTTGAGATACCAGTTGATTCCAGCAAATTTTAGTAAACGTCAAAATCGTTGCTACTAGGTACTAAACTAAGTGAGCCTACAAGGCGCTCCACGCGCCGTAGGTATCCCTTATTTGTGCTGCTACTCATTTTTTTCCCGGAATTTTTCATATAAAAAAGAAAGATGAACGAATTTGGTACACAAATCCTTATAATCTAACTTATTCACTGTGAACCGATTTCCAATAATAACGACCCTCAATATTTATTGAGCCCATAATGCTTACGCACATGTGGATAATATTAGACGCTAGCTTTGTCCTGCGACTCTGAATACGCATATTTTTATGGGATATTACGTACCTACATACATATCTCACGCCTGCATCCCTTGCGGGGTAGGCTGAGCGTAAACGGTTGCACAAAATGGCTACTTACACCACGTCTGACAATAGATTCAAAGTCACTCAGAACGCTGTTTTTTCAAATAATCTACGTTTTTATTCTTTACTACGACCAAACAAAATAGAGGTAAATGTGGTTACAGTTACGAGTGGCTACTATTATTATTTTATACCAGCTTTCCGCCCGCGGTTTCACTCGTTTTATATAATTATTCTATGTAGTCAAACTGTGAAGTAAATTTAGTCTAAAGTAAATTTGCCGTTATTCCCTTCGGGTGTAATATTCAGGCATTGTACCTGGTTTATGAAGGTTGAATTGGAATCCAATAATGTGTGCATTATTAAGGATCGGTTTTAGTGTTACCTACTGTGTTACTGTAGTTAGGTGTGGTAAAGGGCAAATAAGATGGCGGCTATTGCCTCTCGTAGACCTACCGTATCTTGTTAAAGACAAACATGATATAGTATTGTTCGCCGACGATACCTCATTGCTTTTTAAAGTAAAGAGGCATCAACTCGACTATGACGACGTGAACAATACTATAATCGATGTAGTAAAATGGTTTACAGTAAATAATCTCCTATTAATGAAAAGAAAACTAAATGTATAAAATTTGCATTGCCAAATGTTAAACCGAGCACTACAATTATTAAGGTAAGGGATGAACAGTTGAACCTTGCAGATTCAACAGTATTTTTAGGTATAACTTTGGACGCCACGCTCCAATGGGGGCCACATATTGAGAAATTGTCGAAGAGACTGAGTTCAGCAGCATACGCAGTTAAAAAAATAAGATATCTCACGGATGTAGATACTGCTAGACTAGTTTACTTTAGTTACTTCCATAGCTTAATGTCTTATGGCTTATTATTGTGGGGCCACGCTGCGGATGTAAAGAACATTTTTGTTCTGCAGAAACGGGCTGTTCGTGCAATTTATAAATTAGGGCCTCGTGTCTCCTTAAGGGAAAAATTTAAAGAAATCAATATATTAACATTTGTGTCACAATATATATACGAAAATTTGATTTACGTCAAATCTAATATTAATACTTTTGAGAAAAATTGTGATATACATAACTTCAACACTAGAAATAAGGACAAACTTGTAGCACACAAGAGCAGGCTTAATAAAGTAAGCAAATCCTTTAAGGGAAATTGTATACGCTTTTATAATAAGCTTCCAAAAAATATCCAAGATTTACCCTTAAATAAATTTAAAGAAGTAATAAAACATAAATTGTGCAAGAAAGGCTATTATGAAATATCCGATTATATGCAAGATAAATCTTCATGGGAGTAGTTTTACATGTTTGTTTATATACAGTATTTTTTTTAAAGACGAAACAGTTAGAATATTCTACTGTAATTTTTTATTTTATGTTTACTTATTTTTAATTTTGTGTTGAGCCGTTTTCGGCTATTACTATTCTTTTTTTTTTTCAAGCTTAGCTAAGGTAGCTTAGGGCCTACAAAGATTGTAATCTTTAGAATAGGAGCACTTCTAGGCAGGTTTTTGGGGGGTTTTCCTGTCCAGGAGGTCCGACTAACTATACACATGTAACACCTTTTTAAAATCTTGATCGAATTTAGTTTCGCTTACTGGTCGTTAAGGTATAAAGTTACATGCCGTGTGGTTAGCCTGGCCAGCCCCGAGGCAGTGCCTTTATTTTTATTTTTTTATCCCGCCCGAGCCGCGTTTATAGTAGGAATAAAAAATTGTTATAAAAAAGAGAAAATTGTGCTTTGCAAATTTCTCTTTTTTACAATGTCTAATTCTGCGTAATGTAATGACTATCAATAAGTGATATTTTAATGTCCTATTTTGAATAAACATCTTTCACTTTCACCCGTTGGTGATCGGTGGGACGTGCTTTTAGTTAATGTTCCTAGGGCGGGACCTAAGTCTAACTGTCATGGTGCTTGCGATTTCAGAATATACAGGGAGTAAGGCACTCTTGGGCTCATTCTACGATACAATAAGAATGATTCATGGAAATCGTACCATTTAAGGTATTTTCACTCGCATCAGATCGGGCAGTTCTGATTTTTTTATATGTTGTATGTAATGAGGTGGTAATGTAAAACATAATTTATCCAATTCGAAATCCCTCCGGAACATTCTAATTTTCATGTGAAACCATAAAACTTTTGATAATTTTTCAGATCTTGCTATTTTTCACCACCAAGGACCTGTTTTACGGTAAAAGTCACTTGGAATCTTTTGAAGAAGACTAAATTTGCAACAAAATGTGAATATTAGTGTCTCAATAAACTGAATTATTTTAAAGATACAGCTGTTCAAATGATTGCCAAATTTCCTACATATTTCAATTTAGAGATTTCATTCCTCAACTGATGACGAAACCACCAGCTCCTCAACCTCTGCTAAACATGATTTCTTGATGTTGTACCAGCAGCTGTAGTTGCAGAAAAGCAGGACTGAAATGCTCGGCTGTTTGCAACCACTGCAGCTGCCAATCTTGTGAAAACAAACCAGACCTGATGTGGGAAGATATTGACGAACCTTACATCAATGACCCACTATCAGATGACGATTTCGACCTGCCAGAACAGGTTGATGACAAAATGCCACTGAAGGAAGCTTCCAAAAGGTGTACTGTCGATTTAGAGGATCAGCCTGAAACATCAAATATTTTCAAAACTAAAAACTCTTCTATCAAAACTAAAAAAATCTTGTAATAAAAGCGTACAATTTGTCTTTTTTAATAACGTATTATGAATTTCTGTCGTGAAATAGATCAATAATTGACCACATTGACGAGAATTTGTAAAAACAATGTTCCGGGGGTATTTCGAATTGGATAAATTATATTTGTCATTACCACCTCATTACATACAACATATAAAAAAATCAGAACTACCCTATTTGATGCAAATGAAAATGTACCAATTCCATGAATCACTACAACAAGTACGATAGAAAGCAGGCAAGCACCGAAGTACTATAACCGAAAGGTCTATTTTGTTTCACCTGCCTTTTCAAGCCCATCAGACACGGAAGTGTTCATACGACGCGAAAATAATTTGGAAAGCGTCCAGAATTCTAGATGCACAGATCGGATACAAAGCGAGGTTTCTGTTTTCTGAGTTTCTTAACAAAACTCGCAGATAAGACCTTTATTTTCTCTTATAAAGTACGCTATTTTTGAGCTAACTGTAGGGAAAACAATCCATATGGGTCCAAGTATTTGATTACAAAAATGTTTATCGGTAAAACCGTTTTAAAAATTAAATTACTCCACTGGTTACTCACAGCAAATACTTCTGGACGCAAAGATGATTTAACTGATTGGTATGGATAGCTCCGATGCACCTGACTCGCTGAATTTTATCCATTTGGAATGAAGCTGCACCTCTCGACGACGCAATGTTTGAACAGACCGACTGCAGGCCAACTGCATTTTTGTATTAGGGATGGAGTAAGTATCATTCAGTGATCATTATAAGACAACGCTTGTCTTGTCTTTTACGTCATCCCCAGTACAAATAGACTTAAACTGATTAGTATGGATAGCTTCGATGCACCTGACTCTCTAAATTTTACCCATTTGGAATGAAAATGCATCACTCGACTACGCCAATGTTTAAACAGACCGACTGCAGGCCAACTGCATTTTTCACTATATTTCCGATTGTCAACAATCACATGACGAGCCTTCGTATTTTTAAAGGTATTTCTTATGGTCAGGTCTATTTTTGCGAGCGCAGTACAAGGTGTGGTAAATATGGTGAACGCTGCTACCCATACCCTTGTCTTTTACGATATCCACAGTAGAAATAGAGTGACATATTTTCAGCTGACAACAAGGACTATGTAGTGCAGGTATAAGTTTACTTCAAAATATTTGTTTCTTCTTTGTTACTTTTACACGTAAAAGTCAAGTTTGCACTTAAAGATCGCGATCACTGTTTCTGCTGTAGCATGTTGCACCAACTACGAAATTACAAAGTGGCTCATAATACTCTTCAAAAACAGCGTGAAAACTTTCCAGAGAGCTGACAACGCTCAAAACTAATAGCTTACCAGCATAACATCAGTGTTTAAAGTTAAAAAAGAAGCTACGAGTAATATAGATGAAATTATTTCTGAATCGATTTAAATTAAATATAGGTTTTTTTCCTAGGAACACAGGTCAAAACCTAAAAAAAATTGATCCTCCCATACAAAATTGATCAGCTGATTTTAGTTAGGTAATATTTTCCACCTATGTTCCCTGGGAAAGTTGTTATTTATCGCCAGCTTGTGCTGAATTTTTGTTATCAGTCACTAGTAAAATTTCTCCCTGTGTAGCTAAAGTAAGGTTACCTACTTTGGTACATGAAATAAAGGATGTTATGCTTTCTGTAAAATTAACAAATTTTTTCAATGAACATCGTTTTTTTTGGTACTCCCAGTTAGCACCATACAAAACGAAATTTAAAAAAACTAGGTCTATGGATTGGTTCACCAATTGAAATATTTCTAGCATTATGTATGTATCGTACCTACGTCCGTCTGTGCGGAAATTTCCACACAAATTTACGTTGAAAATATACTACGATAAGTTTTGCTTTACGAAGCCGCGGTATTGGATTTTAAAGTGGGCTATTGCTTTATTGCGGTGTCAGGTGATGGAGGGCTGTTTTATGAACGTTAATTTTATTTGTACCAGGATTTACGGTGATAAATAAAATGTCCGTTTTAAAACTTGCGGCATTTTTGAGTTTTTAAATGTTTACTATTTTGAAGAGATTTTTTTCCACAAGATAGTATTTTTTGGAACACTTGGTGTTTTTTGAGTTTTTATTCAAAATAACTTTTTTAGATTGTAGTTTTTGTGTAGGAGAGTACCTATTCATGGTATTCACATTATACGCGAGAGGATGAAAAATACTGCAAACTGTACGGCGCCTATGAAAATGATCTAAATTGACAAACTATTTAATACAACGAAATGGTATTACTACAAAAATGGTAGCTACAACATAAAACTTGCTACACAAAGAAACTGTAAAATGTAGTCACCTTCCCTTTATTGGCAACTATCGACGTTGTACCTGGATGTAACTGTACCTACCTAGGTATGTTTGCCTAACAGGATCTGGGACGACTGGCTAAATTGGATCACAATTCAGGTCAAACGTGCTTGTCTGCATCTAGTGCCATTATTGGGCGATATACCCTAGGCTCAGTTGGCATACAGTATAGCTAATCGTTGTAATATATGTAGCTGTTGTATCAATAGATGCAATATTCCACTACTACCTACTTTGTTCACGTATCTAACTAGTTGACAACCAATGTGGCATGCGACGCAGAAGGTTCCGGATTTGATTCCCGGTGCAGCACTCACAAAATAGATATTTATCACTTTTGGAACTTGTTCCCAGCCTGGTTATGACATTGCAGGCTGAACCACATGATTTTCCATGAGAAAGATGGTTCCGTGCTTCAGAGAGGGCACTTCAAGCCTTTGGTCCCGGTTGCTGCCTATGAGCACTTTGATGGCAGTCATTTTACAACCATGTCAGAGGCCTGTTACTTGTAGTAGGTGATTGAAAAACATTGACACCAGGGTTTATGGGGTCGTGGGACACGTCGGTGTCTCACACGAAGAGAGAGAGAGAGAGATTAACTAGTTGTAAATTATCGTCGCTTTGAGATGAGCATAAAAAAGTAAAACATTACGCAATGAACAGCAGTCATGACTCCGGAAGCTCAGATGATACAGCAATAAGGCGGTATCGACTCCACAGCTTTGGGTTCAAATCCCAGCTGTAACAAGTAGATGTGTTAAAAAACAAAAACCCGACTGCACTAATTACAAAGTTGTATTTTGCAATAAAAATCCGCCATCTTGAATTTATGAATTTTTAATATACCCAGTGTCACTCGCGCTGCTGATACGAATCTAACGACACCTCATATCTCAAAAGCCAACTATCCGTTTGAGCTGTGAAAAAGATTTTTTTTGTCCACATACATACACAAAAAAAACATTACCCTCCTTCTGAGGAAGTCGGGTAAAAAATGTCTAACTATAAAAAAATAACTAAAAAAAAAGATTAAACAAGTTTGTAATTTAGCAAAAACACTATTCAGATGTTGATCAGATGTGTTTGATCTGAAACGATAAAACCTCATTATGCATGTTGTGGGATTATTTGAACCATAGATTAATTGGAAATGCAACTGGGTATTTAGAATTAGTGTAAATGCCTGCTCATTGAACAATACCGCAGATTGGCCATTTCATTATCTGTTACCCAGAATGAAGTATTTGTTTAGTATTATGTTGTCATTTTTAAATACATTCAATCCCTTTTTAATCCAAAAGTTGTTGATTTTATAATTGTAATGACGTTTAAATATAAATCTAAATCGTTCAATTATTACTGTAAGGTATTTTAATAAATGACTAAAGATACATTTTTAGAAAGCTACTTTTTTTAAGTCGCAGTATTAACGTCATTATGCGAAAATATAAATCAATGCTTCTGTCTTTTTCTAAACGCTTTTGAGAGTTTACTTAAGTTATATTTATCACACAGTGAAAAGTATATTACAAAATTACTTAATCTGATTAATAGTCAGATCGTAAGCATCGTAAGTTTTCACAATGTGTTCGTCAAAGATAGAAAGTGACAAGCCAAGTTAAGGTTCAACGTCAGAGCAAGCCACCCAAAGTATGTCAATAGATGGCGTTAGTTACGTTATTTTACGTAGGTAACGTGGTATTACAATTTTTCACAATATAACAATGAATTTTCGAGTAAGCGGCAACCTTCGAAAATAGTTCACTGCTAGGAACAATAATTTAAATACAATTAGTATATTTTTTATGTAATTCTGTTACATTTGCCGATACAAAGTTACATTTTGCGTTTCTGTATATAGACGAGACTCACTCACACACAGACAAGGCCAGTTTGAAAAAGGAAAGACCAATTTGACACTATGCTTTGAGTTTGACCTTAGCTTTGACGGCCGTTGTGGCTTGATAATGCTAACTAAGATTTGCAATTATATCTGAAGTAGGTTTCGATCCTGAGACTCAGAGCTCAATTTCAGAAAGTGTGATTTGTGAAATCGTTTACGGAAATCCGTAACACTCGTATCATATTTTCTACTACTTGAACTTGTTAATACCTTGGACGTGTTGGAATTGATTAGGATGTGTAAAATGGAAGAATATGGATGTGTCAGTAGTAGAACGTGTGATACGAGCACATTTATAAGCAGGCTTCCGCATGCGATAATTCAAAAATAGTACTCCTGGATGGTCCTAGCAAAATATTTTTATTTATTGACGTATTTTTATTTTTATATCATATGAAATTGTGTAGATGCATTTTTGATTACTGAAAACTACTTTTACATTAAATAACTGCCACCAACAGTTTTCACGAAAAATGTCGCCAAGATGAGCGCATTATGTCTAACCCTGCAAAAAAGTTATCAGGTCTCAAGTAGAACCAGGCTTTTGAATCTACACACCCTCGTTTTGTCGTCGGCGTATTTGTGATATCCAGCATTACATAAGCGTTTTTTCTCGGCAAAACGCGAACGCCACGGTATTGCCGTGATTTTTAAAATTTACTACGCGGCGTAGTTGAAACTTCTCGGTATCTACTCTGAGTTCGTCCTACAAAGAGTATTATATTTAGATTTCTATAGAAAACGCTATCCTATAAAGATCACACTCTTCTAAAGTATACCCAAAAATTAGAATTTGAAAAAAGGTAGATCTTACTCGAATTAATTTTAATTTTGTGCTTTTATCAGTTTCTATCACAAAATTTTAAAACCCGCCAATTCAACTGAATAATGTTATGGTTGTAATTATGATAAAATTTGGCTTTAATTTAGATTTTAACTCTTTTTTAGGTGTAAGAATTTGGCCTCCATTTCACATTTATATGTTTTTGGTGGGATTTCGCCTCTTTTTGTTCGGAATGTGATAAAGTAACTACAAACTTTTTTTATAATTTTGGTTTGAAATCAGATTTTCACTAGTCTAGAATCCATTTTTTATAATTTTATTTTGTTATCGATTATTATTGTTACACATAATTATGTCTATAACCTGACGTGCACTTGCCCATTTTCCAAATTTTTCTTTTACTTTCATGCTAACGATAATTATGACTAGCTTGATCCCAAATTTCAAATTCTAGGGCTTTACTAGGTATCCATTTTTATACTTTTTCCTTTTGTTTCATGCTAACGACTAGCTTCATGTTAAATTTCAGCTTTCTAGGTCTTCTAAAAGTAGTCAAACATTTGGTGATCAATGAATCAGTCAGTCAGTGAGTACCAAATTTACGTCTTTCTCGGGTCTATATTTTTTATATCAATAGCTACAATGATGTAACTTGGTATTCAAAGTAAGTTTTACATGGTGTCATTATGTGTGTAAACTGTGTAAAATTTCATTCTGTACAGTAGATAAATAGATACCTATGTAGGTACAGGGTGCGGATGTGACTTGAGTAATTAAAAAAGCATCGATTATTAACAATCGATTAATTCTTATTTTATAAAATCGATATTTCTTTTTTAAATATTGATCTATTTTTTAAATAATCTTTTTTTTTTCACAACCCTGATACAGGCGGGTCAAAAGAGTGCAGTGTGTAACACTGTGCGCGCGGCTTTTGTTTAGAACTTGGCTGGTGCACTGTCGTGCGCTTTGATAAACAAGGATATTTCAATCGTTTTATGAAACCTAAACCATGTTTAGTCCAGGACTTCTAGGTGAGGAGAATATTAGTCTAGGTTCCTTATTTGTAACACTCGTAGAAATAAAAATACATTTTTCCTGCAAATTTTATTTACCTTTTTATATAATGTAGGCACCTATATAATTAAGAATAAGTGTCGTACATACGTATATATATTTTATTACTACCACTTCCATTTCGGTTCTTAGTCCAGGTATTCTAGGTAAAGGGATTACCTACCGTTTTAGCGTTTATTTAAATAATGTTGTAGGTGCATTGCATCCATCTCTTTCCGTCGGTTGCCTCACTACTGAGGATCATGACTCCGTACACTATCTTTCTTTGGTAATTTGTTCCCATTTAGCTCGATCTTTTGCTTCATGTAGAGCCGTGTTGGTGGACATCTCCATTTGTTCGGAGACTTGATCTAGCTACCGTTCCGCGCATTGTCCTGTGGCCCTCTTTCCCTCAATTTTCCTCGTCAACAGCAGTTTTTCCAGAATGTCTGATTCTCTTCTGACAATATGTCCAAAGTACTGCAGTTTCCGGAGCGTGCATTTCGTGGTGTGGACAGCCGTGTGTTTTTTCCAGTCTCAACTCCTCTAATATGATTACGTTGGTTGGTCCATAAAGCTGCCCAGGGAATCCGGAGCATGCGACGCCAACACCACATCACGACGACGTCAATTCTCTTTTTATAAACAGCCTTGAGGGTCCAGGATTCTGAGCTACGGCTCAGTTACGGCTGAATATGGAAATTTATAGGTACTAAAGGAGGACTTTTGTTTGAAATTGGTTTTAAATTTAACTATATGTACGAAATAATAAAACGCTAGTTTTATTTATATTCTCTCTGCGAAATAATTAAGAAATACGATCAAAATCAAGTTTTTGATATTTACATTTTTGAAACTTTTGATTTTGAGTTTTATTTGTGTCAGTCATTGAAAGCTTACGTCAAAATCAGGACCTTTCAGTGAGTTTCATCTCGGGAGTTTCATACTGAGATAAGAGTTTTAAAACGTATTCTGAGGAGATTTTTATTCAATGTGCTCTAGGATTTCTATGGATCGCACTCACAACACATACGGAAATTGATCAAATATTTGCATATTTTCTAAAGCTAAAAAAACCTCAGAAATAACTTAAATATCATATTTTTATCAGATTCTCTAAATTAAAATGGTCTAATTTGCGTTATAACACTATATTCCATATATGAAACAGGGTAGTTTTTCTGTCTTTGCCGATTAAAATTTATATGGAAATCTGCTCTGACGTTTATCCTTAAGGAAAGTTATGAGAATTTTGTTCCCGCATTCCTACTATGTGTACCCAAACATCTTTTTTGATTTTATGTTGGCCATTGAACTTCTGTGACTTGAACTTTAAAACTACCTTCTAAATATTTATCCGTTCAACAACTGAATAAGCTGTTTACTTTTCTGAAGGGCAAAAGTCTTCAAGAAAATAATGTTTGGTACGTTAAGTAAAGTTTCTCGGCTTTGAACATGGAGTACCTATATATGCTTTACACATATTATGTTTTGGAGTTATTTTTGCGCAGCATTAAGAAATTGTGAATTTCCCCAACGGTGCGTTGACGGACGTGTCTGTCAAACTGACTTGTCATTGAAATTGACAGATGCACCATTGGGCATGCGTTGTCGTATTTGAATGGGATTAAGGTAATTCACATTGCGATAGCGCAGCGCAAAAATAACGTCGATACGGACTTTATAATGTGTAAAATTATATTACATTCGTCTTTGTACGCCATTTGTTATAAAAATAACTACCTACAATTTCTGTGGTAATATTATCTAGCCTTTCATTTACCATATCAGACGCTCCTTTAAACATTTCAAATACCAAATAAAGGAACTCCAAAGCATAGCGAACATGCCTAAAGTATAGGTCTAAGTAGAAATAATTGTTACAGACAAACGTAATACGCTAAACCGCCATAATTAGGTACCCACTCAAATTATACGCTTAACAGGGCTGGTAATTAATGAAACTAGAGTATTGGTTATTACCATAATTGAAACGAAGTGTGTCTACTGGTTATAACAATTCAAATTCTTGTTTCATTCAACGAAATCATCAATAGCCACAACAGTCCACTGCTGAACATGAGCTTTCTAATATAAGCGATATTTACCTACTATACTTATTACGCTTGGCAGGCGAATTGGTGAGCACAGCGCAAGATGTTGCATTCACATAGAATACTTCTGCCTTTTCTTTGTATTTATCACTTAAAAGCTTTTTATGGCACTTAGAAAATGGAGAAGGTGACGCTATTCTGAGCCGAGGCTGTCTGGTCCCGGAAAAAAATATAAAGTAGGTATAAATTACAAATTACAAAAGAAAACTTTTTTTTTATACTATGATTATGTGACCTTCAAATACGATACAAGCAATCCCTAAAATAACCTAGTTCTCAGAATTCAATTCAACGTCATTTGTCTAATTAGCAAATTTATGACGTCCACACGGAAATAGTGACGTCAGGCTTGAAAAGGGACTCAGTAATTGCGGCTATTTACTCGGCTATTCACTGCTAAAGGTGTACTAAGACGTCATTCAAAATACAAGGTGTAAAACATTACGTAGCGTAATGCGTTGGACATACTTTGGTCAGATTGACCGATGAATAAAGCTTAAGATAGCGGATGGAAATATTGGGGATTCGGAGATCTTGCATTATGTACATTGGAGGAGGTCTTCGTTTAGCATTTGGCTGATTGTAAAGCAAAACGAAGTAGTTTAGCCGTTATGTGCGGGTATAATAAAAAAACCATATGACAAAACTAGTTTCGTGCCATCGTTCTTTTGAATATTTTCAGATTTTTACATCCTTCATTTACTATAGGTAGACCTTGAAGCTTGGTTAAAAGAAGTTTGGCATTGAATACGACATACGTCGTGTATATTTCTGTGTTTCCTTTACCGACAGGTACATATTTAATGGAATGTAATACGTAGCTACTTTACAAATCGAACCTTGATATCTATTATTAATTTGGATTATTATATGACATATAGGTAGAATTAATATAAAATTTGAATTTAAGTTTCATAAATTAAATAATGATATGTTACATTTCTAATTTACTTTCCAAATATTGATTTATTTTTAAGTGTATTATACGACCTACCAACTATTATAAGCAGCCCACACCTATCTCATGCAAAACATAAGCCTAAATGTATGGGTGGGCCGTTAGTTATTTATAAATTATCAAATATCTAAGTCAAATATCTACAAAATTTTAAACTGACAATTCGAATATGCTATTAATTCTGATATCACCTGATCTAATTTATTACCATTCGAGGTGTACGATCGTCGTCTTGGGAATCAAAAGGTTTCGGATTTTTCAGGGCACGTATATAAATGTCACTGACTTGATTAATCGACTTGGGGTAGGTTAAGGGTTGGCATTTTTTCGCAAATTGCTGTTTGGCTGAAGTTTCAAGGTCGCTATGTTAAGGTTTTCGTATAAAAACGGGGTAGGAATACGTGGTTAATGGATAAAACGACACGCTTGGCGTCGAAAGTAGAATATTGGATGTTAATGGTTCGTTCCATGATGTAAGGGTATTTTTTCAACTTCGTCAGAACTTGGATTGTACATCAAATATTTACAAGAATAATTAGTCAGTAGCAAAAATATTTTGACGAAGATGCTTTTCATAGGAGGATGTGATGTGGTCTTAAAATTAAAACATTACGTGACAATGAAGGTAAAATTAATTGTCTTTGAATTTTTCATTCATTTTCTCTGTGCCCCATGAGATCAATACCAAAATTACGTGTCTTATGTGTGCCTTCTCTATCTTCTCAAAACAAATAAATAAAAAAGTAATATAATTTTAGTTTTAATTGTGATGAAATTAATAGTAAAGTTGTACCTATGAATTCCTCTATAAATCGAGAGGTTGATGTCTTGCTCTCAAATAAAACCCAATTTCACCTCTATAATTGGAATCTTAGAAAGGACAGGAGTAATCAAATAAGGCTTACCCTATCCAAGGGACAGAAACGTTATAGCTGACTATGTTTGGACGGATTTTCCAAAGACTTTTCATTCATGGACTGGGTTTCAAATTACCGTTAATTCTTATGCACTGGTCACTTAAAGAGAGCGGCTGGTAGTGACGGGATGGCGAATACGAAAGATCGCGCTATGTCGTGTAGTAAATCGTTGTTGGTTGACTGATGTGATGACATAATAATATAATAAATGAATCATGTACCTACGTCAAATGAATAGTACATCAAATAACTCAAAATGCTCAAGTCTCTTATTTTTGTATGTTCTGTCCGCGTGCAATCTAATGGCAGCCACATGTCATTTATTGTCTTCGCTTTCGAATGTCATCAGATAGCACGCGTATTATATTTTATAAGTGTAATCATATTTTATTGCAATCAATTTTTTTAATACGCCACTGTATAGAAAATAGAAACACCTACGGAAGGTTCATTCGTGTAAATGTTGAACGCATGAATACTAATGTATTTTTTCCCACGCAAGCTGTCAACTTGTGACATTCAATTTGAATGATCCATGGCTGAAATTTTCGTAGATGTGTTCCCACCCACAAGTATCAAAAACAGAAACCTACTCTTCAATATGATAGATCTTTACCAGTTGCTGACGTAAGTGGTGATTGTGATGTGAAACGGCAGGTCCTAAATCTACCTTTTACAGGGATCATAATCGTTTCGTTATTCGTAGACAATGTATAGAAAACCAGTAAATTTTGATCTCCTGTTGGTACTATATTGACGGACGCATTTGTTATAGTAGGATAGCAACAAATTGGGTAAATGTATTGTTTGAGGTGTGTATTGAGAAATAAGATGCAAAATAATAAAATGTTTTCTCTGTGATGGATCAAAGAATGTGGGATGATCAATATAACGCAATGGGTAATAATTAATATTAGTGTAATTTTACAAGTACAATAATTTATTGGGATCCTATGAACTATTGCGAGGTCAGGGCTTGTAATACAAACTGTTACAATTTTGTAGCTTTGTAGTTTTGTGTAATCTAACTTAACTTGTCAACTGGGGCATCAGCTGAATCAGCGGACAGCCGCCATCTTGGTTAGGTAGGCTATACTTACTGGGGATCGACTAAATCAGTCGATGCAACGTCGATGACGTTGCAAAAGGTGGTGTCGAATTACATGCTAGTGTTTTGGGATTATTTCTCGACGTAAAACTCCACTTCTACTCCTAATCAAATCGGCGCTTATGCGTCCGTAGCTGTATTCGGAAGTGGCCAGATGCGAAGGATATATTATGGAGCGCAGACGTTCGCGAAAACGCAAGCGCACACACTTAACCCTTTCCTTCCCCTATTCAGTGGAATGGAGAACCATTACGACTAAAGGAGAGGTCGGATGCAATGTCTGGACGGCAGTAATTACACGCACCCTCTACCGTTGCCCTAGGCCATCCACCTTGCCTTGCTCTTGCATAATCGTCGACCAGAAGGTACTTAAGCAAAGACAGAGAAGCCGTGGTCGCGTACCCGTAGGTAAACCACATCTCAGCTTTCCATCCATGAACTGACTTTACTTTGCCTGAATAATTCTATTATCTATCTAGTAGCATATCTATTGTTTATCATATAAATAGGTAAAATATTTCGTGCTATAGTTATAAACACAAGGCAAGTAAAAAATTAAAGTTTATAACTACCCTAAACTAGGTTGACGGGCAATTCAATTAATTTTATTTACCGTATGTCTGGTTGGCTAACAGTATTATAATAACGGGTATGTTGGCATGTTTTTGTGACAAAGACTAATCTACTACGTGGCTACGAAACATACGCTGGGTTATTCCCACTGAGTACTCTACATTAGGTGCTTCTTGGTATGCTTGACTTCTTTGGTGGGATAACAGTTTCATAGCCTAACCCCGTACGTATTAAAATTGTAAAAAGGAATAAATAGAAGTTCATATCGATACTTTACATAAAAGTGTCATTTCACATGACGTATTCAGCCGTTTTACTTATTGGATCATGATCATGGAACAACTTCGGAATTTTAAATGTGTCTACCATACCATCCATAATCCCAAATTCCGAAACTGAATATCAAAAACCACAATTGAACTGGTTCCACAAACGTCATATTTCTGGCATTCAAATTGACTAATCATATTACGTACCTATTGTATCAGATTAAGAGTAACCCTAGCTATGTAACAGGTGACGTCCGCGAAAATCCTAAAAAGGGTGGAGTGATCCTTTTGTAAACTCTACATTTTGTAGTTGTGTTGAAAGCATAATTCGCTGTTTGAAATGGTATTAGGACGACCAGGAAGAATCTTACATCCGCTTTTATTTTCCTAGCATCAAATAACACGTCCTGAACAAGAATTCCGCAGACCCGACAGACCCAAAAGGTCCGGTTTTTGCGTCTGGTCCCTGATTAATTCCAACTTAATTTAGACCCATGGGCTGGGTGTGTATTATCTCTTTTGTTTAACATTTAAGTAGGTTGAAACTTACTGACAGTATGGTTTTTAATCTCAGCCAAAAGCCGAGTGCGTTTTTGTGTTAAAAGTTTGGGAGGATTTCAATTAGGTAGATATATACAGACTTACCATCTATGTAGGTACCTACCTACACCCAGAATTGTAGTAGCTAGAAGTTCAACGCCTTCAAGTTTTCACATCCAGCTATAAAGCTTAAAATCAATTGATTTTGCCAGTAAAATCCGCATTATACACTGGATTCTCTTAAATATCATAAGGTAACTTATGCTCTACCAGGGGAATTATTACCAATATACTTTTTTCTATTTAACTTTTTGGTTACAAAGCTAAACGAAGCAAGCAGAAAAAAATCACGCCACCGATGGGATTCGAACCCACGTCTTCTGACAAGCCAGGTCAGACGTGTTAGACAGGTTGACCGATACACCACGGAGGCTCTAACCCAGGCGGTGAAATTGTAAACCACTTGTTTTATTAAAAGACCGGTGTTCAAAATTACTATCTTGTGGAAAATTTCTACAAAATCGTAAACATTCACTTTTTTCTATACCATCGCTTACATGCCTCTTTGACTTCAGCCACGTTCGTTTGTCTAAGTCACCTCTTCTCTCTTCTCGCCTCAATAATACTGAGTAATAACGAGTGTTACATATTAAGTCTTCTTTCTTTCGTGAAGAAAAGAAAGTATTATCTAATAACGACGTTAGCTAAACCGAATGTAATGATTATACACCAAGGATATAAAAAAATAAACGGTTATTTAAATAATCGATGTTTTTTTGAAAAAGTATATTTTCTTTAATTAATTGATTAATTTAAAGAGTCGAATGAATCGAAAAATTAAAAACCGTGTATATTTTCAAAATTCCCAACATAATCGTTTTTTTTTTCTCTTTTTATTTCTTTTACCCAACTTCTTGATTATACATGCCTTCTTTCGGCTTAATTTTTTGTTTTGTGACACGTTGTATGAAGTTATTTTACTTATAGTAATTAGGTGTATAAAAAAATATTTGCATTGCGTGTCACTTGAGATTTAGTAAAATCATATGAAATGTCTTGCAAATAATCAAACAGTACATTACACTAACATTTTTTCAATAAAATTAAAGGTGCAAAACAAAGAACAGTTTTTTTTAAAACGATATTTTTTTAAATAAATACGATTTGTTTTTAATCGTTTTTTTTTGCAACTAGAAATAATCGATTATAAAAAAATCGTTTTTCTATTACTCAGGTCACATCCCTATTATACAGTTTGTACCCTTGCCCTGGGAATTAAACGGTACCTACGCCAAGACTATTAAACAACTAGCTGGTGCCCGCGAACTTCGTTTCGCCAAGAGAAGTTTTTGAGCCGACAGAAGCGGCACATCATGCTAAACAAATTTTTCAATACAGACATTTTCGTATCTCTTAAGGGCGCCACACACAGGGCGTGTATGCTTGACGTGCACGTCATCACGCGCGTAGAGATGACGTTGTATCGTATGGGATTGTATGAGAGGCCTGCCTATGTACGCGTGCACGTAATCACGCGAGTAGCACGGTGTGCGGTGCCTCATACAATCCCAGACGATACAACGTCATCTCTATGCGCGTGATAACGTGCACGTCACGCATACGGGCCCGGTGTGTGGCGCCCTTTAATATTTTGCCGAGTTCATGGTGTTCCGTCACGTAGGTAGACAGAGAGTACCTCCAGTGCTGATAAAGGTTCTCACTAATCATAAAATATGATCAGAACGTTTATCTTCCACCATACCAAACATCTAAAAACATCGCTTAATTTTTGAGTGATTCATGCACAATTTTTACACATAATGGTACGTTTCCATTTTCGATGTTTGTCTCATGGTTATTATTTTATGCGTGATTTGTACGATTAGGGCATGCAAAGATAATAGTGATGACGATGATGATGGAATAACCTGGAGAAACCCCAGACTACCGCCGATGTGAGTTTGTTACTTGACTTTGAAGGGGAAAGCCCACTTCGATCCCTCCTGTTTCAAAGTCTGAGCGCCTGAAGGTACATCTTGATGATATTGGTAGTTGGCTACAGTACCAACACCGGTGTTCTTTTATTATTTTTATGTGAAGGAGCAAATCCGAGTTGACCCATGTCGAAGGATGCTTGTTTCTTTCTATTTCTTCTACTTACTTATTTCACTTCTGTTCTTGTTTTCTTATTAAATAGTTGTGTTGGTAATAAGTATGTATACTTTTTATTTATTTAGGTACCTACCTACCAAAAGTGACAGGCCTGCAGGAGCGGCCCATCAAGCTGTACATATTTTTTTGTAGCTGTTTCTAAGACACGCTATCGAAATGTTCTTTTGAAAACTATTGCAGGGGTACTTGACACCGACCTGTAACAGTTTTAATACATGTACATACAGATTTCTGTACTATCGCCAGCAAATCCACCTACCCATTTAAGACACAAACTAACTGTATGCACCGCCGTCATAAGTTCGTCATTTTCAATCGACATCTTTTTTGATGTGAAGATAAGTAGATCATGGTT
Source organism: Phthorimaea operculella (assembly GCA_024500475.1). NCBI lineage: Eukaryota > Metazoa > Arthropoda > Insecta > Lepidoptera > Gelechiidae > Phthorimaea > Phthorimaea operculella. The sequence goes on along the minus strand of JANFCV010000269.1, from coordinate 257,128 downwards.
GCTTGACACAAATTTAGAATGTTGGGAAAAAAATGTTTTTATTTTTTGGCGTAGGTAAGTACATGTGAAAGGAGGATAAAAAAAACCATCTGCTATATTAATTAGGTAGGGTATCGTTGAATAGATCTTTAAAAATTAAGGCGAGGTTTTTTAAAAAAAATCACAAAGGTGATTCTGCCTTGAAGTATTTGCTTTTATGGGGAGTTTTCTCTTCCTAGAACTAAATATTTGAAAAAAAAAAAATAGTTCTTAGTCTGAAGTTACCATAAAAACTATATCGGATACTGAATCCACGCAAGTTTTAAGAAAAATAAATGTTTTTAATTTGTGGTTCGTAGGTAAGCATATTTACTACTGCAAACAAACCAGCAACGAAATTAGGTAACTTCATAACGCTGATATTTAACATTGACTACAAACCCTATTTGTGGGCGTGTCTGACACGCTCTTGGCTGGTTTTTTATTTTGTTTTACTATTATGTTGGTACGTGTTCGAATCTCGACTCCAATATGGGAGTAAAAAAAAACTGCAAATATTGTAAGGGGTGAACCAGTTCAAGAAACTTTTAGTAAATATCATAAGGGCGCAATACAACACTTCTACGGCGAGGGCGCTTTTTTGAATTCAGAGCGAAGTAAGGGATTCTAGAGTAGAATCCCCGAAGCCAAAATATATTTTGCGCCCGAGTAATTCACTCTACTTTTCATCACCCTCTATGAGAAAATAAAAGGCGCCTCATATTGTCACTTGAACTAATTTTTCAAAAAGTTAAATAAAATTCTAACATACGTGTAATTTTTGGTGAAAATTACGGACTGTAATTCGCGCGTATCTTTTTTTTAGTTCTATTGGGGACGCGCGACTATGGGCCGTCGTCCCATACAGCCTTTATTCGAACAATATTTGCGTTCTATTTCTTTGGCGCTGACTGAACATCAAGATGTTCTAAATTTAAAGTAGTTTTATTCGCATTTGTTGAGTTCTTTATTTAAAAATGCAATAAAAGAACTTTGTGGCGCGTTCTTTTCGAATAGATAGGATGAAAACAACTTTCCCCAAGAAACATAGGTAGTTCAAAATACGGGGTGTTAGGGACGGTGTAACGAAAACTTTGCAGGCATGCTCAGACCATCAAACTGAACAACTTTCACTATGGAGCCAATGGTGGAAAACGAAAAAAAAAATTCTGTCCATTCAAAATTTACGATCAGCTGACTGACTTTGTATGGGAGGTTGAAAATTTTTTTTCGTTTCCCACCATTGGCTCCATAGTAAAAGTTGTTCAGTTTGATGGTCTGATCATGCCAGCAAAGTTTTCGTCACACCGTCCCTAACACCCTGTATAAGGAGTAAAAAAATTTACTGCAAATATTTTAAGGAGTGAACCAGTCCATGAAACTGAACAACTTTCCCCAGGGAACATAGGTCGAAATATGAAAAAAGAATTTGGACCTCCTATACAAAATGTTCTGGCCGGCAGGTTCAGTTTGAATGGGAGGGCCAAATTTTTATTCGTATTTCGACCTATGTTTCTTAGGAAAAGTTGTTCAGTTTCATGGACTGGTTTAGTCGTAAAATACGTGCAGTTATTTTTTTACCTACTCTAGGAAAAAATAATTGACCTCCCATACAAAATGCTCCAGCCGTCTCGATAGCCGACCAAGTTTTTGTAGGGAAGGGAAGAAATTTTTCTTTAATTATTTGACCTATGTTCCTTGGGGAAAGTTGTTCAGTTTCATGGACTGGTTCACCCCTTGGAATAGTTTGCGTAGTTTTTTTTACATCTTATAGTAACTTATTCCTCTACCGCAAGTAACGCACGCAATATCGATTTACGTGTAAACTTATTTCAAGTATAGTGGCAACCCCCCCTTTTAGGGGTCGAATTTTTTTAGCCTATAACCTGGTCGGTAATTTTCCCGACATTTTGGTATAATTTGCATCAAAATCGGTTCAGTCGTTTTTGCGTGATGCTTTCACATACAAACAGATAAACAAATAAACAAATAAACAGATAAACAGAAAAAAAATCTAAAAATTGCTGAAACGTGTTCTGTTATCAATTTTAAGTATCACCAAATAGTTTTTTTTCGAAAATCTTCTATGTACAGACTTTCGACCCTCTACAACTTTATTATATGTATAGATAGAGACAGTTTAATCCTCTTAGCAACAATCTAACGTTTCCTAAACACTAAATTGACGAAGGCTACTAATAGGATATGAACACAATTTAGCATAATTTCAACTGTATTCTGAGTTAGGATACCAACGTAGGTAATATATATACATGCATACATAAGCACATATATCACGCCTATATCCCATGCGGGGTAGGCAAAGCGTAAACGATTGTAAATACGGCCATTTAATTGACGTCTGACAGAAGATTAAGATGAATTCAGACAATCTCTGTGTATCACTATAGTGACTGATTGACAGCCTATCAACTAAAATTGCGATACACATCAACTCTCAAATCCCTTAGTCGCTTTTTACGACACCCACGGGAAAAGTATGGGGTGATGCTATTCTAAACTGGCATATAAGCATACATAAAAGAAGCCCAAATAGTTATAATACGTAGAGAAAAGATTTTTACTACCAAGTGTTCTTATTATTTCAATTTACCTATCGAAAATTCCTCGACTCAATTATATGCCGGCGACAATGGACTTTTAATTTGCTGAATGGTACTTAGCGAGAGGTCATTAGAGCGATAAAATTAAATGCCTATTTTTATTCCGACTTCCTTAAAATAAAACCAATAAGTCGTTGACGCCTCGGGGGGAAAAGTCAATCAAATGCCAGTTGTAATGAAGAACTTCTAATAGTCCAAGAGCCCACTTAGGCAGTTACCTACGTCTCATTACGTCAAGATGGCAAATGGATGGATAGGTTGCGCTGAACAAGAATCAGTCAAAACAAAATTGTTGAAAGGTGTAACCCGGCAGGAATCTGGAAAATCCGGGCGGTTAACACTGTCTGCTAAGTACCTACTTTCGGTCATTTCAGGTCAGGCGTAATACCTAATGTTACTTCTACCTAATAATCAAATTTTAAATGCTGCCATGAATTTCGAATTCTGTTTCATTTGACGATCTTCAAAATTGGTACCGGAAGTCACGGACTTTTCAATTTCAGGTTCTGTATCTTGCTTAGCACAACGTTTCCGACCTGCTACCGTGCATCCCATCTTGATGTCATATGACGTAGGTACCTGCCTAGGTGGGCGCATGGACTATAATCAAATGGCTTTCGGATCTTCGCCGCGTCAAATTTCAATCGCTGCGTAGGCCGAAAAGTGAGGTGGTAATCAAAATACTTCTGTGACATTTGAACATCAAAGGTAGTGCCGATTTGATAGCGGCTATGATACAGACTTAGCAGCTACCCACGCTTTTTATTCAAAATACAGTAATCCAATGCTTTACTGAGGTGGACGATTTTGGCGAAACGATCAACAACTTTAATTGCGTGTAGGCGTGGAAACACTTAGCATGGTGGGAAGATTAAAGGAGCTGGACCAAAACAGTGGGAAGATTATTTAACCCTATAATATGATCAGATGCCATAATAATCCAGGCAGCAAAAGGTTCAGTGTTCGTGCCAGAGAATCGGAGATAACTGTACAATGAGAAGCTTAGGTAGAAAATCATGCCATGTACTAGTAGTATTTCAATTAATGTGCACACAAAATAAAGAAGCACAAAAATATGGCTACTTAGGTATGTGTAGCCCTGGGCAGCCCTGCGTTTTCCATAATTGCGTCCCAGGCATCGCAGTGTCTGTAGAGAGCGTGCAAAAAGCCATGAAAAATCTTGCCTCAGACACTGAATAAATCGTCTGATATAGACGTATGAGGCCAACGATGTGTACCTCTAGCATGGTCAAGACAAAAAACATATAAGTCATTTTCGGAGACAAACTTGATAATTTTTGGAAACGCTGTGAAGTCGATTAAATTGTCCTGAATTACAATTACAGCTTCATACTAAAGGTAAATAACAAATACAAGCACAAAAGGAACCAAAACGTATAATCCGGCAGTCGGCGGCGAATTTCCCGCATTCGTTTCGGAAATGATGCAAAATTGGATTTTTTATCTCCGATTTTCAATTTATCGGGGAAATGAAGGACGAATTGGGACTGGATTTGTTCTAAATATTTCATATTCATTCGCATGTTTTGGCATTTACTAAACGTAGCAGCGAAAAGGTGGTTCCTTGTATCGATAGTTTTTTCTATAACATAATACGGTAACGAATGATTTGAATAGAACGCAAATTTTCCGGTAGCGAGCTATAACTGTCTCTTTTACGGCTGCGGGACGGGTCGGATGCATAAATGAGATAGAAATATTTTTATCAACTGACAGCTCACGATCTTTCAGCTCGGTATAGTAGCCTCTTAAATCAGTTTTTTATAGCTGCTTACGCTCTGCCTATTACGCAAGGGATAAACTTGAAGCTTTACTATCAAGTTTAATTCTTATTAGGTGAGTAACTACTTTGAAAAATTATCAGATCTTCTTCTAAAATTACATTTTTATCAGAAGAGTCCATATTTTACATAGGAACGGTATGAGACCTAATTTTATCTTTCAAATATAAGTACTGAAATCATTATGACCGCAAAACCATAAAACTTTAATTACATTAGTACTTACCATCGTACCAGTAGGCATAAAGCACGGAAGCCGCGGCCTGACAGAACTCCAAAAGCTGATACTGTCGTCGAACTGTCGATACTGCCTTAATAGATCCTATCTGTAGCACATATCACACTACCCATTTAAGGGGTCAATTTATACAGGCTTTTATACAGATAGTAAGAATAACCAGTGTATGCTGATGTCTTAAATGAGTAGGTTGATGTATAGATAAAAGATAGAGTCAAAATTGGGCATCAATATATTTCGGTTAATTCACAAGAAAAGAAAATTTTTAATGGACTCACTGCTTAATGGAATCATAAAAAAACTTAAGCTTAGTTTGTTGAAAACACATTACACTTAGTTAAAGTGGCGGAATATTCGATTTACATAAAATAAATAGCATAATAACCAGCTAATATTGAGATCCTAGGATCTATACTTAGTTAAAGTGGCGGAATATTCGATTTACATAAAATAAATAGCATAACAACCAGCTAATATTGAGATCCTAGGATCCTACTTATTCAAATATCATGTAGGAGCATTTATTTTGTAGAAGATAATTCATGTCATAAGTAGTTATTTGAAACAGTTGTCACTTTACAGTTACACCTCGGCGGCAAAACATGATATTGTCAATGTTGTAGACATAGAAATTAAGTAGACATTAAAATACCTACCTTATTAAAGTGTTAGCGAACTGAGTTTTACTACTATTGAAACAAACTTACAAACAAATGTTGTTATATCGAACTCAACAAGTCAATGTTCTTATGAAATCGAGACTTCTATTTCAGGATTTAATTTGAAATTGTCTGAACACCTACTACACTTCTGTACATTATACTTCTTTGTCTATTGTGTGAAACATCGAATCGACGACTTTGCACTTTGAACTTTTATTTACAACAATATTAAATCGTGATTTGTATAAACTTGCGCGTAAGAATTACAAGTTCAATTAAAAAAAAAACTTTAACCTGTTACTTTTTTAATCATACTACATTTTTTAACCATAACTGTATGATCCAACAAGGGTTAGAATAGCACCCCATTTCCTTTCTTCGAGTGTCGTAAGAGGGGTATTTTTAGGGCCAATAACGCCGTGCCTACCCTTTAAGGCATCATGATTATGTGTATATTATGTGTGTTTGTTGAATCAAACTGTAAGAACTCTAGGTACTTTAAACTAATTATCATCTATTTAGCAAAAACTGCTACTCTCTATAACTGAACTAGCGGCTCGTTAGCGGTTAGCGGTTTTCACCCGCTGCAACTAATTTTCCATGGCATGTGTTATACATTGTTATGAAGACTTGCTCATGCTTAACTTAAAATTATGCATTAAAACGACTGATTGAGATGCTACTTCCTACCATTTGCCTTTTATACTTGATCACGTTTAAGGTAACAGAGAACATTCATTAGGTACACAAATGAAACAGATATTACAATATGAAAAAACAATGTATGATAATGACTATTTATAAATGAGGTCACCCTTGTTGATCAGAAGCTCAATTTGCGGCCAAAACACGGTTACAACGATCGGCAATCGGACACTAATGAAGAATATCACTTAGCCGAAGCTATTAGTGGGAACACAAACATTTGGTTTACTACCACAGTAGAAGAAGTAATGAGTAGATGAAATGAACTTCCTAGCTATCAGTGGCAAAGGGTTCATACATGCCGGTTCCCATCGGCTTCCCTTTCAGTTTCCAAGCTCGCACTCCTCAATCTACTTTCATTTATTACATTTTGGAGCTCTGGCCTACTTTCGCAAAAATGTAAGCCTTCGCCATTGCTATATAAGTATTCCAATTTTGGAGAACAACTCATAATCCATAACATCCTAAACAGCCACGATACTACACTGCTCGACAATTTATGATACCTATTATGATACGTTTATAAAATATCTCATCCAATATACAATTGAGTATTAATTTCGTTCAGCTAGACACTCGACCCGCAAATGTAAGAGAGATACGCGCGTGTCGAAAGAACGGTATAAATTCTAAACTGTCTAATCCAGTCTGACCGTGACACTACTATTTCTTTAAAAAAAATATACCTACCTGTGTCATCAGAAAAAATTTCCGACTTCCCATACAAAATTCGCGTTCAGCTGACTGACTTTGTATGGGAATTCAAAAATTTTTTTTGTTTCCCACCATACGTTCCATGAGGAAAGTTGTTCAGTTTCATGGTCTGAGCACGCCTGCAAAGTTTTCGTAACAACGTCTGTTACACCCCGTATAGGTCAGTTGCTTTTGAGTTCGACGTCACACAAAAAAGAAACTGAATACCCAACTCACGTTTTGATTCGTATTTTTTCTACTGTGACCCTCTACCCTCGTCAATGCTGATCAATGTTCATTACTACTAATGAAGTTGAGTGACTGAAGCTGATACTAGCTCTTGTTCTTGTTTTTTAGTAATTATTGATAATGTCGTTTTAATATCCGGACGAAAAATCTTTTAAAAAACTTAAGTACAAACCTATTTTTTTATCTTAATAGCCTCTAGTTGAGGCATTGTCTTTTACTGCTGCCTTTGACCAGCGAAAATGAAATTTACGTATGTGGTCTCTCTCTCTTCGTGTAGGACACCAAGTCGTTCAACGACCCGATGAACCCTGTTGTCAGAGTTTTTCAACTGCCTACTACAAGTAGCAGGCCTCTGACATGGTTGTGTAACGACCGCCATCATAGACAGCAACCGGGACCGAAGGCTTAACGTGCCCATCCGTAGCACGGAACCATCTTACTTTTTGGAAAATCAGGTGGTTCAGTCTGCAATGTCCTAGCCAGACTAGGAACAAGTTCACAAAGTGAAAAATATCAACTTTGTGAGTGACCCCACCGGAAATTTAACCCGGAAACTTCTGCGTGGCAGGCAGTCATACTAACCACTGCGCCACATCGGCTGTCACGTACAGTCGGAGTCAAAAAAGCATACCTAGGACCGCCTTAAATGGTTCAAAATATCTCTGAAACTACATTACTTTTGTAAATTATTTTTTCGGTTGTGAGTAGAATTTAACTAGCTGCATAGACAACAAAAGAAATAATTTATAAAAGTAATGTAGTTTGAGAGATATTTTGAACCATTTGAGGCGGTCGTAGGTATGCTCTTTTGACTCCGACTGTATGTGGTGAGTATGGCAATGACCCAGAAAAGAGAAGGCCCCTGTCCAGCAGTGGACTGCGGTTGCTGTAAAGGCAAGGTAAGGTCTAAGTTCCATCTTAGTTTCATTACACTGAATACATTACCGGCTCTAATGAAGACTGAACGTTTGAAAGACGAGGGTCCGGTTATGGTGCTTATCCGGATTATACATTGTCTTGGTAATTAGGCATCGCCAGCAAATACGACCACCTATTTAAGGGATCAACCTTAACTGGTTATCATATTATTTGTATAAAAAACCAGTACAAGTTGGCCCCCTAAATGGGTAGGTGGATTTGCTGACAATGTAAATGTAGGCGCAGGTTATACGGGCTTATAAAAGCCGACACATACCAGGGTTTACAGGGTGGTACTAAACGGTAAGATCAACAAGGCAATCTGAACAAATTTCCCAGAAGAACATAGATCAAAACGATTCCCATACAAAATTGCTCAGAAGAGTGAGTCCAATTTATTTTTTACATTTATATGTCTGGTCTTTTGGGAAAGTTGGTCATTCGGTACTATCCTGTAGGTATAATTGAGTTACTGACGGTTGTTTTCTTATTACTTAGGCGAAATACGCACCCAACGTCCGTTTGTGCGTTACTTTTGCGTTGCGTAACACATGCATCAAGCCAATACGAAGAAAATCCCAAAATTATCAAAAGTTCTAATTATCATAATGCTTTTGATGCTTTTATTGTTTCATTCATTTTGGTCTCACAGTAACAAATTTTTCTAAAAAGCGGTAAATGCATATTTTTTTATAAATAACTTTTGCCCGAAGATTATAGTAGGTAGGTACGATGCAAATTTTTCGATTTGTTTAACATTTTTAAAGCTACTCCTAAAATTGTTCTATTTTTAAATTAGCGAACGTTGTTCGAATTCTATATTCGTACAATAAAATATCCAAAAATATGAATAAAAATATCTTTCCATTTCATTTTTCAAACAGGAAATTGGTAACATGTTCAATTTCAACGTCCATCACACAGACATCTAAGGTCATCGTTACTAATCGAAGCCAGTTTTTTCTAATACAAAACGTTTTTTTTTTCATTTTCAGTTGTAAGAATTCTTGAAAAAATGTCATTATTAACCCAAATAAACTGATATACTTTGTTAATGGCAGGCGTAAAAACCAAGCGACAGCGACAACGACGCGCGTCGTAGTCGCTGTCAAATGACTGGTTTGTATGGGGAACCAGAAAGACCGAGCGTCGGCGTCGTTGCGGCGCGCCACGACGCTGTCACGTTGACAGCGCGCTGAGAAGCTTAGAGTTTGTATGGGATGCGGTCGGGTTTTTCTACAAGACCGCAGCGACAACGACGCCGTCAAAAGTTGACGGCGTCGTTGACGCGCGTCGTTGTCGGGACGCTTGGAAAATAAGGGTACCATTAGACTCTCTGTGATCACAGCTGACGGGCAGGCGTTTATTAGATATGTCGAATTTTAGAAAAATACCATTGTAAGTGATCTAAACGTAGGTATTCTTATAGGCAAAGGATAAATGTTGTTCAAAATAACATAAGTACATCAATTTCTTTTAAGCATACGTAAAGTAGACAATTGATATTCTGAATCTTAAGCCCACTTCGTTCATAACTGGTACGCGGGTTGAGACAGGTACCTTTACCCTACGAAAGTATGAAAATATTGTACAAAATGGACAGCCAGCTTTTAGCCGATACTACGAGGCCATAGAAACGTGTTAGGTGTGGCTTTCCCTGTCAAATGCAACCGTTTGGCTATCGAGGTGGACTATTTTGTGCAGCGCAAAAGTCGTCAGGTTTGAAATAGATAAAATTGTGAGTAATTCAAAATATCTGGTGATGTCTTAAAATCTGAAAATACTTGCAATGTCAGTTGACTAAAACATTGTTCTTTTCAGACCAGCTGACTAAAAATTAACCTCCTTCAGTCGTAGCGGTTCTCCGTTCCACAGTCGGGAAGGGGCTAGTCGCCTACTTGAAATCGGTCGGAGAGATCATCATCACATTCCTCCAACAAATATTATCTCAAACAAATGCTTAGATAAATCTTTAAGTCTCAATTTGATTTCTCATAAATATTTACACAGAATCATAATAAATGTAATTTGAATTCAGCTTTATTTGCTACGGCGTAGTACTTGGCTACGATAAACCGTAGCGCTAAAATAATCCGTAGAACTTGAAAATGAAAATGAAAAATTCTTTATCCGACATAAAACTTAGACTAGGGTAAGCATAAAGTAACAAATACTCTTAGGGAAAACTTATGTCCAAGTAATAAAACTACAATTAACCAGAGGACCCCAAACTAGGCGTTGCCTGTATCTTGGGAAACCATTTTACATTGGATATCCGAATTTTCTTATTATCTATCTTATTCTAATATAAAACATAAATCTACTAAGGACATGTGTACGTTGTTTATTATAATTGTATTCGAATGTGTGTATGTACAAATTAAGTGTGTAGCAGAGTAGGTATAATTTATGTAGGTAATGTTGTATCGCGTAATTATAAGTGTGTCAGAAAAAAAAAATTACTGATCTTGCGGAATAATCGACTCGGTGAAATCGTAGTCCAGAGAACTTAACCATTTTTTTATTTTATTCTTAGCTTCTAGTTTTGTAGATCTTTTGATATCGCAATATTTAAGGACATTCCTGTATATTGCTGGATATGCATATGTGGGGAATCTCTTAGCAAAACTAGTCTTTACTGGAGGGACAGGGATTTTAAAAATGCGCTTCTCTAGCATGTTCGGGTATACTTTCATTTTTAGAACCTTTGAATGGGTGATTAGATCAACTTCTTCGAGGTCAACTTCTTCGAGGTCAGTTGGGAAGAGAAAAAATGAATGTGGTGTGCCATTAGTTTTTACTTCCGATGCCAGGGCATCCTCAGTAGTACCTGATTTGTTAAGGATATTATTGGCTAAATTGTGCCCTACTTTAGTAAAGTAATCATTTACAATATCTAGGGAGTCTGTAGGGCTTTCCACTATGGATAAAAGTTCTTTCGCCTGTCCAGATTTCTTTTTTAAGCTGCAAATGTTGAGAATAGAAGACCAAAGACCTTTAGGATTGTTTTTATTGGATTCTATTTTAGCACTGTCATATTCCGTTCTTAATTTACGAATAAGATTGTTGTAGAAATTTCTGTATCTAGTATACGACAATTCAAGAATTTTATCACCTGGATATTGCCTGACAAGTGAGTGGAGATGGTCACGATGCCGGGCACAACGAAGAAGGCCTGGAGTCATCCAAGGTTCTATAGTAAATTTACTCCTACTAAGGCGAACAGTTCGAGTGTATTTGTTAACTGTGGATTCTAACTTGTATAGGAACGCTGAGACAGCCGCGTCAACGTCTGTCATGTGGGTAATATGGTCCCAGTTGACGTTGCTTAATTCTCTGGAAACGGCCTCGAAATCAGTGACTTTCTTAGTTCTTGAATATTTAGATGGCTTTTTCTCAGATTTGATTGCAAGACCTAGCAAAATTGGCTTGTGATCAGTAAATTCCGTATCACATACAATCCCTAGTGATGGTGAATCAGATTTAACAAAAATGTGATCTAAACAGGCACCGTCTCTAGTTGGGAGAGTAATAGCAGGGTGAAGAAAGTGTTCAGCAGTTAAACTTAGTAGGTAGGTATTAAACTTTTCTAGTTTGATTTCTTTTTGCAATATTGTGAACCAATTATAGAATCTAAAATCAATTTGACATTTTATTTTTTATGAATAAAGATTTATTATGTATTTTATGGAAAAATATATTTTGCCAGTGTTGTCGTTTAGAGAGCGCGCCAATACAAGTACTTTCGTCTAATCAACTTTGAGTTTGAACGAATTTATGCTGAGATATATTTATATAAAATTTCGGATAATTATAAAAATGCCCGGGAATTTTTTCTATACCTATGTTTTTCCGGAATCCGTTATCGATACGTAACATAATGTACCCTTAAGCGATGGCACACATTTAAATTAACACCCTTTATATTTGGGAATTATATTAATTTGATGTTTACCACTAAAAATTTTGTCAAGTGGACACTTCCAGTACCTATGATTTCCTTTTTACAATATTTTGATGTATGTAAAATTTCTTTGATGTTCGCGCATCTATTTTATGAAAATAGATGACTTTCCTCTATGAATTATGAATAAAAAATAGTTCTTTCGTTCAGAAAAATATACGTGGAAATATTAGGCGAGAAACACACGGTACCATCCGTTTGTGCGTCGTTTGTTCGATTTTTCGCCTTATTTTAACACGACTACGGTTTATTTCAAATAATTTGACAGACGCATCCGTCGACACAGTGATAAACGATACCGTTTGACTTATTCCGTATTCGTATCAAAGTAGGGTGGAAAATCGAATGATTGACGCACAAACGGGCGTTACGTGTGTTTACGTTACGTTTACGTTTATGTGTGCCTCACTTAAGAATATGAGCCTTTAACCTCTCCTCTGTGGCGCCATTTTTTATAGGTAGGCCTTGACGAGCGATTAAAACGTTTTGCGTAATTTTGTTGGAATATACTGACTTAGTATTTGAACACCCTCCACTGATTTTATAACGAGCTATTTAGTTAGCCGGCGAGGGGATGACAAATGTCCGGCGGTTGGCGCAGTGCCAACGTGCAGCGTACTCAAAAGTACGTACTGGCACGCGGTAGTTTAGGGTTTTCAAGGACTTTACATGGAAGCTCTAACTGCATATACAAAAGTAACAAAAAGGCTATAACAAGCACAGGAGGTCAAGGTACTCATGAAACTGAATAACATTCCACATGGAACATGGGTCGAAATATGACAGAAATATTTAGACCTCCCACAATAAATCAATCAGCTGATCGGTGATTTTGTATGGGAGGCCCAAATTTTTTTCTTATGTTGACCTATGTTCCCTGGGGACAGATATTCAGGTTCATGAGTACCTTGACCTCCTTTCGTATTTTTATATCTTTTTTTTAATTCCCTGTGTATAAAATTTACTTAAAATTTCAAAATATAGGTAATTAGGTATTATGAAGCTTTAGACCTTCTCTCTGAAATCTGCAAACAATCTGAAATTTTGTGAACTAACGGCAGTCCAGTTTTAACTCTACGACCTACGAAACAGTCTGTTTTATGTACCTACTTACATTTTCTAAGTTGACCATTCCTACCTTAAAACACACCTTCGCCGGCACCCGCCACATCCACTGTCAGTTTCTGATAATCTCAAAGGTCTTAACCACCGTTGAGATCATCAGGTCGTTTATTAACTCAATTTTTAAAACGACCAGAAAAACTCAACGACTTAAATAGTTTTAGGGCCGATCGATTTTCACAAAACCACACAAAACAAAGAATATCTCCAAAAACTTAGTCCAGATCTAATCGTCTTTATAATTTTTCTAAACTCGACCCAGACAAACAAAAATTTTACGCTCATTTTTTAAAAAAATAAATGGGGATCGGAGAAAATAAATAATCCAATTTTCTTTATATCCTATTGGAATGAAAGGAGAAATTCTGATCGGTTGTTTGATTTATTATCTTTTTTACAGTTGGGTGAAAATCGGGACGTGTTCTATTCCCTTCAGATCAATTTTCAGGGTAATTTTTCTTTATGGAATAAGAATTTAGCGACGTAATTGATTTGAATGGTTTATATTTTTTTGATATTATACCGTTTTTGATATTGCCTTTTGGTGCCGGCTTAGAATATCATCATCCCATATCTTTCCTGTGGGTGTCTTAAGAAGCAACTATGGGAGTGCAAAAGTAAAATTGAAGAGTAAAATTGACCCCATTTCTGCACGGCATAAGTGTTATAAAAAGCACTAAGGGATGTATACGGAGAATAAATAGCAGCGGTCCCTATAAATACAACACCTTGTACTGCGCTCGCCAATCCACTTGCAATGTCACTCTGAGTATGGAAAACAAGCCCCAATTAAGTGGGGGGCCATCCCCAGCAGTACTGTTGAGGGTATAGTAGTAATTTGTCATTTTCAGTGAAACCGACGTAGGGACAAAATAAAATAAATGTTACGATCAGATCGTTTAATTACATGTCCAATGACAATTTTATGAAACATATAATAATCATTCATAGTAGGCATACCTATTTTAATTTACATTTATTTTATTAGGCATCTATTTTCATTTAATTTTTAGCAAATATTTCTGTATATCTTATCTTTTATTAAGTTATTTTAATCCTACCTATTTACATTCTTTGTGTAGTTATGACTAAAGAAAATAAACTAATAGGTAAAAAATAAAGTAAAGTAAAAGAATTTAAATACATTTTGAGATCATAAATTAAATGCATAAATCAATTACTCTAGACATTGTTATTAATTGTGTTATAAGTCCTTGTTGGCACTTAATTTATGTATAAGAAAAATAAGATTTTTACGAAATCAATTAATTTCATAATAGGTACCTACCATGCATCGGATAAAACCATAAATTCAAAAGACATTGACATTTAAAAACACAACAACATTTTAGTTTATCAACATTTAAGTACACGTATATTTTTATGCTAACATCAAACAAATATTTATTGACATGCATTTGTCTTTGTCATATTATCACCCTATTTGAAGGAGGTAAAAGCAAAACGAGTAGGAATTAGGTAAATAATTCTGATATACTTACGAATGGTCCAATTCAAAAACTCATTAAGTCGAATTATATAACGGTTGAATTCCAAATACCACCAAATAAGTAAGAAATAAGCAATCATAATAGATAAACAGTACCATATTTTTTTGAATGATATTTACGTATATTTTCATTCCATAATTATCCTCAAGTCATGTCCACGTTGAATTGAAATTAATTCATTATTAATATGCCTATTCCTCCTAAGACAAAATACGGTGATAAATGAACATAATTGTATGTTTAATAATAATTCACAATTTCATAATCAATCGCGACTCGTAATTGTACTATCAGCAGAATCTCAAGTTGTCTGTTTTAGGGATCTAAATATTCTGGTCCTACTTATTGTCATAAGATAAAACCAGTATAAGTTGATCCTTGACATGAATAATTCGAGGAGCCACTGATAAGGTACTTGACTAGGTGACTATGTGCACATTTAATTATGTATTCGCAATAACTGACAAAAGTACAGACAAATAAGATATTTCTATATAAAAATCTACACAATATACAGGGTGTTAGGGACGGTGTACCGAAAACTTTGCAGGCATGATCAGACCATCAAACTGAACAACTTTTACTATGGAACCAATGGCGGGAAACGAAAAAAAATTTCCGACCTCCCATACAAAGTCAGTCAGCTAATCGTGAATTTTGTATGGGAGGTCGGAAATTTTTTTTCGTTTCCCGCCATTGGCTCCATAGTAAAAGTTGTTCAGTTTGATGGTCTGATCATGCCTGCAAAGTTTTCGTTACACCGTCCCTAACACCCCGTATAAGGTTAATCTTGAAACATAAACTTATATTCAGTCTTTAAAATACTAAAGTAGTTTTCAAGATAACTTGACACATTATGCAAAAGTAAGTAAATAAGAATACAGAAGGCTCATTGTAGAAATAGTAAGAATATAAAATATTGACTAGCGTGGACTAGACTACTAAGCATTAAGTATAACATGACAGTTAAGGTCAGATCTTCATATGGTTCTATGATCAGTAGATTGAGATAAGATATTATGTCAAATTCAATCAAATCTAAATTCCGCGTCTGAACTTAGATTCCGCGTTACAATTTCGGATCATAAGAAGAGTCATCAAAGACTTTTAGGCAAGTTGTCATATCCCAATTAAAACTAAAAGTGCCAGAACTGAAGAAAATTGTGATAAACTTCGACCATAAACCGATAATGACAAAAAAAAATTGGATCCATCAAATTGTGTATAAAATATCACCTTGAACAAAATATTAAATCAAATCTACCTACATACAAAAAAATAACCAAAATTCTCGAAGTTTAGTTGTCTTTGATTAGTAATTTTAAATCCTTGTTTTTAAATTAAATATGATAGACGGCAGTATAAGAAATTAGTATTTAAGTAATGATTAGATATTAGCCATTGGTTTGGAGAACTAGGTAGGTAATACTAATTTATTTTTAGGTAGCTACTGTCAGCAACACCTTGACTTTAGCATTTTAGGTGCCAAAACAAAGAGATAATACTTTATATATAATAACTTATTCGCGGAATATACATATGGGTGATTCAGATACTCATCTATCAGTATAAGAAATTTTAATTTTATCATTATTTTGACGTTCTGGCCTAACTTCTATATTTCACCGTGAAATAGGTAAATCAAGGCCCTGCCGATAGTATTATATTTATTAGAAGGCAACTTTTGCTTGTGCGCAAGATTGAACAAGTGATAGGTAGTTTTAAAAATATATATTCTCTTGAAATCAAAATTTAATATGTAGATCACTGCTGCATTATGTATTATACTAGAAGCTAAAATTAGGTAGGCAGTGTGAAAAAATAAACAAATTTGTAACTCTAGGTATTCGTCCAGATTTCAACATTTCTCAATCACGTCCTTTTTACTGTTTTCGCTTACGGAAAATATGTAAATGACCAATTTTTACGCTGACAAATTAATCAATCTTATTAATTCCTGTGTATAGAAAAGATTTATTCTTTTTTACATTTGGTACAATGTTTTTTATAAAATTAAGCATTACTTTCAGATTTAAACTGACAATACGAGCCATAATTTGTCAACGTTTAAATAATGGACCACAGGCCACAGCGTAATTAATTCACCTTCTCGACAATTCGTGTTTATATTTTCACACTGGCATAAAGCTCTGGGTTTACAGTTCATACGAATTGAGATCGCACGTTGTTATTATTTCTGTTCACTGAGAGCGCTCCAAAGCCAGGGTCTGATGCCGGCCGGACGCGCTCCCAAGGCGCTGGCTACCTATTTGATTTACAGTACTGGCATAGCAGAACCTTCTTGAATGCCTGCCTGAACACTTTGTTAAAGATCGTATAGAAAATCGGGTTCACCATCGAACTAGCGTAACCCAACCATAAAACGCAGTCGAACACCCACGGAGAAATCTGCTTCTCGCATTCAGGGCACACCGAAGGCAGCATGTTTAGTATGAAAAACGGCGCCCATAGTATTACGAACGTGAAAAATACTACTCCAAGCACTTTTGTCGCTTTCTGTTCTAAGCGAAGTATTCGCCCGTGGCGGGAGGAATTTCTTGATATGACGCTAGAGTTTCTAGAATGGTGCGGCCTTGGCGCTTGCCGGGGGCTGCACTGTACCGTCTGTTGCGGTCGAGCGTTTATTGAT
Source organism: Phthorimaea operculella (assembly GCA_024500475.1). Lineage (NCBI taxonomy): Eukaryota > Metazoa > Arthropoda > Insecta > Lepidoptera > Gelechiidae > Phthorimaea > Phthorimaea operculella. The sequence goes on along the minus strand of JANFCV010000269.1, from coordinate 239,972 downwards.
CTTTGACGAATGCTTCTTGCTGGCGTAGATAAAGTAGTTCTAGCACCACCAAAACTAGAGCCTCTTCTAAATCTTCTAGCTTCGTCCCAAGTGACCATAGACGATGCTCCTCGACTCGATCGCCTGAAGTACGGAGTCGACTGTTCTTCTTTCATATTCCCATTTCTAGGATACCCGTTACAGTCATTGATTTCGCTACCGGGGACAATGATAACTTCAGTTGTACGTCTAGGAGGAGTGGAGTCACTATGCCCAAAGTATGGACACGTGCACGGTGGTGGCAATAAAAGGCCGTCTTCTGAACTACGCGACTTAGCTGTTAACGATGAAGGCGCTAGAAGACCGTCGTTGCACTCATCATCTGAAGCACTCCTGGGTCTGTGTAGCGGCGAAGGATCAGCTGATGACGGTCTTCGCCTGTCCTGCAGCATCGACGATGGAGAACTAGACGAAACACTCAACGAACCAGGCGTGAGCATCCCACCGCGTTCCGATACGTTCGTCCTGTAAAACGTACCTAAATTAAATCACAGCCAATAAATTTAAACGAATTAAGATCGAAACATCGAAGCTATTAGGCTTCCAAATTGAATTTGACATGGAGTGCTTTATTGCCGCCACATCAAAGGCCACGTTGAGAATTTTGAAGCGAACAAATAATGCCAATTGGTATACCCTCGGTAGTGCGGTTTTGGCGCGGCGGAAGCTTCCAAGCCTCGCGAGAGCCTCAACATCTCGGCTCCAAAGTGGTGCAGTGCGCCCATGGCGGACGGGGCAGGCTCGCTGTGCAACACAACACATAGTATGAGGCTACACGATACATAGGCACCTTAGAGTACACATAAGCAAGCTATAGAGTGCGTCTTACTGGGTATGACCGGGTGGGACTAGGACGAACACAACGTCTCGTACTAGTCAGCAAAACGACAGCGACAACACTATTAAAACTCTAAACTTCCCATACACTTGACATAGATATTTATGGAACTATTGCTAGCGCTTGACAGTACGGCGTTGGGCGACAAACGCACTCCATAGCTTGCTTATTCTAAGATAGACACATATACAGCATATAGGTTTAAAGCAAGCGAAGCGCAAACCGTAATATAATTAGTACCTAAATCGATTTGTCTGGCTAACCACTCAAATTGAACCTACCTGGCGAGTATAATTAGATAAATGTTTAGGGTGTTTGCAGACAACCGATTCTTTATTTCGACTATATAGGTATAAGGGTTGTTTATGAAAACTGCTCAAGGCGGTAAAGGACAAAAAGTGTAGACCAAATAAATTTATTGAGCTATTTATTTATTAAAAGAACTTTCGTGGTTTAAGGGCAGAGCACATCACCTCGATATGCGTGACATGTACGTCATTATGACTGTGTGACATACGGCACACTGCGGTACGCGCGTGATGACGTGCAAGCATACGCAGGTAGTGTGCCGTCTCTCATAACAGTCATTACAACCGGTACACGCGTGATGACATGCATGCATACGTCATGTATACGCAGGCAGTGATCAATGCCCTTTTTTACCCGACTGCCTCAGAAGGAGGGTTATGTTTTTCGAGAGTATGTATGTATGTGGACAAAAAAAAACTTTTTTACGGGCTACAGCCCAAATGGATAGTTGAATTTTGACATATGAGGAGTCGTTAGATTCGTCTCAGCAGCGCGAGTGACACTGGCTATATTAAAAAAATATAGATTCAGGATGGCAGTTTTTTAAAGCAAAATACTACTTTAAAATTACCGCAGTCGGGGTTTTTGTTTTTTAACACATCTACTTGTTTCTACATAAAGACAGAAGAGAGAGCTGTTAGAAAATTTTGCCTAACAGTCTGGCCAAATAATCGGAGCGCCCTCCTGCACACACCCTTATGAAGCTTTTATGTATTATGGTTATGTCCTACCGCAGAGCCACTGCCCTTTTGGCATTGACCTACATAAATACTGAAATACATTTTATCATTAAGTCAATGGAAGTAATTTGTTTGCACTGATTTACAGTGGGATTTTAATAACCAAATGAATATTCAACTCACCCACTAAGCATATTATATTATATTATACTTATTATATTATATGGTAGGAACAGAATGGGTATGAAAAAAATTGGACCTCCGAATTTGTAAATCTATCAACTAGTCAGTAATTTTGTATGGGAGGTCCAAATATTTTTTCATATTTCGACCCATGTGCCATGCCAGCCAAAGGAGAAAGTTGTTCAGATTCATGAGTACCTTGACCTTCTTTCGGCTTGTTTTGTTACTCCCTTCATATTAAGCGTAATTTTATGAACAAAGCTAATTTTCCGCTTCGCTTACTTTAAAATGGCATAACACAAACAAATTTTTTACTAATAGTCGGTTCTAACTGAATGATGTTCCTGGAATACTAACCTAATTTTACTATCGTAAACGATCTGCCTACCCCACGAGGGATAAATTCGTGATGTGTTTACCTTCACTGAGTTTGATTTGGAGTATATATGGGTGCCACACAGTACAACAAACGAAAAAAAATTATGTTTTCAATAAAACTTACACGTGATTTCAAAGTTGGATTGTGACTAACTTTGCATTTACCAGACAATATAATCAGGTTATTATTTTTGGAACACCCTATTTTGCAAGTTCTATAATGATTCTTGATGTGGTTTGTGATTATCAATCACCATTAATTGTATTGTTTTTTTGCATTGCTTTGATCTTAACACTACCGCCTTAATCTTTAAGCCTACGACATAACATAACACATCCTACTACTTTTCTATGTAAAAACTCTGGCATAACAACAGCCTACAAGGCCAAAACTTATTTCACCCACTACGCAAATCTCTAAAAGATAAATTGTTTGTTCGATTTAGTTGAGTCGGTAAATCCGAACGCACCTTTACAGGCAGCTTGATTTGAACTGACAAATGGTACACCATCAATCAGGCGGAAATCATACGTAACGTCCGCTGGTGCGCTATTTTAGCGCTGCGTAACGCATACGAACTACCACCATAATACCCATGCCCACAATATGGTTTATGTCAAACGGTTTCGGGGCATTTTACGAAAACATCAACTTTTTGTCGCTTTCGTGACGCTATGGGAGCACCTACGCTTATGTTTATGTATGATTCAAAGCTACTGGATTTGTCGAACCTAAAGTTTTTAAATGAATATCAATTCTGCATTCGTGGACGCAGTGTTGTGCGTCAATCAAACTGCTTGACATAAACTGTATTTGTGTAAAAGTAAGGTGGAAAAGAGCATTCATGGTGGAAAACAGATTCGCAGCGTTAAAATATCGCAGTAGTGGACGTTAAGTATGATTCCCGCCTTTTGTTACTACAAGCAGCCAAAACAAGCGCCAAGCTACTATGCAATTTATATCGAAGCCAGGTTTAGAATTTAGCATAATGTCAGGCAGATAGCTGGTTTGAAAAATAAGCCGGAGTTTCATTTGATTGGTCTACGATTTGTACCTAAGCTATCATCAAGGCGAGTCTCCTTCTCAAGTTTTCAAAACATCTGACAAAACAAAACATCTATAAAAACTTCAAAATTATTTATACCGGGTGTAAGGGATGGTGTACAAAAAACGTTGCAAACATGATCAGACCAAGAAATTGTAGAAATGTTTCTAAAACTATTTTTTAAATGACCGAAAAAGTCTTGTGAATGACTATACATCAATGTTTTCCGTTTTGTTTGGAAAACACGTAAACAAGAGACTCGGCTTCATAGTTACAATTTAACGGCTTCTTACCGACAATGTTTACGCGTTATGGTAAGCTTATAAACCAAGCGTCGTGACAACGACGCGCGTCAACGACGCCGTCAAATTTTGACGGCGTCGTTGTCGCTGCGGTCTTGTAGAAAAACCCGACCGCATCCCATACAAACCCTGAGCTTCTCAGCGCGCTGTCAACGTGACGGCGACGCGGCGGCGTCGTTGACGCTGACGCCCGGTCTTTCTGGTATCCCCATACAAACCAGTCATTTGACAGCGACAACGACGCCGCCGCGACGCCACGACGTTTGGAAAATAAGGGTACCATTATCATGACGGTTTTAACAGCGTCTAAATATCGAAAGCTCAACGGGTAAGAACCATACCCGTTTCAAGTTTATTAACTATCTCAGAGTTGGTATTATGCATGATAGACTTAGAATGAACATTGATATTAGATATTTGACACGGTCACTCGCTGCATTCGCTTCCAAATGACAGGTATGGAGCTCCCTTTCTCACTTGAGTTTACCACCAAATGGGAAAGCGAGCGCCATTCAACTTTTATAAGGCGAAATCAGCAAGTGGCTGTCTCAACTGTAGTCATGTTGTCAAAAGCAATGTAAATAAGTTCTTAGTTGTATTTTATAATACTGTCGAAAAAAATTCTTTTCAAGTGCCTTACTTCCTCGCTTGTAAAGACAGAAAATCCTTCTGCCATTTCAAACTAAAGATAGAGAAGGTTTCTCTTAAATGTCTCTGCCATTTGAAATCTAAGTTAGAATTCTTTACAAAATGTCTACATTGTATTCCCTAATGAACACCATCTACTGAAGTTAAATGAATCCTTACAAAATATTTTATTTCAAAGAATGGGACTGTAGAGTTTTTAAAGAAAGTTGCAGCCTGGTCATTTAAAGAATGAAATTATATTCTTACGATAAGGCCTTATCACCCAGTCAGATGCGGGTCATTAAGCAAGTCGGTAAAAAATAAACTCTCTCACAAGTATTTTATAAGGACATTTTAAATTCAGTGCAAACATTTTCAGGCCTCTTTATCTTTCTGTGTGTTTTATCCGAAAGACGGAAAAAACCTTAGACATCTCAATACTCTAAATGTCGCATAACAAGTCGTTGAGTACGAGTGGACCAAATCCGTTATCATAGTTCGCAAAAAAGTTGTTTAGCTGTTCGACAAGCAATGAATTTCAAATGACTCCATATTAAATCAAAAAGGACCCGAATTGAAACGTAAATTATTTCAGTAACGTTGTGTTTACGTTGCATATGATACGCACGTGCTTTCAGCAAATAAGGGCTTTCTGTTTATCGTCTCATTAGTAAAGTAATCAAGCTAACGAGGATACATTGTAATTTTATAAAGTTTTTGGAATTGGTGACTTGCGTAGTTTATTTTTATGCCTTGGTAGCTACCAATACCTAATAAACAACACCTAATACTAATGTACTCTAATGTCGTCATTTGTGCCCTACAAGTTAGTGTTATTTGATATCTACTCTAGATAATGCACCTAGGTATTGTTATTATAACTATAAGTTTATTAATCTATGTCGCCACTAAAGTTTGGAACTTACCTGCGAATAGTTCAGAGTAACGAAATTGTAGTAGATAATATACCTACCTATGTTAGTGAAAGATATGTCAATTGACAAAATCTTTGGAGTCGTCGTCTTTATACATCAATATTTCGTGTCCAAACTGTCAGCAGGTGAGTTTCTACCCTAACCTCGCAACCGCAAGACATTTCTATACAGGGAGTAACGGAAAGGGTATAACAAGCCGAAAGGAGGTCAAGGTACTCATGAAACTGAACAACTTTCCCTATGGAACATAGGTCGAAATATGAAAAAGAAATTTGGGGCTCTCATACAAAATTGCCGATCAACTGATTGATTTACTATAAGCGGTCCAAATTTTTTTCTCATATTTCGACCCATGTTCCATAGAGAAAGTTGTTCAGTTTCATGAGCACCTTAACCTCCTTTCGGCTTGTTATACCCTTTCCGTTACTCCCGGTATATGCATGTTATGTTCGTGTTCTAAATGAACTTGCAGTGTTCATTCATAATTTAATTCACATGACAAGCTACATGGTGGAATTTAAATTTACTATAGGCTGCTTAAACACAAATACATACATTATATGTCATGCAAACATTCACGGTAATCTTACTATAAAACGTAATTAATGACGTTTTCTAAAAGCTAAATATTTCAATAAACTCAAATGGACCCAAGTCTTATTAAAGCTTTTCACAGTATTTATTCGAAAGGCATGTTTTGACTGGTATGTTGCGTTGCAGTCATACATACCATACTGTACTGTTTAAAAGAAGAATTTCAGGGATAACATCAACGCAGCACAGGAGAACTGGGCATTGTAAATCAGAAACACAGAGCAGGAATGTCATCCTCACGCGCGTCCGAGGTTGAAATTCCTGATCTGTGAGCAGAACATAACCAACCTTGAGTCCTGTAACCACAGATCCCTCGTGTCTATGGGAGGCAGCTCAGTCTCCGTGGAGGCTGCCGAATGCTGAGGAGTTCCACCACGCCCGCCCAAGAACCGCTTCCACGTGCAACGGCGATCTGGACAAATCAAGTAGTTTTTAAAACTTTATTATTGTTTTATTTTTGTAGTGAAAGTCATGTAATTTATAACAATGATAAATATAATGTTATGTATAAAAACCGTAAAAGGCAGTTATTTTAAATTGTAAACAAGAGATAAAAATCTTCTATTTGAAAATGCCATGAACAAACCCGTTTCCCAAAAAAACTCTCTACACATGATTCGAGATTGCTGTAGTCAATTATTATAAATAGGAACGTGAGCTGTTTGTCCATGGATAGATATTTAAAATTCCATTCAAAACTTACTAAATCATAGTATTCATTGATATTAATGACATCCTTTGAAAGAATGAGAATAAAATGCTAATTTCCTAAACTTGGATACCTCTAATAATTCAAAGCAAAAGACAAAATTGAGTGTCAAGAAAGTTCGATAGTTGTTCGTGCTTCTTTTATGCAATGTCAGAAATATCATTAGTTAGACTGGCATTTATAAAGTATTAAATTGTTTGAAGCTAGAATAGAACGAATTTTTAGATTTATTTTTGTTAGATGGATGGATGATAGTTTGTAGATCAGTTTTAAAGACACTTCTACTTGTGAAAATATGCGTAGTGAAAATGTCTATTAAGCTTTGGAAAAAGTTCATATTGTGTATCGTACAACAAAAAGTTGAAGTGTTTTGTTTGTTAAAAAATAAAGATTGCTTGATAAAAACAACATCATTTAGTAATAGTTAATATTTGGAATTAAAATAGTCATTATAAAATATAGTACAACACAATACATATATATGAGTTTTATCATCAAACTTAATGAAATACAACCTTATAGACAGTCGTCAAAATAAAGACATTATACCTTAAAAATCATCCCCCACATCACATTGTGATTGATTAATATACATAACATCTCATGAAAAATACGCGTGAAAAGATGCAAAAAGTATCCTCGATACTAAGTTTTAAATCCTGTGTTGTAGTAGTTTTCATAGTTCAAATAGGTATCGGACACAGGAAAATATACTCTTTCACCGAGTCAAAAGGGACACCGGGGATAGTACTTAGGTCCACTATGCTTGTCAAACACAAAAGCTTTTAACAGATTATAGGTGACCTTCTACGTAAGAACTATTGACATATGGAGTTATTTTTCCCTTTTTGCGTTGCGAAAGGTTTACATTTCACAGGAATTTAGGATGGGTTTTGTTACTGTGAAAAATACCTTTGATGGATTTTTGCACACGAAAATACTTTTTAAATTGTATTTTGATAGCGACCTTTTCATGGAATTGAATGGATAAAACGCATAGGTTGATCCCTATTATTGAACAAAGAGTCAATAATTGATTTGTTTTTGACCGTGGCGGTACTTTTTTTGTGTGAACAAATATCGGTAAAATATAGGTTCAAGGCCTAATAACTGAGCAGAAGGCTAACAAAGAATGACTAATATTTTCCCAAAGGGATACCTCGCCCTTTTTCATTTAATTTTAGGCAGCGTCCAGTGAAGAATCCGGTACCTTATTATGCCGGTTATATAAGTCAGTTGGGGATTCAACAGGATTCAATCTATATTTTCCGAGAAAAATATTCATTAGCGAAAAAGATTATAAGAGTGGACTGGTCAAGGAAAGTAATATTATGTAGTATATATATAGGCATGTCTAATGTACGTACATGTCGTTCAATATACAATACATATAGTTACAATATTGGATTGTCCTCGAAATCAGACACACTTCCAAGAAATAAATCTTGTCTTTGTACTGAACTGGCAGAAAACCTTGGATGAAAATAAAGTTATAGGTCCGATAAATTTCGTCCGTCTAGGAAGTTTGGATTTCTATAATTTGGAAAAGTAGAGCAGTAGTAGATACCTACCTAAGTTTTTGGTCGTTTAATAATTTTGTTTTTCTAAATATGACTGTGTGTGAAACTAGTTTAAGTAAACGATGGGTAACTTATAGCCGAGAGGTACAGGCTTGTCCGTATGGTGCCAGCTTAGAATAGCATCAACCCATATCATTCTCGTGGGTGTCATAAGAAGCAACTAAGGGATTTGAGAGCTGATGTGTATTGCAATTTTAAACGACAGGCTGACAACCTGTCACTATGGTAATACACAGTCTTCTGTATGACTCTCACACTTTTGTAAGACGTGGTGTAAAATTACCGTTTTCACAGGTGTTTAAAGGATTTTCATAGTCTTTATTTTACCCGCATCGGAGTTCCGAGAACTAACATAATATTGTTGTTTTGATGCTCCCCCAGGTACTGAAAAGTTGTGAAGAGTTGTTTTATTCGAAGTTTTCTCCCTGTTCCATACACAAAAGATAACAAAATCTATCAAGTCTCCTACCGCAGGCACTCAGCAAAGTCCTCTTGGAACATTGATCGAATTGTCTAACAAGACTACCCATTTATCGTTCTGATTGGTCGAAAGATGCGCTTTCAAGCTTTGACATTTTAAACTATAGTACCTAGATATTTTGTCACCGTTGAAAAAGCTTGATTGGAGAGCTTAAGTGATTGCTCGACTTAACTAAAACACCCAATAAATTTTAAAGGACACGATAGACACAATTTAAGGCATCTTTTTTATTTCAATAAATTGCAATGTGTTACAAGAGCCATCAATGAATCTTTTAAAAAATCATTTTATAAAATCCCATAGGTACATTTGCACCTTTAAATTCTCTGCCTTACAGGCTTCTAATTATTCTAAACGTAGTGTAGAGCCATTGCTGTGTATATCACGAAAATAAATCTACGCATTTCGAGTTCGCAGAAGTGTAGGTAGATATGTCGCAGTACGAGGGCAGAATTAGGTTTTTGGCCAAAAGCCGGCATATGGCAGAAGCGTAGACTTCCTTCGGCCATCGTCCTAAGCTGATCCAGGTTTTTGGCCAAAAACCTAGGATTTTGGCCAAAAAACTAGGAGTTTAGCCAAAATCCTAGATTTGTTTAGTATTATGGCTTTTTTTGCATTTCGGGGGAACTTCTTCGTCTTCGAGTAGTACACCAAGTCGCCCAACGAGCCGATGGACCCTGGTATCAGAGTTAAGTTTTCAACCGCCTACTGCAAGTAGCAGGCCTCTAACATGGTTGTGTAACGACCGCCGTCTAAGTGATCGATCATAGAGAGCAGTCGGGACCGACGGCTATTGTGCCCGTGTGGTTCGGGGAAACGAGGAGTGGAGAGGTACTTTATGCACCTCCCTCTGATCTTTTGAGGGTAGACTTGGACACCGTAAATGGATACCCTGAAGGACGGGGGGTAACATCAGACAGTCTGAACAGCAGAATTGTCTCGGATTCCCTGAAGGGCAGGGAGGAGCATCAGACACCATAAGAGCAGGACGTACCACTGAACGCTCTAGAGGATTGGTGGTAGCTTTGGACGCCCTGGAGACCGGAGGTAGCGTCGGTCCCCCAGAAAATCCAATGCCCATCATCTTACATCCTCCAGAGTGTCCGACGCTACCCACGCCCTCCAGAGCGTCTGACGCTACCTCCCACCCTCCAGAACGTCCAATGCTACCTCCTGCCTTTCGAGGTGTATGCCCGAACTACACGGGCACGTTAAGCCGTCGGTCCCGATTGCTCTTTATGATCACTTAGACGGCGGTCGTTACACAACCTTGTCAGAGGCCTGCTCCTTGCAGTAGGCGGTTTAAAAACTTTAACACCAGGGTTCATCGGGTCGTTGAACGACTCGGTGTCCCACACGAAAAAAGAAAGAAAAGAAGTAAGAAAAATATTTTTTTCACAAAACAGTCACTTTTTGAGCTAAATATAACAACAAATACCTACTGAAAAGATGTATAAAATTAAAATTAATTCCTTACGATAAACGTGATTTTCACGTGAATTTCGTACATAATCGTACGGTACCTTTCGTGCGCAAGCCCAAATCGCATTTTGCCGACATTTGAATTACCACTAGAAGAAGAAGAAGTTCCCCCGAAATGCAAAAAAAGCCATAATACTAAACAAATCTAGAATTTCGGCCAAAATCCTAGTTTTTTGGTCAAAAACCTGGATCAGCTTAGGACGATGGCCGAAGGAAGTCTACAATTCTGCCATATGCCGGCTTTATTAAAAACCTCATTCTGCCATCGTACTGCGACAGATACATACATTGGCTGAGAATAACGTATTTTCTGTAAAGTAAGCATTTCCCAAAATAACGCGGTAAAAAATGTTGTTGTCAAGCTCATGTTAGTCAAGCTACAGTTGAGGAATTGGATTGATTTGTCTTCATTCAACCGCAATTCAGCTCATTTTTCATCCAAGCTGCTAGCATTACGAGACGGGGGTTTGCTAGAAGGTATTTTTACCGTTATATGTAGCCTTAATCGACTTGCATTTGTCCTACCTTCTAGTCTACCTTCATTTGGTTTTACACAGAATTTAACAAATTACAACTTTATATTAGTGACAGCTTTTCCACATTCAACGTTTTAGAACTGACAAACTAGATTGATTCGTCTTCAACCGCAATTATGCTCATTTTTCAACCGGAATGCTAGCATTACGAGACGGGCGGTCCGGTAGTATGTTCACTGTTGAATGTAGCCCTAATCGACTTGCGTCTTTACCTTCATTTGATTTTACACAGAATTTTACAAATTACATCTTCTCTATATTGTGACAGCTATTCCACGATCATTCAACGTTTTAGAAAACTAGATTGATTTGTCATCAACCGCTATTCTACTCATTTTCATCCGGACTGCTAGCATTACGAAACGTTGGGTTCGCTACTATGTTCACCGCTAAAATGTGACCTTAATTGACTCGCATTTGTCTTTACCTTTATTTGGTTTTACACAGAATTTTACAAATTACAACTTCTCCATATTAGTGACAGCAAATCCACGATCATTCAACGTTTTAGAACTGAGAAACTAGATTGATTTGTCTTCAACCACTATTCTGCTCATTTTTCATCTGGAGTGCTAGCATTACGAGACGGGCGGTACGCTAGTATGTTCACCGCTAAAACCTTAATTGACTTACATTTGTCTTTACCTTGATTTGGTTTTCACAGATTTTAACAGAAATCCACGATCATTCAACGTTTTAGAACTGAGAAACTAGATTGATTTGTCTTCAACCACTATTCTGCTCATTCATCCGGAGTGCTAGCATTACAAGACGGGCGGTTCGCTAGTACGTTAACCGCTAAAATGTGACCTTAATTGACTCGCATTTGTCTTTACCTTTATGTGAATTTATACAGATTTTTTCAGAGTACGACCTCTCTGTATAGGTGATAGAAAATCCACGATCATTCAACGATTAAAATTGATTTGTCTTCAACCGCAATTTACTTATTTGTTATTGTGGTCCAGTTATTAAGATCCCACCCAAAACATAAATGTGAAAGGCTGCCAAGTTCGATAATATTGGAATGCTTCGCCTATAAAAGAAGTGAGATCTAAATAAGTACCAAGTTCCATACACAGACCTCAGTTAAAAATAGTTACAGGAATGCACACTTGATTTTTCGCAGTTTGGAAATAAGAATCTACTTTCCAAACTGCGGAAAATCAAGTGTGCATTCCTGCCGGTGTGTCGCTTTTTTTGCTCGAACTTGGCGGACACACTGCCGTGTGTCTAGATACTACTTCACTTATTTTTAATTTAAATCTACGCTCTTGTCGGCGGAGCAACTACAAATCATTTCTATTCTCCGCTAGAGACTTAACCTCTTGCTACGACACAACATTCACTTACTCTTTAATCTGTTGAAAGTAGTTTCTTCCAGGTCTTGCCCGACCTCTTTTTCTTTCTATTTTTGCTTCTACAATCATCTTAAGGAATTTTTTATGTCTTAGGTATGAAGTGGCCCATCATGTTTCCCCTTCTATTCTTTACAAGAGGTAAAAATCTTTTTTAGTTATTTTGGCTAGGTAACAAACACTGAATACAACTTCCGTGACTTCAAAGCGAATAAAATCTTTCACTGTGTTTATTTGAAACTTTTTTCGACTAATCTCTTTGTGGAATCTTTCCTGTTAACGAGAACTTTTTGTTGAGAACCGCTCGTTAACACGAACCGGAGTTGTGCGCGGTTTTGTCTGGTTTGTGTTTCATAATACTTTCACTTTATGTTCTTGTTCTATGAGAAAATGTACCTTGTCGTGATTTTGTAACTCATTTACTTATTTGTTACGTACGTGCATTTCTGAAAATTAACTTAAATCCAACAATAAGATTTTAGTCGGTCTCTCCACCACGTATTCTTTTTGAGATCGAGTATCGAGCTGATACATTATCAAAAATTCTGACTTTCTTTGCGCTACCACCACGGCGCGCAGCCTCGAAGAGGTGAGATATTTTACCTAATAGCTCGAACCAAATTCCATACCTAGTCAATTTATGTAGTTCAAGTTTTTCCTACTAGAATCATTCATTTCTCTTTTTCAACTCTACCCTTAATTTAGTTTACAAGCTGGGCTACAGAAATAAGAAAAAAAAATGCTATTGTAAGACTTTGGTTCAACTTCAAAAGAAAAATTCGCACTCCTTCCTCTCTACTTTTGTTATATAAGGAATATCAAATTCATGAAAAATAAAGGTCTTCTTAATTGTTTGTGCCTTTTGGTGGTAATATTTCATATTATTTTCCTAAACGCCCCAGTTCGTTATACAAAATCTTGTTATATAATGTTACCTACTGAATTCGCTCCAAAGATAATCTTTTCAAATCCTTCAGTCAGCTTATGCTGACAAACGTTTCTTGATTATAGAAACGCAAAGGGTTTTGGAAACCCTTCAATGTACCTACCCGGCATAATCAATTATAACTGGGTCAGCTGCGTCAAACGACCACACACTCTACTAGATGCTAAAGTGTCATTTTCTCTAAGTAACCATTCCAGTTACCGTGTGGTGCCGGCTTAGAATAGCATCACCCCATATCTTTCCCGTGGGTGTCGGAAGAGGCGACTAAGGAATAAATTCATCCAGGAGTTCAATCCCTGAATGAATTTCACAATCGCATTGCAACATCTCGCATTACGCTCACCAACCCGCCTGCCAAGCATAGTGAGTATGGCAAATACCCCCCCTACTAGGGGGAGGCCCATGTTCAGCAGTGAACTTTATTGTGGTTAATTCAGTTATCAAGCCGAGATATTGCCTCGGAAAATGGTAATGAATGCTTGCTGATTAAAATATCCGATAACCTGGTAAACCATATTCGTCACTGCCACACTATACTAGGCAGAAGGTTGTGCAGGAGATGGGCAATGACAAACTTAGGAGTCAAAATCCTTAGCATTGAGGAACTGATTGATTATAAGTTACCATCACCACTGAACAATCGAAACCATGCCAGAAAGATGCGTTTGATCTCTGATCATCAGACAAAAGGGTACACTGATATCTTGGAATTTTCAATGCACTCACAGCGCAATATTATTCTCAAAAATTAAATAATGAGAAAATTGAAAAATTCAGATTTCAGAGAATTTTTGTCAGAGTGTTTTCGCCTTTGGTACGTCCAGAAGTCTATGTGGTCGTTGGTTGCGGCGTAGGATGTAGAAGTAATCTATGGAGCTAAATGAAATTGCAGCCTACCTTGTGACGCAGAAATAAGCACATAGGAATATACATAGTATGACGCTTATATTTCAACGTAAGAACAGCACAATAATGGGATCGTTTTGAAAAAATAAGAATCATAAAAAATACTTACCTATTATAAAGCCTTTTAATTGGATCAATATATTTACCGGTGTTACAGATCAAGCACGACTTTCAATCTGTAAAAAGCTTTTAAATTAATTGCTTTGGGCTTAACGTAAATAGGTACCTGCGACTCGAACCCAGCTAGCCTAACTGGGCTTGACATTTCAGATTAAGTAAAGTCTTAGTAGTCCCTATACTGGGTGTGAAAGACAGCTCTTCGAATAATAATAGGGGTTCTTCTTCCTGACCATCGATTCCTCATGATTGAAGGTCGCGATCACTGTAAGTAGGACTATTCTGAATAGCTCTCCATGTTGGTCGCTCTTTCGCAATATGTGTTGAGCTTAGGAGATTTAGGGGTTATTCAGTTTGTGAATTGAACCACTTCCCGTAAGAAATTATCCCACCAAAAAACATTCTGTAAAAACTAGCCAAGTCTCGATTGAGCTGATTGTTTATCACTAAAAGGCATGAAATCTAGACCCAGTAATGCCAAGTCTAAGGTTCCTTGATTCTATTTCTTTATTATTATGATTAAAGTTATATGACTGGCCGTTGAACAATGAACATTCTTTATACTTTTGTGGATACAAGTCAACAGCCAGTCGTATAACTTTAACCGAGACTTGGCTAGTTTTTTACAGAATGTTTTTTGGTGGGATTTCACTTATTTTTGTAGAAGCGTCCCACCAAGCTGAAAAACTTTTGCTTTGAAGTCATATCTGTATCTCCTATGATTTAGCTGAGCTCCTATTGTGTGCCTGGTGGTACTCCTAACCTTCGAATATCCTAGTTTTTATAGTTTTTCCTTTATGTGTCCATCAAATTCTACCTCTGTACCAAATTTCAGCTCTCTGAGTTTATGGGAAGTACTAGTTCTATTTTGATGATCATGAGTGAGTGTCTGTCTTAAATGCGAAACTTTGCCTTGTCGTAACTTTGGAACTAAAATATGATCTACTGACTTGAAATTTTGGATTTTAAGTATGTAATTACATTTTACTAGATGACAAAAATTTCAGCGCTCTAGTCTTATCCAAAAATTCTCAAATAGGGGCCTGAAAATACGGCGAAATGGTTCCAGTAAAGTATGGTACGGCAGTGTTTGCTTCGCGCTCGACTTGGCGGGGGCACTGCCGTGCCCCCAGATTTCAGAAAATGAATCAAAAACTGACTTTGAATAGTAAATGCAGTCAGCTAATTGTGATTTTTGTATGGGAGGTAACTTTTATGGGGCTTTTTGTGATATATGATAGGGAAAAGTTGTTCAGTTTCATGGTCTGCATGCACCGTATTAGTAATTGGAGTGCTATCCCTTACACCCTGTATAAAGGTCCAACAAACAATGTCAAGGCCATTTCCGAACGGTCGGTATCCGATACTTAGTCCAGGAAGATATTACGATACTATCACTTAAGTTGACTTAGTATTGTGATTATTTTAGATGAACAATTTAATAGCGAAATATTTTCTAGATTTTGCAAAACTAGATACTATTTAGAGACTACGGATTTATGTCTCAATTTTTTTGCCGAAAGTGTTTTGCTGGGAATATCAGCGAACAGATTATCACATAAGTGCAAAAAATAAGAATTAGAATAATTCTAACCATAGCTATCTTTATTGTTTTTTGTTTGCTTAGCTACAATGTAAAGAATTCGAACGAGAGCAGAATATATAATAGTCGAGAATAAAGAATATTACGAGAAATTTCAATATTTTTTTTCAACATCGTTGAATCTTTTCTACGCGCAAGAGATAAGGCTACAATATTTTTAGAATATGAGTTCAAGAAAAGAATTTCATATATTAAAAAAAAGGTAACGGTTCGTGATTATCTAAGAATAGATAATTCAAATGTCGGCAAAATGCGATTTGGGCTTGCGCACGAAAGGTACCGTACGATTATGTACGAAATTCACGTGAAAATCACGTTTATCGTAAGGAATTAATTTTAATTTTAACCATCTTTTCAGTAGGTATTTGTTGTTATATTTAGCTCAAAAAGTGACTGTTTTGTGAAAAAAATATTTTTCTTACTTCTTTTCTTTCTTTTTTCGTGTGGGACACCGAGTCGTTCAACGACCCGATGATCCCTGGTGTCAGAGTTTTTCAACCGCCTACTGCTAGTAGCAGGCCTCTGACATGGTTGTGTAACGACCGCCATCATAGACAGCAACCGGGACCGACGGCTTAACGTGCCCATTCGAAGCACGGAACCATCTCACTTGCGGACAATCAGGTGGTTCAGCCTGCTCAATGTCCTAACCAGACTGGGAACAAACTCACAAAGTGATAAATATCAACTTTTGTGAGTGACCCCACCGGGAATTGAACCCGGAACCTTTGCGTGGCAGGCAGGCATACTAACCACTGCGCCACATCGGCTGCCTTTCTGACATTTTTCTTACTAATAATGTAGGTACATGAAACACAGCCTTCAAACCAAAATCAGATAAAACTGAGCAAAAAGCGCGATTTTGTTTAATAGTTTGCCCCCCCCCATTATAGCTTAAGGGGTTAATATTTATTGTTAAAGTCGCAACAGAAATACGACACCTGAAAAATTATTAGTTCTAAATGAGATACAGACGGACAGACAGACACACAATGAAGTCGCAGTAATAGGTACTGTTCCGTTTTCTCCCTTTAGGTACGGCACCCTAAAAAGTAGCTAAGTTAAATCTTGAGATGTTGTAATACCGACTTGATAAAATATAAATTGGATCATTTAAACGTAATAACAAACCTCAAGGGAAATAATCCCGCTTCCCGAAAGCCAGATGAAAATAAAATTTTAGTCAGGAAATTAGGGAAGAGGCCCAGTTCGGTACACATTAAAAAGCAGTCCCGATTGGTCTCAAAGCTATTATAAAAAAAACTAAAAACAAGACTTTTCTAAATCTTTAAAGTGCATATATTTTGTATAAACACTTTTCTTTTTCGTTTCGATTAATTAAAATATTTACCAAAATCAATTACGAATCAAAGTTTAAATACAAGGTGTAGGCGGCGGTGTAAAGAAAACTTTGCAGGCGTGCACAGGCCATGAAACTAAACAACTTTTGAACCATAGAACATAATTATAGCGCTAAACGAAAAAAACGGACCACCAATACAAAATTTATGATTAATTGACGGACTTTGTAGGAGAGTTGTTCAGTTTCATAGTCTGGGCAGGCTTGCAAAGTTTTTATTACACCATCCCTTACACCCCGTATATCATCGCCGTGTTGCGGTGAAAAAAAAGATATTATGGATAAAAGAAGGAGAGAAATAGGAAAGGGTGCGCCTTTTGCCCAGGTAGTTTTACAACAAGACGATACAAGAGTGTAAAACACGGGTGACTCTTTTGTATGGATTAAAAAAATACTACCTAACCAGGACTGTGGCAAAATGGGGCTGAGTCAATTAGGGGCCGATCTTATCATGAAAAGTGCTTATTCTCACAGAAGAGGTCTAGGGATTATAAAACATTCATGCAAAAGGACTTTTTCAAATCAAGAGCCGTTCTTACACGTACCATGAGATTTTCCGCTTTTCTGTCGAATCCGCTTTTCTGACGAGAGCTCTCGACGAATACAAAAATCGGATGCGGGGAGGGTGGATAAATACTGGTCTGATGGATGACATTTGAGGTACGGATATGCGTTCAACTCGATGATAGAAGATGAAAATCAGATACCATGGCACATATCGCTTCGAATTGCGGCTTTTCATTGCGTCATTTCTATGGTGTCAGCCACGAACCGCAAAGTGGTGCGACATGTGTATGAATCACCAAAACATTCATGTAAATGGACTCATTCAAATCAGCTTAGTAAAATGGCGATCGCATGAGTCTGAGAGATAATTCGGGAAAAAATTGAATTGGAGAGAGATTAATTATGGAAAGTTGAGGCGAACTCAGCCAAAGTGGGATGGAAAAGTGTTTCGACAGAATTTATTTGAATGCAAGATTATTCAAGATTCGTATCACCAACAGGTATATTTTTTTGTAACTCAGAGTAAATATTAACAAAACGAATACGTAATGAAGTAAAAAGATGGATAAATTCATGGGAGTTTGTGGGCACTTTCGGTGGGTTAATCAGAAAGTTAGGTTATATTGTAAGTAAGTAAACAAAAGGTGAACTTTTCGTATAAGGTTGTTTACAAATACCAAAACTTGCCTACTAACTTGTAACAGGTTTTTATTGATAAAAAAACATGTATGATGCCCTATTTTTACGTAACTTTTTATTTTTAAAAACAAAGCCTCGGCACCGACACACAAAATTTATGTGTGTCACCTCACCATTAAATAAAGCTGAACAAATATTTTTATAGTATATAATACTTCTGAAAAAGAACGTCTAGGAATTTTAGCTCCTAAATAAGAAGAGATTAACTATAAAACAAAGATAAAGATATGACTACACACGGGATGTAAGGGACGGTGTATCAAAAACTATTATCGCTTGCTCAATTTACCATGTAAATATGAATATTATCACTCCCAACTCACACGATTTCAGATAAAACTCCAGCAGCTATTTGTCTTCAGAAGTGTAAAATAATCCACCCAAACTATTAACCCCTCAGTTTAAAACTTCCCAACTTATATGGGGGCTTTAATCGCTGTTGGCCCACGAGTTTCTGACTGAAATATCGGAAAACCTTCATAGTTTTGATCATAAAGTCTATCTGCCGTTGCGAGGCATCTAGGAAGTGGAATCGATAAAATCAAACTCGTAATGCTACGTTTCAGCGATTATAGCTAAGCATCGAAATGCACCTGCTTAGGCAGCAGTCTATACCTACCTTAAAATCTTCAGTTGCTTGGGTAATTTGACCACCCTTTGGCTTGTTATACCCTCTTTGTTAATCCCTTAGGTTACTCCAGATAAAAAACAGTTAAACATGGGATACGATTACTTGAGTGGATAATCTTTGATGTCATATTTCAATTACTTATATTTGTGACAGAACTATGTAAAAGAAAAATTAGGTTCACTTTATACCTAGGTGTCATATGTCAGTGTCGTCTAGTGGTACCGTCACCATCATGACAAACTTGTTATTTAAAATTGATAGAACCTACGCCGTTTTCCTAATTCGTGCTACTATTACAGAACTATATCCACACAACAAGCTAACTAATAAAAAGTACAAATCAATCCAAATGTAGGTTTAAATTACGATTAACATTATATCTACATTTTGATATCGGTCTGTCTCAGTGTACTTGTAATTTCAGGCACATTGAAATTAATTGCATTAATTATTAATTGGTTGATGCCTTACACCAGATAACAGCGTGTGGTCATTAAAATGATATATGAATAACCAATATCATTTTGTCATAGCACCTACATAAAACAGCTATGTAACATTACGTTATTGACTTAATTGAAAGGTTTATTGTAGGTTGTCATTTTATGAATAATAAACAAAAATATAACACCGGAAAAACGAGAAATAAGAAAACATAACCCATTGAATTAAATTAATTGCCATTTAAGACTTACTAAAGTATGACAATGAACTACATAGCTGAAAACTTGAGTAGAACTAAAACTGTCAAATACCTACTTGAGTTAATTTTTCTTCACTGTTTTATTAATACAAGCACCAATAATTTCTAAATACTAGGAAAAGATAAATAAGAAAAGCTATTAATTTGAATTTTCCAATTGAGTCCAAAAGTTTTAGCCCTCTCACAAGCCAAGGGTTAAATTGTAAATAAATGGGTTGGCTGGAAGAGATCTCTTTTAAGGAACAAGCTCACCCTTGTGACAATATTATTTGTTAAATATTTTTGTGTATCGTCGACGGTCTCTGACGATTTTGATGCCTTTCTAAGGAGTGGACTGAGCTGGCTTTGGATCGGAAAAAGTGGAAGACCGCAGGGGAGGTCTTTTTCGAGCAGTTGGATCTAGTAGGCTTAATATAATAATAGTATTTTCTTCTTCTTCTTCAACCCGTAGCTACCCAATGCAGAGTGTAGGTCTCCTCCAACGATCTCCACTTTCGACGGTCAAGGGTTAGTCTCTTCCAGCTCTTCCCAGTGACTGCGACAATGTCGTCTGTCCATCTTGTCGGCTGTCGACCCACGTTTCGTCTTCCCTTTCTCGGTCTCCATTAGTAATAATAGTATATTTGATGCAATAAAGAGTAAATATTTATAGTTTAAGATCTTACTGTAAAACTTATCCTTCGGCGTACACAGAAACTCCATTAACCGTTTAAGTAATAAAGCGGGTCTGACATCCAATATGTTACCCTGGTGCCTACGTCAAAAGGTGACAAATCGGTTGCGCGGGTTGATAGATGGACCCTTATCAAAAGGGATGATCGGATTGTACTTGTTCGTGATGAGTGGAATTTCTAAGTTTGGAAATATAAATACTTACTTTATGGATACAAACAATATCGAACTTTTTTATACAGGGAGTAACAAAAAGGATAAATTATAACAATACGATAGGGGAAGGTTGTAAGTTAGGTTCAATTATTTTTACATAGGTATTTCGTCCCAGTTTCCATGGGGAAAGTTGTTTAGTTTTATGAGTACCTTGACCTCCTTATTTATTATTATTATAATTCGTTATAACATTTTTGTTACTACTTGTATATTGAGTCGTTCGTCGACTTAATGTTCCACATGATATGAAGAAGATCTTGTGAGGTAGGCTGACACAGCTAAGATTTCTCTATATATGATCGAGGATAACTACCAAGTTTAACGGACTGATATTTCTGATTGCATTGCATAATAAGAATAAAGAGAATGTCTGTGAGTCTAAAAATATTGTCGAATCACTTTTTAGTTTGACTCGTACTACTTCATAGTTTCACATGACTGCTAAAAAGCCACACCATTACTTACTTTACTACTACTTACTACTCCACATCTACATGTTAGCATAAACCTCACACTACACACGGTCGACCATCATTTCGCCGAATATTAACTAAAAAAAAGTATTTACTGGACTTATAAGGACTAATCTACCTAGAACTAACCTTACCAAAACATCTGCCGACTATAGACTGCCTATCTAGCTCATAGTAACTGCACTTAAATAGCAATTGTGGTAGCTGGTCGGTGGTAAAACTAAGCCAAATCCCCTTACAACATTGATCTGAGTTCAAACGAATGTTGCTTTGACATCAAATGTGGAATCAAAGAGGCCTGCTACTTGCAGTAGGCGGTTGAAAAACTCTGACATCAGGGTTCGTCGAGTCGTTGAACAACTTGGTGTCCCACTCAAATAAACGGATATGATGATCAGCCGTATGTAACGCAAGGCAAATACCGATAGGTGGCGCACCCAGCCAGCCGGCAGCCCAGCCATTGCCGAGCCCCTTCCTCTGCCTCGCCAGGAGTTGCACCGTCAGAGCGTAGGTAAGCAGCATCACGCCCAGCGGGATGTAGAAGCAGATGATGGAGCCGATCGCCTTGTACAGCGGGTCCGGGATGGTGCACAGGCCGTCTATGAGCACCGACTCTGCGTTCTGTTGGAAAACAAATTTTTCGGTTATGTGATGGTAACGATAGACATGTGAAAATAAATGTGATTTCTCGGGCGGTCATATCATAATCATAATAATGGACCAAAGTTTCGGTTTTCTCGAAGCTTGCGTCAATAGTTTTGCATTTTGCAACTTTGACATTTAGCGGCATTCAAATTTAGCAATATTGTTATTTTTATGCAGCTGAGACATTTCCCGTTTTAGTGTAGTATTTATTTGCTTTGACATTTAGCCAATTTCATTAAGTAGTCATTTTGATACAGTGGACTTTTCAAAGTAAGTGTTTTGATACTGTGGTCAATTTGATACAGTTGACATTTTTATATTGTGGTCATACTGCGCCCAAAGGCAAAAAAGTGTTATTTTAAGGTAGTAATAAACGACTTCTATATATTTCATAATCTAAGATCTTATTTCTTATTCCTGAGAGAGGCCTCTGGTTCATAAAATGTTTTTATGGTTTTATGTCTGTTTAACGGGCTTTGTAAGCAGCTGTGGAAGCCACTTCATGCAGAGTGAACAAAAATTATTTGGCAGATGCTTAGACTACCGTCCTGCTTAACTGCCTATCTATAGGTATTGTGTTTGCATATCGTCAGTGTTTTGTAGAAAAGGAGAATGCGCCATACAAAAAAGTGGCTTATTTGTCCTTTCTACAATATATTGATGTACATTGTACGGTCAAGCTCAAACTAAGTAATACAGTTCGAACTTTGGCCCGTTCATATGCCACTCACACATTGGTGGTTCGAGTATCTAACTGGGATTGAGATTGACTGTACTTATTATTAGCTGCACTCAAAGTTAATTTTCGTAGCCGCTTTGAGTAGCTTCTAATAGTGCTGAAAATACCGCACTAAAATGCCTTTAACTTCACTTTCAACGAAACAATGTGTTCAACAAAGGAAAAATAAACTGTACCCATATAAAGAACAATAGCTCACTTGCTTAGCAAAAACTGTTTCACTACAATGGGTTTGTATAGCTACACGAAAGAAAAATAATGGTTATATTTAGCATAACTGTTCACAATCAAACAAGCTTCGTAAATTCAAGTTCACATTCAAATATTGGATCACCTTGAATTTCCAATAAACGGTTTGGCCAACTTGCCTACCGTATTCAAGATAATAGGTACGTACGACGGGCTCAACCAATCGATAAGGTAGCGTATTTTTGAATTACGTAGTAGAAATCCGATTTCGCATACTTCAGATTTCAACGAGCAAACTAGTCGTACCTATGAAAAGTTCTACAACTCGATTCTATACCTATAAAATCTATATAAGGTCCTATCAAATTCACTGCAAATATTTTCAGGGTGTGTTTTTTTCGTGCAACTGAACAACTTTACCCAATGAACATAAGTCAAAATATGGAAAAAATGGGTCTCCCATATTTATTGTACTAGTCGACCGTGTCAATTTGTAGGTATGAGAAGTCCAATTTTTTTTGGAGAAAGTTATTCAATTTTACAAGTAGACCACACCCTGAAAATATTTGACCACACCATAAAAACAATTAATGTCCTGACTGACTGCCTGAGTTATTCATCACCTAAATTCAACATCAGTCTGACGCAGAGCTTAAACTACTACTGCTAAAAAATTGAAATTTGGGCAGTAGGTTATTTTACTACATTACCATCAAATAAGAAGTGAATTCATTCTATGGATTTTTAGAATTTCAGGTTAAAATTTTGAAAAAGCTAAAACATTTTAGTTTAGTTTCTTCCGAACTTTTATACAAACGTTTAACTCCCTTTTTACCCCTTTAACCTCTCGCAACCTGGCTTTTGTTATGTTTTTTTATAGGTTTTGGACTCTAATGTGGGTGGGTAGTAGGGTTCAAAATCGATGGCTCTCTTGGGAGCCACTGGGTTGCCAGGGGTTAACAGATAAAAAAACTGTATGATAATCGTCGTATATAATGCGATGTGATTAAAACCTTATGATTAGACCAAACAGCTAAAAACCGCGGTCGAAAAGCTAGTATATTCATTAATTCATACATTTTAGGTGCAGTCGTGCTCAGTAAATACAATACGTGTGATAAGATCGGTGACTAGCGGTTGAGGTCTGATGCATGGAAAATCGGATTTCTAGTGATTCAAAAATATACCTCCTGATCTGCTGTTATATTAAAGAAACATAAATTCATTAATGCAATAAGTTGAGTTAATGTTCTTACGAGAGTAATTCATTTCTGAAAAGTGATTAACTAAACTGTACAGAATCTATAAATGTAATTTATTTTAGAATATTTTATCTGGATAAACTTATTATCTTCCCCTACGAGACTGTGGTTTGCTATCATAAACTGTGTATTAAGTATCTACTGCATGTTTTGTTCATATCAGTTTCTGAGTTTTTAGTTCCTATAAGTTATATTTAAACCATCTCCTCTGACAATAGAACTTTTACGTTCGCATTAATGAAATCGATAAATTCTAAGCAGACAATTCGAAGGACGGCAAATACAGACATTGTCAATATTATCTCCGGTAGTTAGTCGATTAAGTCTACACGCGGTTGTTAATTTACTAAATTACAGGGAGAAAGCGTCAGAGTCTGAATAGTAGGTAGCTAACAGAATAATTATACGAGTTGTCTTGGAGGACTAACTTACCTGAAAGCTAGGCTCATACCGTTAAGCTGAACAACTTTTCCTAAGGACTAATCGTCAAAGTATAAAAAAATATGTTTGGAAGGTATTTGTTTTTATATTTTAACCTTTGGTGTTTGGGGAAACATGTTCAGCCTAGCGCTTTTGGGAAAGTAGGTAGTTTCTATAGAAGTGTTTCGAAAATTTGACTGGTACCAACATTGCCGCTATAAAAAAAGTTGTTCAGTTTCATGATCAATGCCTGCAAAGATTTCGGTGCCTATACCTTCCATATAAAAATAATGATGATAGGCAAGTAGGTGATACTTTTGCCATGGCGTGTCCTTTAGAATGTAGGATGTAAAAAATATTGCTGCATTAAATCTAAATAAATAAATTAACACCCAATCTTTTTATTTCATTTAATACTATTTTTTTACTTAAATCAAATAAGCAATAATAAACTGTTCACTATCAGATTAATATTACGTATTAATATGTGCATAATCCCGTTACCGTAAATTGGATAAAAGCTAGATTATAATTATGGCGGAAAATTTGCATCAGGTTTAACCATAATGAACATATTTATGCTGCCATCCTCTAGTTGATTAAAACTGTATCACAACAACGCATTTGCCGTGCGAGGCCGGCTTAGATTAGCATCACCCCTATTCTAAATCCGAGGAACCAGCAGCAGCGTTCCCTGTAAATGTAACTCCCTGCAATTTTGAACTGACCTCGCCAATCCACCTGCCAAACGTGGTGAGTATGGCAATACCCGCTGATATGGGGAGGCCCATGGCCAGTAGTGGAGAGTTGTGCTCTTAAAGTTATGGTTAGGGTATCTACGGATAGTTGATGAGCCAACCATGTCAGAGGCCTACTTTAATTAGTAGATGGTTTAAAACTCTGACACCAGTATCCATTGGATCGTTCGAAGATTCAGTGTCTCAAACATAGATACATTATCTCTTTTGAGGAAGACAGAGCTTAAACGGCAGCAATAAACGGCTATTTACACCGTCTACATTTGTCAGCCTGTCGCCTAAAATTGCAATACACATAAACTTTCAAATCCCTTAGTCGCTTCTACTAATCCAATAATCCAACGACTAAAATAAAAACAGCTCTGTATTAGCAGAAAAGTTTAATTCATCTGTAACTTTGACAAGTATTTACATTGTGATTAAGTATCCTGGAGTCGTATCATTTGAGAAGATTAAAAAAACCGAGCCGGCACCTCGAGACTTTCTCGGAATTTCCAAATTTTTCGCCAGCCGTAGCATAATTGATCAGCTGCGGGGTTGCTAACTTAATTATTCAAAAACCGCCTTCAAAACTTCTCATGCATCATAATGGAATCGGGCCAACATTATAATGATGTTATTTTGAGTTAATGTAATATTGCCTGTGGATGAGAGGTAACGTAGGGTAAAAAGGCTACCTTTTTAAGTCGAAGAGTTGAATTACTTATACAAATATTGTGATGGTGTGCGGGATTTGGAAAGTAAGTAATATTCATATCTCAGTAATGATATGGTTCATCTTTATCCTTATACCAAATTAATATTACCATCGTCCATTGTTCTAAGAAAATCTTTATTTTCTGACAGGATTCGATTTAATTAATTACCATGCACTCGTTTGTTCAAACTCTTTGAAGTACCTAACACACAAACATGATACGATCTTAAACAAACGAAAATAATTTGTAACGCAGCTCCAAACTAGTAAAGAGTAATTTTTAGGTAAGTATAATGTTTTATTTTATTCTTGACCATTTTGTAGCACAAAAAACTTCCAACTAGTACGTAGGTAAGTTAGCTTTCAGATACCAAACTCTGACCCTAAAGTTTTCCAATAAAAATATACGCTTTGTAAACACGATTAGATACTGAGAAAGGCAATACACAACCGTTCTGGGAATAGCTCTTTCGTGGTTTAAGAACGAAAGGTAAGCTACCACTGCTAGGTCATCCAATCATGAAGTACCACAAAAGTTCACCCGTGGACTCCTATTGGAGTGTACTTGCCATACTTACAAAAGTTGGCAGGAAGATTGGCGAGCGCAGGCAAGTTTCGGTTGCGGTGTTGTCTTCACAGAGAATGCTGCTCTCCATTCCCTGGATTCCTTAATTTTGTTTCGATTCGACTAAAATAATTTATCGTTTGCATAACTTAGAACCGGTTTGTTTAACAAAATTTATTTTCAACCTTAAAATTCGTTAACTGTTTCTTGAAATCCAATCCAAAGTTAAATTACAAAATTCTTATTGTTCATTTTGTCCTTAAAATGGTCTTCCTTTTTGTAATGGATCGCTACGGAATTAAACTTTAGAATCGAAGAAGTTTCATGAACTTTTGTTTGAAAGAATTTTTAACTTAAACTTGTAGGTATTCTCTTTATGATTGGTAGGCAAGTCTGAATGCATTTGCCAACAAAAAACTCTGCCTGGTACTGTCGCCAGCAAATCTACCTACCCATTCAAGGGATCAACTTATACTGGTTTTTGTAAGTATTTGTATGAAAATACAATTAATGGCTAGGTGCATTTGTTTTCTGGAAAATACATGAAAGTGCAACGTTGATGAAAGGGAATCACTGATTTTTATCATTTCCATCTGTTTTTATTTCCTTTAGTTAGCTAGTATAAGATCCCGCATGATATTAGTACGACTTTTGTAGCAAGTGAAACTATACTAATTTATACATTTGATTGTGTGTGGTCAGTTTAGAGATCGGAGAATAATATGGACTACCTTTTCCGCTGGGCAACCCGAAGAGAAACCGCAGAATAGAAATCTAGCTAAAGTGAGAAAATATAAAAAAACTTCTCTGTACTCTGTGGAGAAAATGCAATCCCGCGCGTTTTTTTATGGCACTAGTACACTTTCCGCCAATGTCAAGTAAAAGAGCACAATTCCTTTTTACATCATTTTATCTTATTCAAGCTTACCTTGCTGTACATCAGGCTGAGAGGCAGACTCATGGCTGTAGACAGGATCCACACGAAGGCGATTTTGACAGTGACTCTCTTTCTCGTCTTGTTGCGGCCGAACCTCATTGGGTAGCGTAGTGATAGGTACCTGGTAAACAAAGATGGAATAAAATCATAAAGTGAAACAGTGGGGCAGGCTAGTGTCCAGCAGTGGACTGTTGTAACTGTTAATGGTAAGATAATAAAGATTTAGGTAAATTGCTTACACTTAGGGTGAGAATCCACCAGAGCTGTGCGAGTAAAATGTGTCGTACGAGGATGCGTAGCTGTGCTGTGGAAATGTGTAGGGGTTTCCACCAGAGCTGTGCGAGTAAAATGTGTCGTACGAGGATGCGTAGCGGAGCTGTCAAAATGCGCATTAATGTGCGGAGCGAGGATGCGTTGCGAAGCTTTCTACATCTGCCGTCTATTGACTGGCAGGGAATCTTCGCAAACCTCGCAACATATTCCTCGCAGCACATTTCTCGCAACGCATTCCTCGCAACGCATTCCTCGCAACACATTTCTCGCTTATTTTGTACCTATGTAGAATGGCCTCGCTTCGCTAAACCCGATTCCACCAGAGCTGAGCTGAGCGAGGCTAGGAAAATGAAGTGATTCTATTGGTGGATTTTTTCCTCGCACACCGCTTAGCTACCTCGCACAGCTCTGGTGGATTCTCACCCTTAGGATGATATAGCCGTATGGGACAACACAACATAAATTACAAACCGTGAGCCTCAATTTGATACGGTGACTTGTGTCATAGTATCTGACATTTCAAGAGATTTTTATTAACCAAATCCGGCAAAACACCGGAAAGTTATACTTTAAGGCCAGAAACACAAGTAACGTCCGTTTCCGCATTTTGCACAGCGCTATCAAATGCATTCTGAAATGCGATTTTCCACCTTTATAAGTGGACATTCGTAATTGTCCTAACACATGCATTACGCACAGCAAAATAACGCAGATACTGACGTTATGTGTGTTTCTTGCCTAAGCTTAAGAACCACCAAAGACTGTAACACGATTTAAATATCATATCATAAGCAATTTAACAAAATAAAAATGATATAAAGGTGTTTTTCGGTTGCCGCCCCGGTACATTAACCTCATGTTTCACCACATTTATTACGGCTGTTTTGACGCAAATGATACACAATATAAGGGTTAATACATGAAGATTTTTTGGGTTCCTTTCTGAAGAATTAAAATTTGCTTTTGTTATGGTACCCTTATTTTCCAAGCGTCGCGACAACGACGCCGTCAAATTTTGACGGCGTCGTTGTCGCTGCGGTCTTGTAGAAAAACCCGAAAGCATCCCATACAAACTCTAAGCTTCTCAGCGCGCTGTCAACGTGACGGCGTCGTGGCGCGCCACAACGACGCCGACGCTCGGTCTTTCTGGTTCCCCATACAACCCATACAAACCGTCGCTTGGTTTTTAAGCTTACCAATACTCTCTATAGTAGAATTTAACTTCTACAATACAGTAACAATTATGGAACATACAATAATACAAACACATTTTATCTTTATGGAATCAAACTATACTGAGTTTTCTTATGAATATGAATACCACTAGAGAGTTTACAGAGAAATTACTTGACCCTGTTTAAGAGTTTCGCGATTTTCACTTGTTACATTGACAGGGCTAGCCAGGATAAAATAGAGCTCTAAATCTGATACAAATACGTAAAACGTTCGTGGCAACCATCCTCTAGTTAACTTGAGTTCCTCTGAGATTCCAGTTTGTCGTCGTCAAAATCGTCGCTAGTACTGAGTGAGCCATGTACTTATAAAGGCGCCCCGCGTAGTAAGTAGATGTGCTGAAGATACCGGCATGTAACGACGTCAACTGCTACGAGCTACAAGCTACGATGCTACGAGGGTTACGAGCTACGAGACGCGCTACAGATAAATTCTATTATCATAAAACTAGCATGCAGCGGTTTCTTCCGCCGCTAGACGCGTTATAGCGCGGAAATTAAGAAATTTGCAGGTGATAAAAATATATTAAACACACAGTTAGAACTAGTGTGGATGAGGATGCTGTTATGAGGAAGAGGAAGCCACAAGATGACGGTTGGAGGATGCGGATGAAGGTGAGGATTTATTTATGAGGAAGAGGTTACGGTTAAGGAAGAGTGAGACGAAGAGAAAGCGGTTAAAAAGACGAAAAATAGAGTAAATGTTTGTCAGACTTTTTTAATAATCACATAGCACGATTGAATATGTCTTGCAAAGAATCTATGAGAAAAAGAAAGCGGAAGCGGATTTTTAACTATCTTTTACGTGGATAAGGTAGCAGATGAGGAACTATTAAAATTGCGAGGATGCGTAAGAGGAATCCTCATCAACACTAGTTCGAACCAAACAACTTACCTATCAACACTGATGGTACACAAATGCATGATAGAGGCGGTGCACAGCAGCACATCCAGGCACATCCACGTGAGACAATACTCCGGCGGGAGCGGAAAGAAACCTGTGAACAAAACAGAAGACCTCGTTATACAAAAGTTCTTTATTACTTTGGCTCTTTGTTTGTCTCCGTTTGTGTGTCATTTTTGGGTAAGGACTAGGTATACGAATTTTGAACTAGTGATTTTCGGCTTAATCTGAATAAGTTAGACAAACTTTTAAAATTTGCAGGGCAGCTTTTTACTAATGACAGAAAAGTTGTTTTTTTTTTTATTTGCTTAACCTACTACCTACGGATAAAAGTCTATGGTAACAACATAAAAAAGTAAGTGAAAATAAAGGACACTTTGTAACTTGATCGAGATCTTTTTAAACGGATATAGAAATGATCAGCCATGATATTTTTAGACACATCACATCATGGCGGTCGTTACACAACAATGTCAGAGGACTGCTTCTCATAGTAAGCGGTTGAAAAATTCTGATACCGGGGTTGAATGATTCGGTGTCCCACTCGATAGGAAGAAACTTAATTATTTCACACGTAGACCCGATTAAAACAAAATTATGATTAAACAAAACAAGAGACCTTAAGCTGTAGCCATTTAATGATTACGGCGAAATAATACTTGGTTTCCAGATTTCGTACTTCAACCTCAACAAATGCCTGCCTACACCGTTTGCGGTACGTTGCTTATTGCATGCGTGCGCTAGCGCGTAAACCAAAAACACTGTATGTGGGTGGGAGGACTTTAGTTTTGAGAAAATGAGCAAAAACGATTTTTATAGAAATTTGCTTTTTTTAGTAACTTAAACATTTATACTTTTTTATGACTTGAACGAATGGATATTGGTAATACCTTACTAGCCATTCTAATTTGAAACAAAAAACATTAAACAAACAGAAATATTATGCAAATACAGTAATCAAATTTTTTAATGTTGATATATTTATTTAATGCGACCTAAAGCTGTAGCAATTTCATGATTACGGCGAAAAATTACTTGTTTTCCAGATTTCGTACTTCAACCTCAACAAACGCCTACCTACATCGTTTGCGGTATAGCTAATCGCACGCGATACAGTTCACACAAGCTCGGTTTAATATCTCACAGTGTACCTATGGATTTGTGTAGCGTATTGGACGTACTGTTGGACAATTACAATTTGCAACGAAGACTAAAAGCTTGCTGTGTGGTGCTGGTTTACAAAATTTTGGCCCCATATCTTTCGTGAGGATTTCTTTTCATGATGTGTGTCATAGATGTGTGTGTATTGCAATTTTAAGCGACAGGCTGGCAAACTGACACTTTAATGAATGATACACATTCTTTTGGATGACATAGGATATAGGCATGATATATGAAGGTATGTTTCCATACAGCTCACACAAGCTCGGTTTAATATCTCATGTAGTGCGACCACAGGGTATAGTCTGACTCGTATTGTTCTGCTCTGTATCGAGAACCACAGGAGGTGTACGGATTTGTGTTGCATATTGGACCGACTGTTGGACAATTACATCCATATTGCGTGGGACGTCGAGAGGTTCAATGCAATTTGCAACGAAGACAAAAACTTGCCGTGTGGTGCCGGTTTAGAATAACATCACCCCATACCTTTCGCGAGGGTGCCATGCTATAGAGGTAACTGAGTGATTTGAGAGTTAATATGTAATGCACTTTTAGGCGCCAGTCTGACAACCTGTCGCTATGGTGAACTTTTTGTCAGACGTGACGTAAATTTCCATTTTTACAGTCGGTGACGCTCTTCCTACTCCACATAGGGTATAGGCGTGATATAATGAAGGTATGTTTCTATAGGTACAGCTCACACAAGCTCGGTTTAATACCTCATGTAGTGCGACCACAGAGTATTGTCTGACTCGTATTGTTCTGCTCTGTATCGAGAACCGCAGGAGGTGTACGGATTTGTGTTGCATATTGGACCGACTATTGGACAATTACATCCATATTGCGTGGGACGTCGAGAGGCTCAATGCAATTTGCAACGAAGACAAAAAGCGTCTTGCGGTGCAACTTTAAAGACTTTTTTACGCGACTGCCTTAGAAGGAGGGTTATTTTGTACTGGGCACAATATTTTTGACCCTGGGGCCATCAAAACTACACCTAACCATTTGGCAAGAAGCGAAGGCTCACCTGGAAGTGTGTGTGTGGTTGTTTAAACAACCAGCCCAATCACACCCTTCTTGAGGCGAAACTGGGATTATTAGTTGATCTGGAAAGAACAGATCGGACTATGTCTACCTGGTATCTAGTTAAACGCTTTTAGCCGTGGGTGGGTTTCCTTATATTCGATCCATTTATTGTTACTGTATCACGAGTTTCACGTCTTAAGTCTCAACCTAGCGCCGTCTTACTCGTAGAAATAGCGCCTAAACCAAAAGCTATACCAAATCTTATCCCAATTTATTTGGGGTACCTAATTGCAAAATGCCTTTTTCTTCCATTCATCTCTATCAGCAGTTAAAACCTCATTGACGCTTTTATTTTTGTGTCGTCTTTTATACAATCCATCCAATTTTTTTTTCTTTTTTTTCCAGTTTCTTTTTCTTATTTTTTACTAGTCATGACGTAATGTAACCGTATCATACTCGATACTAACTGATTCATAAAACCTCTTCTTTTATCCGAAGTGGCAACATTATTTATTTATTTTATTTTATTTTTGGTTTCTTTGGGAAACTTACAGCTAACATAATTACAATAAATCAAAACAACAGTATAAACTTATAGCCAATTACAAGATTCCACCTGTAGGTAATCAAATAAAATTATTGTTGACATCTCATCAAATGTCATGTAATATGAAAAAGACGCAAACACTAATGTTGTCATTTCGTTTCCCTTTCTTCTATGAATCCAGTTATACCCTCCCAAAGTTAAAACATTTCCTCCAAATAAATGAGGCGGTAATTTGGGAACCTTTCTCTCATCTGATATTTTCCCGCCAAGTTCGTTAAGGATTTACCGCGCATTTATATTAACGTCAGGCGTACAAGTTATACCGGATTTGTGAGAAGAATTGCTGCTTGCGTCTCACACGAGCGAATAAAAACCGGAAAAGTAAGAGTTACAATCACGCCAGGGCGAGTTCATTCCCACCTTTAAAAATTACAAAGAAGTCACATTGTGTCTGAACCCTTTACTGTAGTTTTTGGTATTTTTCTGATATGAAAAGCCAAAACACAGCCTGGTGACAGACAAACGGACATACGATATATCTAAACTTTCAGAAATAGGTACAGAGTTTTCCGAAAACCTAAAAATAATAATAACAAACAAAATAAATATTAAGAGGCAAACTTCACTACCGTTAAGATAGAACAGTTTTTTTGTATTCGCTATCACTAAAAGGACCTACTAGTAGGTATTTTGTATGAATGAAATAGTTCCGCCTCAATGAATGTTATATTGAGCCCAAATAAACTTCCACCCACACACACAGATCAAATGTTCCCGTTCCTAATCGGATTGCTAAATCAAATAAACAGTACTCAAACTTTACAGGCAGGTTTGGATTCCTACGTACTTGCATATATCACGACTATATCCCATGCGGGGTAGGCAGAGCGTAAACGGCTGTAAAAAACGTCCATTTACACAACGTCTGACAAAAGTTTGAGAGTCATTCAGAAGACTGTGTATCACCATAGCGACAGGTTGTCAGCCTGTTACCTTAAATTGCAATACTTCCAACTACACCAACGGGAAAGATATGGGGTGATCTAAAGGGGTGATACTATTGTAAGCCGGCATAACACAGCTATAGTTACTCATGTGCTGCATAATATAATACCTGCCCCGATACATGGCAAACAACACGTGTCAAAACACTTTTAAATTGCGGTGTATCCAAACATTTCAATAAAAGCAAATAAAACTCGTAACTAACAATGTTTACCAACAGTCGATATCGATTTGTTACACTTTTAGCACTACAGTTAAATCAACGAAACTTTCCAGAGCAGAAATGAAAATACAACACTGTTTTGGGTTTAGGTGAATTGTAGCCGTGTTATGCCGGCTTTGAATAGCATCACCTCATATCTTTGCCGTGTCGTAAGAAGCGACAGGGAGTTGAGCGTGGCGACAGCTGATAATTTGTCACTACGGTGATCCACAGTTGACTTTTGTCAGACGTGGTGTACATGGCCGCTTTTTAGGGTTTCGTAGTCTACTAGAAACCCTTATAGTTTCGTCATGTCTGTCTGTCTGTCTGTCTGTCTGTCTGTATGCCGCGCCCTCATATCTTCGTCAGTTTTAGAGCTATCGACATGAAATTTGGTGAGAAGATAGATCGTGTTGACCCAAATATAAAAATGTTAAGAAAAAATTATATTAAATATTTTTTGGACCCCCTCCCATACAAGTGAAAGGGGGGCAAAAAAAATTTTTTTCTTCTGTAATATTGAGTAGGGTATCGTTGAATAGGTCTTTTAAAACTGAAGTGAGGTTTCTTTGAAACAAAGTCACTAAAATGTTTCTGTCACGAGATATTTGCTTTTAAAAAGGGCGTTTTTGACCCATAATTTGTTCCAGCTGTAACTTCTAAAGTATAAACGCTAAAAATTTAAAATAAATATGGAATATAGCTTACAATCTGAAATTACAATGAAAACTATAACAGATATTGTACCCTTAAAGGTTTCAGAAAAAAAACAGTTTTTCTATTTGCGGTTGGTCATCATGCGGTTTGTTTTTTTCAACTCTTTCAACCATTGTGTGTGGACGTGTTTTCGTTTAACTCCTCAATTAAAATATTAAATTTTTGTTATTTGCAATTATTTATTGTCAGCAATATTTCGTGCAGCTAATATTCGATGTGTGATTGTGACCTAGATTCATCTAACAAGTCAATGAACTGCAACTAAGTGCAGTAATTAATAAACTACTGAAATTTTATAAACTTGTGAAAAGTGTGAATAAGTATTGTGCTCCCGCAGAGTTTCGAACCTAGGCCCTCTGCGTCATAGACCGCTGTTCGTCCACTGCGCCACCGCAGGTGAACCGATCGGCGCGAAATAGCAGACCGCTATCGTGACGCAACCAACCGGCCGGTTACCTACTGTTCTACTGAATAACGCAGCGTCAGCATCTACCGACGCAGTGCATACAGTGCCCGATACCACGAAACTTAACGATAATTTTAAGCGATACCACTACCACTAAACTCTACCGTGGTTCTTAAGCCGTTTTGAAAGCGAAATGAATACTTCTCAATGTGGTTCCTGCAAACAGGCGGTTGGTGAAGGGCCAACGTGTGCATGGTGTGGAAAAACCTATCATTTTCACTGCAGTGGTACTTCGGAGCGTGGCTTTAACAGGCTTGGCGTCGGAAGAAACTCGTGGAGATGCGTGGCTTGTCGGGATTCTCACGGGGAATCTTTCGATACTTCAGCCACCGGAGATAAACTGGGAACACCGACTGGTAAGCCAGCAACAGCAAGACTTTCGGAAGCGTCTTTACAGGACCCGAAACCTCAAGGTAGCCCCTCCCACCAAGGGACTCCCGCAAAAATAAATTCTGATGATACTGGAGTACTC
This sequence comes from Phthorimaea operculella, assembly GCA_024500475.1. NCBI lineage: Eukaryota > Metazoa > Arthropoda > Insecta > Lepidoptera > Gelechiidae > Phthorimaea > Phthorimaea operculella. The sequence continues at coordinate 204,842 of JANFCV010000269.1, read as the reverse complement.
GACACTATATTGAAAAAACTGGGTTCTATTCAGGAACAACTTCTTTCCATGGACGGTATAAAATCTGACCTGTCGCAGGTGAAGGTGGACATAGCGGATCTGAAAACATCCTTAGACGCTAAGCTGGAAATAATGACTGTCCGAGTCCAATCGGTAGAATCTAGAGTGGATACTTTGGAGCAACGCTTGCAAGACTTACCCATCATGAAAACTGAAATTGCTGCTTTACGTCTTGAACTGGCAAACCGTGACCAACAACTATTTCGAAAGGATGTTGAGTTGACTGGCCTTCCAGAACAGAGTAATGAGAATCTACCCCACATAGTTGCAACGCTTGCTAGCAAGTTGGGAGTTCAACTGGACCCTCGTGACGTAGATGACATCCGACGTGTAGGTTTAAAAGGTGGCAAGGATGGCAAGGACGAGCGCCCCCGCCCTGTGATCGTCACACTTACGAGACGAGCGATCCGGGACACTTTGCTAACTGCTGCTAGATCACGTCGTGGTCTCACTACGGACAAGATTGAGGTAGCTGGCACGCCAAGGAAATTTTTTCTAAACGAACACCTTATAAAAGAAAACAGAATTCTGTTCAGTAAGGCTCGTGCAGTGGGCAAGGACCTCAGGTTCAAATTTGTCTGGACCAATAACGGCAACATTTTTATGCGACGTTCAGAAACCAGCTCGATCTTGAAAGTTTCCTCTGAGACTGTCCTTCAAAGGCTGGTACGAAATTCATCCGGAGATGACGGTTCCGGTTTTAACCACAACATCTGAAGTTTGTGCCCTAATACGATCTCTACTACTACAATCTGGCTACCGGTTATTGGTCTAATGAACTTGCAAATATCTCTACAACTGTGTGCGTTTAAAAATGTTATCAAATGTGTTGTCCCTAAATCTAATGTGTCTAGTTTAAACTTTAATGTGTACAAAACTTTATTTCTTCCGATGCTTCAATCTGTGCAACTTGATTACTGTCAAAATAATTTGTCTCATCTACCGCTAAAAAGTGATGTAACATCAACACTCAAGGAAATCATGAAAATCCTACATTCACACTTCCACTACATATTGATTGTTAATGGTTAATCTCGACTTACTCAATAATATTGACGATTCTTTTAATATTTCCTGCAAAGTAATCCCGCCAGACAGATGTTACACAACACTGACAGACAGTTATCAATTCAAACTTCTCAGTGTAAACATTAGAAGCATAAACAAAAATTTTGACGCTCTATTAATTCTACTACACCGATTGAAAATTGAATTTGATATAATAATACTCACCGAATGTCGATTAAATGATACAACACTTTTAAATAGTATACCAGGCTACGCAATATACTACACTACTCGAAACATAAACCAAAACGGAGGTGTTGTGGCTTTTGTAAAGGATACATGGAATGTTTCGGTCTCAGAACCCCCTCTGGTAGACTCTTGTGGTTTGTACATAGAAATCCCAAACGTGCTCTCTGTTATAGGAATCTACAGGTCACCTTCCTTCTCAAATCCTACTAACTTTTTAAACTCTCTGGATGAATGTCTAAATTTGAACAAAGATAAATCTAACATCATTGTAGCAGGTGATATAAATCTTGACATAATATCCCCTAAGACTGAGCAATCAGAATACCTTTGTTTAACTGCTGAACACTTTCTTCACCCTGCTATTACTCTCCCAACTAGAGACGGTGCCTGTTTAGATCACATTTTTGTTAAATCTGATTCACCATCACTAGGGATTGTATGTGATACGGAATTTACTGATCACAAGCCAATTTTGCTAGGTCTTGCAATCAAATCTGAGAAAAAGCCATCTAAATATTCAAGAACTAAGAAAGTCACTGATTTCGAGGCCGTTTCCAGAGAATTAAGCAACGTCAACTGGGACCATATTATCCACATGACAGACGTTGACGCGGCTGTCTCAGCTTTCCTATACAAGTTAGAATCCACAGTTAACAAAAACACTCGAACTGTTCGCCTCAGTAGGAGTAAATTTACTATAGAACCTTGGATGACTCCGGGCCTTCTTCGTTGTGCCCGGCATCGTGACCATCTCCACTCACTTGTCAGGCAATATCCAGGTGATAAAATTCTTGAATTGTCGTATACTAGATACAGAAATTTCTACAACAATCTTATTCGTAAATTAAGAACGGAATATGACAGTGCTAAAATAGAATCCAATAAAAACAACCCTAAAGGTCTTTGGTCTTCTATTCTCAACATTTGCAGCTTAAAAAAGAAATCTGGACAGGCTAAAGAACTTTTATCCATAGTGGAAAGCCCTACAGACTCCCTAGATATTGTAAATGATTACTTTACTAAAGTAGGGCACAATTTAGCCAATAATATCCTTAACAAATCAGGTACTACTGAGGATGCCCTGGCATCGGAAGTAAAAACTAATGGCACACCACATTCATTTTTTCTCTTCCCAACTGACCTCGAAGAAGTTGATCTAATCATTAGACATCTCAAAAACGACAGCGCACCCGGGCTAGACAGTTTCGATGCAAAGCTGATTAAAGCCATAAAAAATGAAATAATTATACCTTTAACTTGTATCTGTAACTTAAGCCTTTCTACTGGACGTTTTCCACAAGCCTGGAAGGTGGCAATGGTTACACCAATCCACAAGGGTGGCCCAAAGGATTCCCCCAACAACTACCGTCCGATTTCCCTTCTAAGCGTTTTTTCTAAGGTATTAGAAAAAATTGTTAACAATCGCCTTGTAAAATTTCTCGAAAGTTTTGGACTATTACATGATAGACAATTTGGATTTAGGAAGAAAAAATCCACCGAAGATGCTGTCTCCCTATTAGTAAATTTAGTTTCGTCCCAACTCGACAAAAAGTATCACTGCATCGGTGCTTTCCTTGACCTTGCAAAGGCTTTTGACACTGTCTCTATCCCTATCCTACTTCGTAAGCTCGAACGTCTAGGAATCCGTGGGCATGCTCTAGACTGGTTCCAGAGCTACCTCTTGGAAAGAGGTCAACTGGTAAAAGTAGACTCAGTAAAAAGCAAAATTCTGCAAACTGGTTATGGTATCCCGCAGGGAAGTATTCTGGGCCCTACACTATTCATTATTTATATGAATGATATTCATAATCTACATATCCCTTCTGCTGAAACTATATGTTATGCGGACGACACTGCTATATTATTCTTTGCAAGAACGTGGGATCAAGCTTTCCAGTTGGCGGAACGTGGAATGTCTATAGTAGCCAACTGGCTTCAAATAAATCTCTTGACTTTAAATACCCAGAAAACCAAATTTCTATGTTTCCACAAAACAGCCGCTTCGCGCCCTCCAGATACACTAGGTATTAAAATTCACACTTGTTACCCAGACTATGTTCGTTCTGTTACTTCCATTAATTGTAACTGCGACATCATACAAAAAGCACCTGATATTAAATATTTAGGGGTTATACTAGATGAAAAACTTAACTTTAAGTCGTAAATCACTATTTTGTCTACCCGTATTCGCAAAATAATAGGCATAATGAAGAAATTAAGAAACGTAACTAGCTGGGATATTTTAAAAACAGTTTATTTAGCAATATGTCAATCTTTACTCAACTATTGTATAGGTATATGGGGCGGTGCTTTAAAGACACATTTCATTACGTTAGAGAGAGCGCAACGGGCAGTCCTTAAGACAATGTTAAAAAAGCCTTTCAGATTTCCAACAAACACTCTTTATCAGGAGGCACAGGTTTTGAGAGTTCGGCAGTTATACATCAGCAAAGCATGCCTTAGCACCCATTCAAAGGTTCTAAAAATGAAAGAATACCCGAACATGCTAGAGAAGCGCATTTTTAAAATCCCTGTCCCTCCAGTAAAGACTAGTTTTGCTAAGAGATTCCCCACATGCTTATCCAGCAATATACAGGAATGTCCTTAAATATTGCGATATCAAAAGATCTACAATACTAGAAGCTAAGAATAAAATAAAAAAATGGTTAAGTTCTCTGGACTACGATTTTACCGAGTCGATTATTCCGCAAGATCAGTATTTTTTTCTGACACACTTATAATTACGCGAAACATCATTACCTACATAAATTATACCTACTCTGCATTCGAATACAATTATAATAAACAACGTACACATGTCCTCAGTAGATTTATGTTTTATATTAGAATAAGATAGATAATAAGAAAATTCGGATATCCAATGTAAAATGGTTTCCCAAGATACAGGCAACGCCTAGTTTGGGGTCCTCTGGTTAATTGTAGTTTTATTACTTAGACATAAGTTTTCCCTAAGAATATTTGTTACTTTATGCTTACCCTAGTCTAAGTTTTATGTCGGATATTAATAAAGAATTTTTCATTTTCATTTTCATTTTCATTTTTTTTCATCATACTGCTGCTAACAAACCAGCAACAAAATTAAGTTTGTAATGCTGTAAAACCTGATATTTATACGTTGACTACGAAACCCTATTTGTGGGCGTGTCTGACACGCTCTTGGCCGGTTTTTTTTACAGTATGTAAATATGCCGGAAAATGTTGCGGTTTGTGACAGCTACGATACGAATAACAACTTACACATATAAATGACAACTTGGGCAACAATCATGCAGCATTTTCGGTGCGGAGGCGTGTGATAGATATAGTATAGTAATCAGTTTTTGTATTGGTTTCGTGAATTCCGGCAATACAGACAAACATTAAGAAAATCCCGAAAAACACTGACATGTAGAATCATGCTTTGCAATTTGTATATGACGGCCAAACATAGTTAATGTCATATTTAAATGACAGACACTGAATCTAATATTCAACGATGTAAAAATCCTATTTTAGATAGACAAGACGAAATTTAGATTTTTTAACAAAGATATATTTTTTGTCGTTACTACCACAAAATAGAGAGTTTACAGAAGGTTCACTCGGCCCTACTTCGGATTTTCGCGATTGGCAATTGTTGCGTAGCCAGGGTTGCTACTGTCAAAATCTCAAAGTATAAAACGTCAAAACAGGAAAATCTGACAAAGAACGTCGTATGATTCTGAGCCAATTTTAAATCTAAGAAATTTGACGCTCGTGACAACCACCTTCTTGGTTACCTTGACTTCCCCTGTGATTCCGGTTATTTCCAGTTAGTCCTAGCGGTAGTTCAAAACATGCTGCACCTGAGAGAAGAGTTCTGAAATTTGGTACACTTAATCTTTAGGGTCAATGAATCGATTTGACCCGTAGTACACAATTTTAAAAAAATCCTATGAGGAGTAATGACGTCATCTTTTTTTTGTATGGGAAAAAAAAAAATTTTGTTCCAAAACCTATCGTGTGTGGTATCAAATGAAAGGCCTTGCTAAGCCGACTCTAAAAATATATCACATTATTATATTTAAGTCACTTGTATAAAATTAAATAGGAAATAATTCTCGAAACATGCCACGTTTGGGCTTCTCCAGGTATGATACGGTTGAATCATTACTTATGAGATATACGTAATATAATGTGTAATATCCTCATCTCTAACCTCAAGAAAGGTACTACGGATTTTTTGTCTTTAAGTAATTTTTTTTGAATTTTAAAGTTACAGAAATTTATGAAAACACACTAAGTTGAAATTTGGCATCGAAAGTTCAATTTTGGACACCGAGAATGATAAAAATATAGCCAGTTGAGATTACAATCATATTATTATGTACATCACATCATATTCGTTTTGCAAAAAGAATTTTATGTGCTTCGGAGGGCACGGTTAACCCTCGGCCCCATAGCAGTCGCTCTCTATGAATAATAAGACGGCGGCGGTCCTTCAGGGTCGTCAGTAAGGGGCTGAATAGTAACCATGGTTCATCGGGTCGTTTGTAGACTCGGTGTCCCACTTTTCAGAACAAGATTTATTAATAATAGGATGATAAATACAAATGCGAGAGAAGTTTTCGATTGATGGTTAAAGTGATCATTTCTCTATACACACATAATATACATACCGGCAAAATTAACGGAATCTACCGGGAGTAACGGAAAGGGTATAACAAGCCGAAAGGAGGTCAAGGTACTCATAAAACTGAACAACTTTCCCCATGGAACATGGGTCGAAATGTGAAAAAAAAATTTGCCCCTCCCATACAAAATCGCCGGTCACCTGATTGATTTGCTATGGGAGGTCCAATTTTTTTTTCATATTTCGACCCATGTTCCATGGGGAAAGTTGTTCAGTTTCATGAGTATCTTGACCTCCTTTCGGCTTGTAATACCCTTTCCGTTACTCCCGGTATACATAATAATAAAGTTGTAGAGGGTCGAAAGCCTGTACATAAAAGTTATTGGAAAATAAATTGTCAGAGAATTCTTGAAATTGATAACAAAACACGTTTTAAAAGTTTTACATATTTTTTCCGATTAGATGTTTGTATATGACAGCATCCTGAAAAACTACTGAACGGATTTTGATAAAATTTGGTACAAAGATTGCTATCGCATTGAAGAAGGTAAAGGCTACTTTTTTTCTCCACTTGAGGGACTGGAGATGTGTACCACTAGATTCTAGTGACTAGAAGCACAACCACGAGCCCAGCTAAACAATGGGAAATACATTTATGGCACCAAAGCAAGAATTGTTTAGCATCATGGAATGCTCCTGCTGGCAAACATAGATCGAAGGTTTAGAGAACCTTATGTGGACCACCAGGTGCACCTCCAAGAGCCCAGCTAAACTACAGGAGACACATATTATATAGTCCCAAAGCAAAAATTGTTTAGCGCGATGGGACGTGTCTGCTGGAAAATATAAATCGAAGGTTTGGAGAACTACAGGAGATACATATACGTCCCCGAAGAAAAAATAATTCAGCTTGATTGGGCCCTCCTGCTAGCAATTAGAAATCAAAGGTTTTGAAAACCTGATGTAGACCATCAGGAGTACCAAAAATAGCCCAGCTTAAATAGGTACATGAGATATATATATGGCCTCAAGAAAAAGAATATTTAGCATGGCGGGACATTTCTGCTGGCAAATAGCTAATGAAGGTGATGGATACTCTGGGAATAAATGTAAGGATGCTGGTGTGGGAATAATGTGTGTATAGACAAATGAAAATTATAAAGATGAATCAAAACTCCTCTCGCATCTGTATTTATCATCTTATAATTAATAAATCTTGTTCTGTCAAGTGGGACACTGAGTCTACGAACGACCTGATGAACCATGGTTACTATTCGGCCCCTATGTATCGACCCTGACCGACCGCCGCCGTCTAATTATTCATAGAGAGAGAGCGACTGCGATGGGGCCGAGGGTTATCCGTGCCTTCCGAAGCACATAACATGTTATTTTTGCAAAACAAATATGATGTACATATAATTAAAATCCCATCTGGCTTTATTTTCATCATTCTCGGTAACCAAAATTGAACTTTCGATGCCAAATTTCAACTAAGTGTGTTTTCATAAATTTCTGTAACTTTAAAATTCAAAAAAAATTACTTAAAGACAAAAAATCCGTAGTACCTTTCTTGAGGTTAGAGATCAGGATATTACACATTATATTACGTATATTTCATAAGTAATGATTCAACCGTATCATAACTGGAGAAGCCCAAACGTGGCATGTTTCGAGAATTATTTCCTATTTAATTTTATACAAGTGACTTAAATATAATAATGTGATATATTTTTAGAATCGGCTTAGCAAGGCCTTTCATTTGATACCACACACGATAGGTTTTGGAACAAAAATTTTTTTTTCCCATACAAAAAAAGATGACGTCATTACTCCTCATAGGATTTTTTTAAAATTGTGTACTACGGGTCAAATCGATTCATTGACCCTAAAGATTAAGTGTACCAAATTTCAGAACTCTTCTCTCAGGTGCAGCATGTTCCATACATTCGCCCAGCGAGCCGCTAAGGCTACAGTTAAAGTCAGTAAGCGTCAAAATCGTCGCTAGTACTGAGTGATCCATCTGGTAAGGCCCGCCGCCGTTTCCATAATTTGTGTTACTACTAATAAATCTGAACCTAACCTCAAATTTTTCACCAATGACCTTAAACTTGTCAGCATGAACGTGACGATATAATTTTGATTTATTACCTAACGATGATAGCAATAGGGACTTTGGCGTTGATAGATGAATCCGGAATGAAAGGCACCTTGCGGTTGATGTTGCAGTCAATGTATTGAAATACTGGTTAGTTTTTAATAACTGACGTGCCATTTGAACGATTACAAAGTTTCTTAGACGAAAAAAATACATTTAAGATTAATTTTATTGGTATTATTAGATTTACTTTTACTAATAACGCAAATTTTTCAAACAACAGCGGTATCTGTATAGGGACGTGGGACCTGTAGAAAAACTCAATGGGAACAAATATATTGTATACCAAAATCATTTTTGAATACCTAAACACGTTTACCTTAAAACGACAAGGTATACCAAAAAATGAATAGTGTACCAAAAAACCAATGCGTAAAAAAGTATATCCGCAACGCAATTTAAAAAGTGCGTTTATCTGATAAAGTTATGCTCATACTTTAAAATGTAATCGAAAGCCAAAATTAGTAAATGTCTACCCAATTCAGTGCACCCAATTTACGCGCCAATGCTACCAATTTAAATTACAACGCCTGCAATAAAACGTAGGTATAAATTTGGTGTCATGTCATTGAACTTCACTAGAGGTGTACCCAAAAAATCTTAGTTTTTAGGTCCGTTAGATATAGCCTAAGCGGCCGGCGATGTGCCTTTCTGGCATGACACATTTCTGGCGACACGCTATCTGCGTCATAAATTTAAAATATGAAAATGTGGGCAAACTTCGCTTATTTTGGGAAAACAAAACTTTTTTAAGGAGCATTTATTTTATTAGAGTAATTAAATAGTAGTATATAGATAACATTTCAGTACCTATAAATTGGAGTTTAAATTTTGGTAAACATTTACTATTTATTAGATAATTATATTAGTTTTGGTCTCATGTACTTTAATTGGCTAACGTAAAATTAAATAAATGTATGCGTTTAAATATAAAATAGGGTGTCAAATTTTGGTAGACATTTACCTTTTTTGGGTTGAAAATACATTTTTTTGGTTTGCGATTTTTATTTAATTTGGTAAACAGTTAAACCAAAGCCAAACTCAATCACTTGACAATTATGCTCCAAATAGAATACTGTTACAATAATGACAAAACAAATATACTGAAACTCACTGGTTGGCGGTATAAGCGTAGTTTGCGCGCCTCGCCCGGAAGACAAAAGGCGAGAGGACGTGAAGAAAAAGATGGGGGGTATTCGTTTTTTTGCAGTCAAAGAGGGAAAAAGATATAAAATTATGTTTTATTGTATAAAATATACTGTTTTAATGTCTGAATGTATCATTGTAATGTTTAAAAGGGTCTACATGTGCAAAACCAAAAGTTTTATGAGAATATTTAACCAGATAATGCTAATGGAATAAAAATCTGTTGTTGTTGGCAAACGTGTGCTTTTATTGAGTTTCCACATAATAATACACACCCAAAACTAACTCAACCTTATCAGTTTCAGAAGTGCTGGATCCAACGCGTCTTGCCGGTTGTGCTGATGAATTTCATGAAAGACAATGTCGAATCGAAAACACGAAGGAAAACGCATAAAATGTACTAAGACAAAAAGGAAGGCGTCAGGAAAGTTTGAAAGGATAAAGAATTCAATGTTCAGTACCTAATTTATCATTGTCACAGGAATTATGCGGTAAGACTGTTCCTATATGATATGGGGATAAAGTAGCTACCTACCTGGTACCTACAGGAATGCTAATTTTCAATAGTTCTGGTCTGATGATATTTGAAAAGAATAACACAAGAACTCTGTGTAGATACAATTAAACAAGAAGTTTACAATTTGTTATGTTGGCTGGTAACCGGACTGGTAGAAATTGTTAGCTATTTGTTCAACAGCTCGGTGTCCACTCAAAGAAGAAGAATAGATATTCACATATTGCAGTGTCTGTAAGGGTATATGAGTCTAGGAAAAACTTCTATTCACTGAATACTAAAACAATACATATGAGCATTATTTAATTAAGTACTAACTTACTTTTTAATAGTTAACTGGAGATATTTGTTGAGTATCTATGTACCTCAAAACAAAAAGGATCAATCCTAATAGGATTGTATTAAGTTTTATTATAAATATGTAAGCTGTGTTACTGACCTGTTAATGATGACTGATTAAAGAAAAGTAATATTATAATAATTTCAAAAAAAGAAAACAAAACTCGACTTTGGTAATTTTATAGTTAGGTATATTTTGTGTAAAAAAAAAACATTAGCTTGAGTTTATACCATTTTCATATAGGCTGTCTCACTTGTGCTGCTAAGATAAATCTAATGATACTTTATTTATCAAAATCTGGAAACGGTTTGAGCTAATAGCCCATGTGAAAATAATGTTCTTTTCCTTGAACTCAATAAAAATAACCTTCCTTCTGAGGCAGTTGGGTAATGAAATAAACACTTTGTACTTAGTTTCTGTAAATGAAAAGAGTGAACCTTACACTAGCAAATCATATACAGTAATCTGATTAAACCAAAAATTCAACAATGTACAAATAAAAGGAGTTATTGATTATTTTACATTTGATAGACTTTTCTCTTCATAATCACTAGGGACAGAAATAAGCTTTGGAAGGTGTGTATGTATGATAGGGATAAAATGAAAATGTGTAGTCAAAAAGAAGTAAAACTTTGACTTAATTGTGAAGACTTAAGACAGACAGACATGATGGATGAATAAATATTTACCTAATTAAAGTTATGCAATAGTAGTATGTGACAGTTGAAAATACTATTTTACTAATCACTGAATATGGCTTTTTGTTTGTGCACCTATTCTCAAAGCACTGGTTAAACATGGAAAAAGTTGTTAACTTGCTTGCTATGTACAAAATTTACTGATTTATTTACTAGATATGACAAACAAAGAAAGAGGTATGGTCACCAATGCATACAATAGGTATGTAAATAAATTGGCCTGAAGTCATACCTACTACTTACATTTACTTTCAGACTGTCAGTTGATTTGTATGTAATTGTTAGGTATATGTGAGTGACAGATTAGATATTTTGAAATAAATGGTGCGGCAGAAAACACCGATGAGAAAAAGTAGTAAATTCAACATGCATTTACTTGAGTAGGTATGAGTGAGGTGTCAAGTGGGTAATGCAAAAGTCGATCCACATACCTATAACTTGTATACTTTATTGCACTAAGGTATATTACATTTTATGTGACGTGTTATAATACAATAATAGCTTAAAATAAAATATTGGACAAATACTAAATACACCTTCAGATACCTATATAAGATTTACCAATGTTTACAAGGTGATCAGTGGGTTTTAGACAAGTATATCATACATCAATTAATTATTTTCATAAAAACTATTGAACAAGGAAACAGCTACACTGATATAAATTATAAGGACTGAAGTTTTTCATAGAAGGAAATATTAAATTTATGGTAGGTATTGTAGCAGATATATTTTACCCACAGAAACAGAGTTAATACTTACACCCCATAAATCATATTTGATTTCTTTGAACTAACTTCATTGTTGTTTTGATCACAAAAAGTCATATATTGTGAGAAATAAGATCTAAAGATATTTGTTCATGTTTTACTACTAGATCAAGAAATACAAAATAGATGGAGCGCTGCGAACAAAATTTATGAAAAATTAAAGAGTTAAAAGAGTTATTTTATTTAAATCTGTGATAGGTACTTGGTATTTTAAGATAGCTTAGTTGCAGTAACTTCTTATAGCAAGAGTAAAGGGTAAATATGTTAGGTAGGTACCTATCTAGAATGAATAATTTGAAGCTAAGAACTGAACCAGCAAGTAATTAAAAAAATATATATATAAAAGAGATAAAATAGATGCGTAGGGTGACTTTTGTTTGTTATGTAGTAAAATAATAATATACCTAATATATGTTTTTATAGGACACATGGAAAACTAAAAGAACAGATTTGAAAAAGAAGTACCTACCTATACCTATGGATACTAGTTGTTTAACTTTTCATTTCTTTGAGTGAGTAAATGTAAAACTACTCTTGCAGGCAGAGCGCAAACGGATGAAAAATAGCCATTTGCACTACGTCTGATAGAAGTTGAAAAACATTCAGAAGACTGTTTATCATCATAGTGACAGGTTGTCAGCCTGTCACCTAAAATTGCAATTGTTAAATCATTCAGCAAAGAAAAACAATTCATGAATTTGTTCTGAAAGAATTAATTATGAATAGTATAGGTAGATAGACTCTGTAACGGAACGTCATTATCGATAAGCCAAACAATAAGTATTATACTTACTTGAAAGAAATGTGTCATAGTTGTATTCAAACATGAGTATTAAAATGCAATGCTTAGTAAGAGAGCGATACATGTTAACAAGAGAAAGGAATTATCATAATCTTTATACCTAATTTAATTAGTATGCTCAGTTATTATTTTATACGCTAATTGATCTAGCCACTCAATTGGGTGTTATTATATTCACTTTAATAAAATAATAGAATATTTGCAGATACGAAGTCAACTACTAAGGAAAGTACTTAGATTACATGAAAGAAAACCAAGAATGAAATGAAAACTTATAATAGGTACCTATCAATAACAGCTATCACATGTATAGGCTTAAATATATTAAAACAACTTATGTTTGAAGGGTATAGACATTCAGAGCTCATATTAATAAAAAAAAAAACAGGAGGTGCAGAGTTTTTAGAGTAAAGGCGGGTACCTAACTTGGAACAGTATGAACGAACTGTACTTACTAAATCGTCGAAGTCGAATAGTATGTATCTAACTAAAGGTTTTGCGATAGTAATGTAGGTACCTATTACCTGGATACCACTTTGTTTCTTGCAACGTTAAGCTAGTGATGCACAAATTAGGGAAGAGGATTGAAAACGATAGTACTTACTTATAATAATAAACAGAATGTAAATTTACTATCACAGAAATTCACAGAATAGAATAAAATTGCAAAGATCATTGGTAATAAATTGAATTTGGTACTGTGCTTAGGTCTTTACCTGCAAGAGATTAGTTAAAGGTCAGTTTATGTAAAACACAAGTGAAATAATTTCTAAAGGACATACCTAGAGCATAAAATTGTAGCCCTGCTTTTGCTGATAATAAAGAAACTATGATTGATAAACTATTATCAAGGATATTAAGAATTAAAAAAAACAATATTGCAGATTTAGATTTACTCCATTTATTGGCCTGGTGAACCACACGAAATAAGAGAAGAATGGATTTATTAATCGACTTATTAGTAATAAATAGTTAAAAGGAAAAGAAAGTTAGAAATGTTAACATAGTGGAAGTAAAATTGAGGAATACTTAGAATAAGTAGTTTTATAGGCATAAAAGTCAAAAGTCAAAGTCAATGGTCAAAAAGAAAAGAAGGAAATAAAATGGTCAAACTCAGGGTTAAAAGTTAAATTGAATACAAGAGAGTTATGAGAAACGTAAAGTAGTAATAAAAGAGAATCAATGAATGACTGACTTAAACGGTTTACAAATACGAAATATTTAGATATGTATAAATAATTAATAAGTATGCAATAGAATTCAGTAAAGAAAATAAATGTTAACAAACATGGTGAAATAATAAAGGCAATGTATGATATAAGTGGAGTTATCTATTACAGAATATGGAAAAGAGTTTATGGATGAAACTTGACGATAGAATTGAGTGAAGCAAATAAATATTAACTAGCATTGTGGATTAATACAGGCAATAATATAAGTGAAGTTACAGAATAAACAAAAAAAAGGGCCGTCTTGCCGGACGATGACTAAAATGGCATAATGGGCCGTCTTGCCAGACGATGACTAAAATGGCACAGAAGGCCGTCTTGCCAGACGATGACTAAAATGGCACAAAAAAAAGGGCCGTCTTGCCAGACGATGACTAAAATGGCATATGGGCCGTCTTGCCAGACGATGACTAAAATGGCACAAAAGGGCCGTCTTGCCAGACGATGACTAAAACGGCACAAAAGAAAGGGCCGTCTTGCCAGACGATGACTAAAATGGCACAAAGGGCCGTCTTGCCAGACGATGACTAAAATGGCATAATGGGCCGTCTTGCCAGACGATGACTAAAATGGCACAGAAGGCCGTCTTGCCAGACGATGACTAAAATGGCACAAAAGAAAGGGCCGTCTTGCCAGACGATGACTAAAATGGCATAAAGGGCCGTCTTGCCAGACGATGACTAAAATAGCACAGAAGGCCGTCTTGCCAGACGATGACTAAAATGGCACAGAAGGAAAGGGCCGTCTTGCCAGACGATGATTAAAATGGCACAAAAGAAAGGGCCGTCTTGCCAGACGATGACTAAAATGGCACAGAAGGCCGTCTTGCCAGACGATGACTAAAATGGTATAATGGGCCGTCTTGCCAGACGATGACTAAAATGACACAAAAGAAAGGGCCGTCTTGTCAGACGATGACTAAAATGGCATAATGGGCCGTCTTGCCAGACGATGACTAAAATGGCACAAAATAAAAGGCCGTCTTGCCGGACGATGAATTAAATGGCTTAATGGGCCGTCTTGCCAGACGATGACTAATATGGCACAAAAGGACCGTCTTGCCAGACGATGACTAATGGCATAATGGGCTGTCTTGCCAGACGATGACTACAATGGTACAAAGAGCTGCATTACCGGACAAAGGATAAAGTTGTACAAAAGAGGCCGTCTAGCCAGACGATGACTAAAATGGTACATGGATGAATGAAAATGGTACAAAAGGCTGTCCTACCAGACGTTGACTAAAATGGTGCAAAGGGCTGTACTACTAGACGATGACTATAATGGTGCAAAGGGCCGTCTTATCAGACGGTGAACAAAGTTGTACATGAGAACCGTCAGATAAGTAAGATGTTGAAAGAAAATGGTACAAGGGTCGTCTAAACAGACGAAAAAGAAATAGTACATTATTTTGATGAAGATATAGATGTATGTATACTGATAAAAATACACTTTGAAACAAGTTTAAGATGATGTATGAACATGGTAATCTTTAATGTAGTAAAGATTATTAGAAAATAATTTAAGGAGCAGGAGAAGGAGTACTTAAAGATTCGGAATATATTTGCAACATGTGAAAAGAAACACTTATTATTGTTGATGCAATTGTCATATTAATGATTTGATACTTTACAGATTGTGGTGTTAATGATTTGTTGTTTAGAAAGAAACTAGTACCGACATTATTGTTTTACTACATGATGCAGGATGAGGGGAAGAAAATAAAGACTTAATCAAAGAAGGTTGAAATGTTGAGCATGATACAGGACGAGAGGAAGAAAATAAAGACTCAATCAAAGATGTATCTCAGGAGATTGGACAATTCAGAGAGCGGTTTCTAAATAGAACACTGAGATAATACATGAATTCCAAGAAATATTCCAAGTAAATTAAGACATGATGCACCGACTCAGATGAAAAAGACTGCAAAATTTTGAAGAATAAATTGAAATTTTGAAACTACTAAGTGAAAATGAACAACAAAACATAAGGAAAATTTATGAGATATCTGATAATGATGAGAATGTTTCGAAAATTAGACAGTAATTAATGATGTTAAGCTGATCGAAGTTAAATAGAAACACAGTACCGACAAAAAACACAGAAACACAGACAGAAGATTGAAATATTAAAGTATACAGTACAATGAGATTTTGGAAGATAATCTGATCGATAAGTTTGACACTTAAGTAAAGCTTTGGATAAAAGATCAAGTGACTGGAAATATTTTGCGTGGTAGCAAAATGTGTCAGGATGGACGAACTGTTACAATAATGACAAAACAAATATACTGAAACTCACTGGTTGGCGGTATAAGCGTAGTTTGCGCGCCTCGCCCGGAAGACAAAAGGCGAGAGGACGTGAAGAAAAAGATGGGGGGTATTCGTTTTTTTGCAGTCAAAGAGGGAAAAAGATATAAAATTATGTTTTATTGTATAAAATATACTGTTTTAATGTCTGAATGTATCATTGTAATGTTTAAAAGGGTCTACATGTGCAAAACCAAAAGTTTTATGAGAATATTTAACCAGATAATGCTAATGGAATAAAAATCTGTTGTTGTTGGCAAACGTGTGCTTTTATTGAGTTTCCACATAATAATACACACCCAAAAACTAACTCAACCTTATCAATACCGCATACCTACTTTGCACTGCGTACCATCTTGAATAAAGACCCACCGGCAATATGTTATTACGCTTATTTTAGGAACAAGCATTTAAAGAAGATTGCCCACGGGGCAAAGGATTCCCGTCTAAAATGCCTCAAAGCTGAAGTAGTTCTGAATGGATAATAAATAACCACTTATTTACCTTCAGTTTTTCTTTTCTATAAAAACCCGGTATTCAAAGTTATCTACAAAAATAATACATAACCTAAAAACAGATTGATCTATTACTTAACACTTTGACATTTAACACGTGCATTTTAGATTCGTATAAATAACAGGGAATCCTACTGGATACTGGAAACACTGTAAACATAATGAGATAATTCCAAAACACGGCACAGAATTTCCTCCTGATCCAGTGACGAACACTACGAGCCCTTTCACACAGGCGATTTTTTTCCGGCTATTACTCGACGGAACGTGATCGCAACGAGCAGGCGACAGCTCGCATCGCAGCATGCACGCAGCGTTATCATCGCGATTTTTCGATCGCCACGTTATCACCGCGTGCTTCTCATAAGAGTCCATTTTATGAATTAAATACTAACCATCCCACTTTGTATTTACCGCGAGAACGCATATTGCAGCGATATATATAGCTGCGTGTATGCCGCTAGTCGCCGCGAACCGTCGCGTCCTCATCGCAATTGCTCTCCACCGAAAAATCGCCGGAGCAAACCTCTAGCGTGAAAGGGCTTTTTATTTTATTACCCACTATTTACCTCCTAACTGCTGAGTAGATAGCATAGCAAGTAAAATACAATAAATAATGCAAAAAAAATTGTTTTATTTTATTGCCACTTATTGGTTGATTTGATTGATATGATGCAGTGGTAGTGCAACTGTCTGCGGCGGCGTAAAGGTTCCGGGCTCAGACGGCGTTCGGCACACAACCATGCCATAGCGTCATAGCAGTATAAGGGTTGTCGTATCGTTTTCCATAATGCAGCACTATTAGTATACGTTCCATCCTTGAGACCTAAAATGCATAAACAAAATAAATATTATCTCTCTTTAAAATTATAAACCATGCGGATGCCTTGAATTTGCGGCACGCCTGGCAGCACATGATCGCTAGTAATATTTAGAGCAATACGTATAATATTAGGTAGGTATAAATATCCAGAATCAATTGTGCCTCCGTAGATTTCCATCAGCAAACACAGCAATTTGGGGGAGATTACTTTCCATACTCACTCACCACACCACGCTTGGCAGGCGGATTGGCGAGCTCAGCGTATTTACGGGGAATGTTGCCGCCTATTCTCTGATTTGATCCCTTTCATAGCCATCGCTGATCTAACATAGCTACTTACCTGATTTGGAAGTAGGTATCCATGACGCTTGACCATTGGAAGAGTGTTTGTACCTATGCGAAACATGAACATAACTAAATAAACTGTTAACAAATATGTTTTGTAAGGCCACATTTTTGTAGTATTTTTGTCAAAAATTGGTCAATTGAAATAATACAGATTGAAATATTATTTTATGATTTATGTATGACTTATGACGACAAGGAATGAGATTCAAAAAACAAATCGTCAAACGACAACTAGAAACAGAAACAGACAAATTCACGTCATTTTTGTGTCATTTTGTAACCAAAAAGAATCTGGTCAAATAGGTACAATACATTACTTGGCTGATTATATGAGTTGTTGATGAGTTGCTAAGATATTAGAACTCTTTGTGCTTTCTAGCGCGTGTTTGGTTGATTTCCTATCAATACAAGATTTAGTAAAAAATAAAATTAAATTCCCCGTGCTATAAATACTTTCATATAGCAAAACAGCAAAGATTAAATGTAAAAATAATTTTAATATTCGTATCACCTTGAGGCAATGAAAAATCATAGCCTACAAATGGGCATTCGTCTTTAATAAATTTTGCTTTTACCCGTACCGCTCCCGTTCCACTCAATGTCGTACATGGCAATCAAATAATAAAACAGTGAAATAGGTAGCAGATATTTATAAATAACCTCCTACCATGGAGGAAGTATAATGGCACCATGCTCTTGCCAAGATTGGTAAGTTTGACAAATAATACTCATTAGTAAACAGGGTTCGAAGATATACCGGGAGTAACAGAAAGGGTATAACAAGCCGAAAGGAGGTCAAGGTACTCATGAAACTGAACAACTTTCCCCATGGGACATGGGTCGAAATATGAAAAATAAATTTGGACCTCCCATAGTAAATCAATTAGCTGATCGGCGATTTTGTATGGAAGGTCCAAATTTTGTTTTCACATTTCGACCTATGTTCCATGGGGAAAGTTGTTCAGTTTCATGAGTACCTTGACCTTCTTTCGGCTTGTTATACCCTTTCCGTTACTCCCGGTATATCACTTGATATATATCATTGATATTATCGGATATATATCACGATATTTACTCCTTAATAAATATGAAGTGATATATATCATTGATAAATATCGCGTGATATGATGATATTTATTTTTTGGATATATATCACCATTATTCTTTAAAGATAAGTGAAATTTTATGATCAAATAAACTAAAAAAGAACTCGCCAAGTATTCGCCCGCCACTAATGAATATCTTTAGTTAATTTGAAATTCACGAGAAAGAAACAAAATTAGTTTGATCTCTCTGTATTTTTTCCTGCTTATGGTAAATTTTATAACTATTAAGTGAGGTATCTATTTTTTGTTCTTTGGTATTTATTAAGACAGATTCATAGATTTAATATGTTATTGGGTGTGCGAGGTGGATGGTTTATTTGGTAGAGCATTTGCTGCGTGCGGGCTCATATACGATGGTCGTTGGTCGAATTATAAAAAGTAGGTATGCACGTATTCACTCTTGTACACCCACTTTATGTGTTTGCTGTACTACTGGCCAATAAATACAGTATTTTTTATACCACTTTCATTTAAAAATATCTTAGAATCTTGGCCTAGAATGAAATAAAGTGTACCAGATTCATTTTCTACAAAAAAAAATCGTGTTTGACGACAAAATCAATAGATTATTTTGAAAGATTTTAGCTGATTGATATTTATCCGATAAATATCAAAAAATGGACATATATCCGATTTATTGGATATATATCGGATATGTTGATATTTATTATAAATATCGGATATTTTCGAACCCTGTTAGTAAAACACCATATCAAGCAGTGAGTTGTTGGACGACTTAGTGTCCCATTCTAAGAGAGAGAGAGAGAGAGAGAGAGAGAGTGAGTTGTTAAATATGTGGCCTAAATTAATTTGACAGTAAACA
Source organism: Phthorimaea operculella (assembly GCA_024500475.1). Taxonomy (NCBI): domain Eukaryota; kingdom Metazoa; phylum Arthropoda; class Insecta; order Lepidoptera; family Gelechiidae; genus Phthorimaea; species Phthorimaea operculella. The sequence continues at coordinate 185,335 of JANFCV010000269.1, read as the reverse complement.
CTGGAGTTTACCCTAAACCTCTACCACGCTTGCTACATAAGCGACGCGTACAAAAAGTCGTAATGGAAATCACGAAAATGCAGGGTCGATGACTTCGGAATAAAGTTGCGTGGAAATCCCTTGTGTGAATAATTACTTCGTAAAATCATTAACTTTGGCAAAAACGTGACCCAAAGGTTTCAAACTTCACGTTTTCAAGGGTTTCATTTTTTTTTCGACAGTCGATGTGGTGTAGTGGTAATGTGATAGTCACTCACAAAGTTCACATTTATCACTTTGTAAATTTGTTTCCGGTCTGGTATGAGTTATTTTGACATTTAGCACATTTCAGGCTGAAACACCTGATTGTCCTTAAAGAATGATGGTTCTGTGCTTTCGAGGGCACGTTAAGCCGTCGTTCCCAGTTGCTGTCTATGATTACGTAGTCAATATGTCTTTTTTTTATTGGGAGATTAACAGTTTAAACAATAGCACAGAATAATACATTATATCACACTACTAACAAATCTCCACCTATAGTGAAATATATGAAAAGAACTATGCTTATTGTATCCAGCGAGATTAAAGGTAACATTTTGAAAAAGCACTTAAACAATTAATGTACTTAGATTCAACTTTGAAAAAATACCCTTAATTTATAATTTCTTCCAAATTTCGCTAAAAACAAGACCTATTGAACTCTCCGAAAATAAAAATCGGTTCTCTATCCATTTGCATAAAAAGAATTGGCATAATATATTTTGGCACACTGTAATTTAAACTAATAATACTTACGCATAATTCATGTACGCATAACAGTTTAGGCATAATTTCTTTACGCACAAAAAATATTGCCATAATAGGACATAGGCCTAAAAAACAAAACCATAAATTGTCATATCCATAATCAAAATAGGCATAAAAATCTGATGCATTAGAAGAACCCCTAAATTGTATAAATATAACCTAACCTAACCTAACCTAAACTGACCTAATTTAACCTAATATATCTTAAAAAATACTAAATTGACTTACATTTCCTGCCATTTGAACTTAATAAAAAATATAATTATATTAGTCCAAAAAAATTATTACAAAAGCAGTTATGCCAAAATATTGTTAGTATAAAATACAATAGTCTAAAATATGATTATGCCAAGATAAATATTATGGCAAGAAACTATTATGTCAAAGCAATGGTAGGTGAAAAAAAATTATGCGAAACATGTTATGCTAAGACATATTAGTGGAAAAAAAATTATGCCTACGAAAGGGATACCATAAAAATCTGCTTAACTAAGTACAAACTCCAACCTTAATTGAATGAAAAGCAGCCTCAGATTGAGTTACCCTGATTGTTGCGATCTTCTTTCACAATGTTATTAAGGGGTTCATTAGTAAATTGATTGACTTTACCAGCTTGTACGAGGTTAAAGAAGACTTCGGGCAAGTGCCATTGCATACAGAAGGACGATTTTTGCCCGAACTTTTCACGAAAAATAACAAAATTAACTCTATAGGATGAAAACTAGTGATCGATAGCAAAGATATAGGACAGTCTGAAGACAGGGAACAACTTTCTCCAAAGAGCATACATATGAAAAACAGACTTGTACCTCGTTTACTAAATTTCCGATAAGTTGATTTAAGGTACTAAGGGAGACCCAAATTTTGTTCCATAGCAAGGGTTGCTACTGTCAAAAATCATAAAGTGTTAAAGTTCCTATCAGAACAGCAAAATCTTAAATTAAAATATTATTTAAAATCCAAGAAATATGACGTATGTGACAATCAACATTCATCAATCACTACCCTAGGTCTGCTGTAAGAGATTTATTTTTAGAAATAGGTACTTATGTTCGTTGTGTTTTATTGTATACAATAAACGGTTAAATAAACCATCTTCTTAAATACCTTAAGTTCCGCTAAGATTCCGGTTATTTCCAGTTAGTCAGTTAGCGTCAAAATCGTCGCTAGTACTGAGTGAGCCATCTGTAGGTATAGGCGCCACGCGCGCCGTTTCCCTAATTTGTAGTAGGTATACTTAAGTTTTTATGTTGGAATAGATAGAATATTTTGTGTGACTTTAGGTAAGTTCGTGTAAACAAGTGATTTGTTAGTGATGTCTGCGTATTGAAACACGTATAAACTAAGTTTGCAGACTTATTTGATCTATATGTTAGGTGTGAGTATTAATAATTGAACTAGTGAAGCAAAACAAAGCAAATGAGTTTCTAAGTACTTTTGACAGCTGGTTTCAGTTAAGGCAAGTTAAGGTCAAACTGTTATTATTGTGGGTAAGTTTCGCTAAAGTAAAACAAGTAGGCACCCTTAATACTTACTTCGATACTATGCTCATTAAATATTATTTTAAGACTACCATCATCATCTTCCTGCCCTTTTCCCAATTACTTTAAGACTACCAATGAACAAAAAGTCATCGTAGCAGATATCTACGTCGTAGTCGCTGTCTACGAATTGCTACGAGAAAAGTTTTGAATAAAGACCCACCAGCAATATTACATCTATGTTGTTACACTTATTTTAAGAAAAAGCAAGTACAAAAATATAACTGGAAATAGTTATTTGTACAATAAGACAGTAAAGTTTATTTTTTCTACAGGTACCCCGAGGTAGTTTATGATACTAAATTTGATCACGAGCGTAGCGAAAGATCCATAAGCTCATTGAGGGATTCAAAAGCACATCTTGTAAATGAATTTGCTCTCGTATATTACACACACTTTTTCACCTGTACATGTACCAGCGAAAAAATGCAAAAGTGCGCATTCATGGCACTTGTACACTCCGCGTATAAAGGTAGGGTAACAAAATGCATTTAAATCATAGTAGATCAAACATAAACCTATTTAAGCAAAGTAGGGTAAATAATTTCAATAAAATTATATTTAGGTGTTCGAATTTCAATTCACTTTACCTCAAAGAGTGAGCAAAAGTGATTTTCCAGTGATTTTTCGCTAAGAGCCTACTATTTTCAAGCTCAGGATGTGAAAACGATACTGTTTGGTATTATAATGACATCAGTAATCAGAATGTATTAATAATTTATTCAGGTGCAAATGCGGGAGCGTATCTTGCTCGAAGCAAGCATCACTCATTAAATATGCACCGCGGCTTCTGCTGTCAAAACGTCCGAAGCAGCTTCAAGGCGTGTTTTGTTCACAAATGAAATATGAGTTTTATTTGTGTTTCGAGATTTTCACGGTTGTTTACAATACTTATTATTATTGGCCCATGGGTCGTGAAACCGCGCCGAAATATCGAAGTAATCAAAAATCTTATACGGTAATAATCCCGTTCAAAACAATAATAATAAGAGTTTTATTTAATAAGAGATTTGAGAAGGTTAATGTTACATATTACGTGTAATTTGCCACATTTTTTTTCTATAGAGGACATTGTTTAAAAAATTACAGGTTTCGTTCTTTATTATTGGGCTATAAATTGTAATATTTCATCAAAAAATATTACCTCAGTGAACTTAATTGCTTGTCTGCTGTTAAATTTCGTTTTTTTGCATTAAAAAATAAATTACTTACTAAATTTAAAAAAAAATTTAATCGTAATGGAACGTATGTCTAGTATTTCAAAAAAAAAAACGAACCGAATATGCCGCTTTTTTATTTCCTGAGCCAACAGTAAGTCAAATAAAAAAAAACAGAAGTCATCCGGGCGGGACGACACTTGAAATTATAAGGTCTTATTTATTTTTTAAATATTTGCTTCAAATCATTTTTCGAATTAAAGAATATTGCCCACTGGGCCAAGGACTCCCGTCTAAAATGCCTCAAAGCTGAAGTAGTTCTAAATGGACAATACATAACCACTTATTTACCTGCAGTTTTTCTTTTCTATAAAAACCCGGGATACAAAATTATTTATAAAAATAATACATAACCTTAAAACATATTGATCTCATTATTTAACACTTTGACATTTAACCAACATTTAACACGTGCATTTTAGATTCCCTCAAATATCAGCGAATCCTACTGGCTACTGCAAACACTGTAAACATATGAGATAATTCCAAATCACGGCACTTGTAGAATATGTTTCTGAGCCTAAGTGACGAAAACTACGAGTCTACGAGCCCTTTCACACAGGCGATTTTTTTCCGGCTATTACTCGGCGGAACAGGCGACAGCTCGCATCGCAGCATGCACGCAGTGTTATCATCGCGATTTTTCAATCGCCACGTTATCACCGCGTGAGTCCGCGTGCTTCTCATAAGAGTCCATTTTGTGAATTAAAAGTACTAACAATCCCACTTTGTAGGTATTTACCGCGAAAACGCAAATTGCAGTGATATATAACTGCGTGTATGCCTGTTCGCGATCGCTCTCCACCGTAAAATCGTCGGAGCAAAAATATTTTGTGTGAAAGGGCTCTTTATTTCATTACCTACCATTTACCTCCTAGCTGCTGGGTAAAAATAGGATAGCAAGTAAAATACAATAAATAATCCAAAAAATAGTTTTATTTTATTGCTACTTGTTGGTTGATTGATATGATGCAGGTGGTAGTGCAACTGACTGCAGCGTAAAGGTTCCGGGCTCAGACGGCGGCGGCGGTCGTCACGCAACCATCTCATAGCCTCATAGCAGTATGTCGTATCGTTTTCCTTGTTGCAGCACTATTATAAAAAGCTGCACTTAGTACACGTTCCATCCTTGAGACCTAAAATGCATAAACAAAATAAATATTATCTCTAACATTATTAACCATGAGGGTGCCTTGATTATGCGGCATGCCTGGCAGCACATGATTGCTAGTAATATTTAGATCAATACGTATAATAATAGGTAGGTATAAATATCTAGAATCAATTGTGCTTCCGTAGATTTCCATCAGCAAGCACAGCAATTTGGGGGAGGTTACTTTCCATCATCTTTCCATACTCACCACACCACGCTTGGCAGGCGGATTGGCGAGCTCAGCGTAATTTAGGTACGGAGAATGTTGCCGCCCATTCTCTGATTTCATCCCTTTCATAACCATCGCTGATCTAACAGAGGTAATTACCTGATTTGGAGGTAGGTATTCATGACGCCAATAGGTTGAACATTGTGAGAGTTTTGCTATGCGAAACATGAACTTAATTAAATAAACTCTTAACGAACGTGTTTGGCAAGGCCATAATGGCAACATTTGTAGTATTTTCGTCAAAAATTGGTCAATTGAAATAAATATACAAATTGAAATATTATTTTATGACTTATGACAAGGAAAGCGATTCAAAAACAAACCGTCAAACGTCATCTAGAAACAGACAAATAATTTACGTCATTTTTGTGTCATTTTGTAACCAAAAAGAAACTGGTCAAATAGGTACAGACATTTACAAAATTCCATATAGACTTTACAGAGACATGCACATGAGCTTTAATTCTAAAGTCGTTTGAAGTCAAACTCCACTCACACATACAAAGAAGCGCGTAGTAAACCGATTGTAGCAAAAGAATAAGATGACTATAACTATAGCCGCGAGGGCCATAAATAATAGGATTAACTTCAATGGATGATCTTTATTCAAAGATATGGACCCTTGGGTGGGTCCATTAATGTATCACAAAATATATAAGATAGACAAAATGTTCACTTTCACTTTTTGAACTGTTTCGGGAACTTCACTTGGTTAAATACAATTGCAAAAATATGCGAGAGTACAAATTAACAAGGATAGGTGTTGACTTCACCGTCAGTTAGAGAGGAGTGCGTCAAAAAAGGCCAAGAACGGTGACGTTTCGGTGCCGTGTTCCAAATTTAAGTTATAAAATGATTCGAAAAAGGGAGATGTGAGGGTGGCTTAGGGAGGATGTCCATGCAGAGTTTGCACTCTGCTACAGTACCCGGGGGGGCCGGAGAAAAAAATTGATTGCCCTACAATCAATTTTTTTTTTTTAATGTAGAAGTATTTCAATATGTATAGGATGCTGGTAAAATTTTGGTGTGTGTTCCGAAATATTGTGTGTTAATTAGTGAGTGTAATGTTAGTGTAAATAAATTAATTGAAAGTGTTTTAAAGTTAATTAAAAATTAATATTAAATGTAAGTATGGGTCGTGAGTGATCAAAGATTTTGAGTGTATGTGATATCTACAGTGAGTATGTACATGGTGGAAGTTCTAAGTCAATCATACGTCATATCATGCATTCGTCGTCAATCTAGGTGTCTGATTCCTATTACACGAAATCAGGCCCTTACAAATTGGAGAACAGTTTTGTTTATATTAACTGTTCTCGAAGAGTTTCCACCAGGGTTGTGTCGGCTTGTAAGTCACAACCGACTCTATAATCCTTAGCTTTTGGCTTGTTTATCGTGTCGCTAGACCCGCACGGTGATGTAGTATTTACAAGTTTGAGAGAAAGTATTAAATTATTACGAGAATCGTAATTGAAAAAAAATTGTATACGAGAAATAGTTGGCGTATACGTTAAGTTCAAATTGTGGAAATCAAAAGGTATACTAAGTTAATATAAACTTGGTTAGCAGCAAGTTTAATTAGAATTGAAGTATAAATTTATTAAAAATTGTTATTATTGAGAAGTGGATAATTACGACATTATCTTTGTCGATAAGGTGTATCTAATTTTTTTAATTAGATAATTAATTGTAACAAGTGAAGAAGAAAAATAGTTAAATATAAAATGATTTATCATAAGTTGTGTTTGACATCCGTCAATGTTTGATGGTAAAGCCGAAAAGCGTGATGAGGTGAAAAAGGTTTACAAAAAAAATAAAATGTGTGCGTGACTACTTTCTAGTGTAGTACGCTTTATCCAATTATGGATAATTATAGGTTGAATAAATTTTAGTTTAGTTAGGTTGTTTTGCGGTTTTGGTTGGTTTTAGATCTTTGATATGCCAACGTCCTAAGTTGTTGTTGTTCGTATCGGTTAGGTTATATACTAAAGGAGAAATCTTTTGGGATACGATGCATTTAATGTATTTTGGTGCTAATTTAGCTGAGAAGTTTTTGTCGGAAGAGCTTATGGGATAATTGCGTTTCCAAACTATATCGCCAGGTTCAAACTCTAAGTTTTGACGATGTTTGTTGTAGTGGGATGCGTTGTTTTGGTGAATGGAGTGTAGTCGTGATTGTACTTTATCAAAAATGGGGATAAGCTGGCCGAGATTTTCTGCATATATATCTCTTGGAGCAAAAATGAGGTCGTCCGTGGTGTCCTTTTGGGAGTAGGTAGAACCACACGGTACTAATTCGCGACCGAATACTAGGAAAGCTGGGGTAAACTTGGTTGATTCGTTAACAGACGAGTTGATAGCGAATTGTATTTTATGGAGGTGTTTGTCCCAGGTTCTGTGGTCGTCATTAACAAATGATGCCACTGCCGTAATAATGGTTCTGTTGTATCTTTCAACAGTATTTACCTGAGGGCAATGAAGGGGTATAAAGTGTATGTGTGGTATTTTGTATGAGTGAAACATGTCCGTTAATTCTGAGCTTGTCATTTGGGGACCGTTGTCTAAAATGACTGTTTCTGGAATACCGTAGTTCATGAATACTAAGTCTTCTAGGACATGTTTGATGACCGAGGAAGTTGCGCGTTTAATTGGGAATAATAGGCAGTATTTAGAAAAGCAGCAGGTTATTACTAGTATGTATCTGTTTAGTTTACGCGATATGGGTAGTGGTCCAATAAAATCGATTGAAAGGCACTGAAATGGTCGTGAGCATTGTTTAGGTTCGCCCATTAGACCGATAGCATTTTGGTTACGATGTTTATATGCGAGACATGTGTCGCAGCGTGAGATAAATGTTGCCACATCTTTGTACATGCCAGGCCAGAAATAGTTTAGCTTAATACGATGGTAGGTTTTGAAGGTACCGAAATGAGCTGCGGTTGGTGTGCAATGATTTTGTGCAATTATGGAGTTTCGGTGTTCTGAGGGACGACCAATTTCCAGCTGTATTGTGAGTTGAATGGGGTTAGCGAATTAGTGTATTTATAAAGTTTGTTATCTTTAATTGTGTAGTCGGGAGTAGATGAGGGATTATTTTTACATTTATTAAAAATGGAGATGTACCATTCGTCCTTGGTACTACTGGAATTGATAATATTAACATTGGGGATGTTTCGTGAAAGCAGGTCGGGTACTAGATTTTCGGAGCCTTTTTTATGTTTTATTTCGAAATTAAACATAGATAGGCGTATGCACCAACGTGCCAGTCTACCTGTGGGGTTGTCTAGGCGGAGGAACCATTGTTGTGCTGAGTGGTCGGTGTAGATGGTGAATTTGTGGCCATTATCTAGATAGCAGCGCCAGTGCTCTAGTGCTGTTATGACACTTAGAAGTTCTCGTTCTGTGATCGAGTAATTTCGCTGGGGTGGGTGAGCGATTTGCTCATATAAGCAATTGGCTTTTCTATGCCGTCAAATTCTTGTGTGAGCATCGCTCCGATTCCGAAGGACGAGGCATCGCAATGGACGGCGAAAGGCTTCGTGAAATCAGGGCAGGCGAGGATGGGGGTGCTAACTAAGGCTTGTTTAATGGAGTTGAATGCTGATTCAGCTTCTGGTGTCCATTTGAAGGGTGGTGCTTTTTTGTGGGTGGAGGTTAGTTTGTTTAAAGGTGTAGCTAGTGTGCTTAGGTTTGGGACGAAACGTCTGTACCAGCTTACGGTGCCAAGGAATTTCTTGACATCCTTTGCTGTTTTAGGTACCGGAATGTCCAGGATAGCTTTGACTTTGTCCGGGTCTGTTTGGAGACCTTGACTGTTGACGATGAAACCGAGATACTTTAATTCGTTACGGAAGAATGAGCATTTTGGGAAGTTGATGGTTATGTTGGCATCTGTTAATTTAGTGAGAAGTTTGTTGAGTATTTCAACATGACGTTCGAAGGTTGAGGTGGCTATGACTATATCGTCGAGGTAGCAGAATACTGAGTTGTCGCACATGAGATCTGATAGTAAGCTATCCAGAAATCTTTGTTGGGTAGCGGGGGCGTTGGTGAGACCGAAAGGCATCACTTTAAATTGATACATTCCGCGACCGGGTACGTGAAAAGCGGTTTTGGGTCTATCCTCAACTCGCAAAGGGATTTCCCAAAAGGCTTTGGCGATGTCTATGGATGAAAGGTATTTGGAATCGCGTAGGTTATCTATGATATCAGAAATGAGTGGTAGTTTGTAGGCATCTTTTTTTGTTATTGCGTTGAGCTTACGGCTGTCGACGCAAAATCTCCAGGTATTGTCCTTCTTAGGGGTAATCAATACTGGGTTAAGCCATGGGCTTTCACAAGGTTCAATTACGTCTAGGCGTACCATGTCATCAACTTCCTTGTGAAGGGCCTTTTGTTTTTCAGGGGATAAACGATAGCATCGCTGCTTTATTGGTGGGTGATCACCAGTGTCGATGCGGTGTTCTACCAGGTGTGTCCTACCTAGTGGTTTTGTGTCCGTAGAAATATTTTTGAATTTTTCTATTATTAGGTTTGCTGTAATTTGTTGGGATTCAGTAAGGTTTTGAAGGAGTTGACAATTTTGATTCTTGGGTTTTATTTATTAGGAAGGTAGTGGTTTTAGGAAATTGGAAGGAGGCTATTTTGTGTAAGACATTTGGGGCAATGTTGAATGCTTTCCAAAAGTCGATTCCTAAAATTAAATTTTGTGATACCTCAGGTATAACGTGAGCTGATATTAGGGAAAATTATTGTTATAGGTTACGGGAAGAGTGATTAGTCCGATGGAGTTTATTTTTGGTTATTGGCTACTGTACCTGTTATCCGTATGTTTTTGTTTAATTTGAGGCCTTGTTTTAGTAGTATTTTGTAAGAATCCTTACCTAATATTGTAATAGTACTGCCGCTGTCGAGGAGGCCGTTCAGATGTAAGTTATTAATTTTTACTGTGACAAATGGTCGCTCGTGATCGTTATCATCGAATAAGAGAAGGTTTACGTGGTAAGACTTGAAAAATATCGAAAGTGAGTTTAACCAATTTGTCCAATCTTGTTTATCGAATTTAGAATTGTCATGTTGAACGGGCTCCTCCTTATTTAGTTTTTTGGAGTTTTAGTACATTTAGGGCAGTTGAGGGCTGTGTAACCCTTGTTGCCACAACGAAAGCAGACTTTCTGGGGGTTAGTACAATTCTGTAAAGTATGCGAATTGTTTCTACAGCGGGGCATGAAAATTGGGATTGGCTGCTGGTTGGGGATGGTTTATTAGTATTTACGGCATTAATGGCGTAAGGGAAAGGGGGGATATATGGTTGATAGTTAGGATTGGTAGTGTTTTTATTTGGGTTAGACGGAGAAGGAGTAGTATTGAAGTAATCTTGGGAGTGATTGTTGACGTGAAGTAACTTTTCAGTGAATTTGCAAGATTCTAGGAGGGTAGGAATGGAAAGAAGGTCTGGTTGGGTTACTCGCAAACTATATTGGGGTTGTAGGTTGCGTAATAGAATATCGATTTTTTCGTTTTCGGACAATTGATTGTGAAGTTTATTGAAAAGGGATTCCATAGTGGAGAAGTAGATTATGACGCGTTCGTTAGGGTGTTGTTTTCTATTTTCTATTAGCTTTTTTAGATTATAATCATGATTTCCAATTTCAAAATCGTTTATGATTGCTGATTTGAATGTTTGCCAGTTTGTGAGTGTGTCTTTGTGTGTTCTGAACCAGTCTAGTGCCGGTCCAGAGAGAATGTCGTAGATGTGGTTGTATAGAGTGTGTTCAGTTAGTCCTCTAACTTGGGCGTATTCTTCCACACGGACTATGAAGTCTCGTGGGCAGCCTTGACCCTTAAAGATGAATCTTTTAAGGTCTGTTTGGTATTTATTATTGTTGTTTGCTATTGTGTTCAATTTTTCGGTAAGTGTTTCGAAATAGGTGTTTGCGGGGTTAAGATTTACGCTGCTGGTTTGTGCCGAGCAGTATGTGGAGGAAGGTGGGTTAATCAAGTTGTTGTATTGTGTTTCTAGCTCTCTTAATCGTTTGAATAGGTCGTTATGAATAGTTAGTTGTTCGTTTGTAATGTCTTCAGATTCAAGGTTAATAAGGTTGAATCTGAGCTTAGTGTGTGTAATGTAAGGTGGTATTTTATTTTTCCTATTAGGAAAACTTAGTAGGCTAGCTTCTATTAAGTTAAGGCATTTAGTTATATCTCGGATATCGGTATCGAGATTGTTTGGGCTAGTTTGGTTTATTGGTTGATTGGAAGTTATTGCTTGGGCTAATAATTGTTGGAGAGTTTCTACAGTTTGGTTCTGGTTGATTTCAACGTTTCTTATTTTTAATTCGTATTGGAGTTCAGGTTTATTTAGGTAATTATAGTTTTCCATTGTAGTGTTTTATTATGAAGGAAAAGAAACAAAGTTTGTATTTAAAAACTTTGAAGTAAATTTTAAAATAAAATTGACACTAGCTGAATTGCTCGTGGGCAAAAGTCGAAGTTATTAACTAATACTTGACGTTGGCAAAATCCGTTTGGTCGGAGCCAAAAATTAAAAGAAGTCCAATGACTATCTTTGGTTACTGACACTGGCTAAGTTCTGTTAGCAGATGCCAAAAAATAGGGGAGAAATGAAATGACAACCTTGGTGTCAACTGAGTGGCAATGACAATGAGTGTTTGACTTGACACTTGTTTGTTTGATCGTATCTCTGGGCAGTGTCAAGCGTGTCAAACTTGTCAATCTAATTTATTCTACGTTTATTTATTTTGAAAATTATTTAATTATTTTGTAAATTTTATTTAGTTTCTGAATTAAATTTAGTCTAATTATTTATGTGTGGTGTAAAGTGAAATCAGCGGAAAGGTAAGTGAGTAGGTACTGTAATCAAAAATGAAATTGGTATTAGCTTTTAAAATTTTATCGTGTTATTTAGTGGACGTATTGTCCACTGTTGGACATTCAGTTTTATGAAATAAGGGTCGCTCTGTACAGCTAAGGAAAACAGAGTGGGTGTACTTATCAAGGATAGTGTGTGTGTTGTGTTTGATGTGTAATTTAGTTTTTGGGGTGTGTGAAAGGGTGAAAGTTTTATGCCGAATTACTTTGCCGAAATTAGGTCAGGTCAGGGGTGCCGATGCCCGTTTTAGAATTTTGAAAAATAAGCTAGTTGATTCGGTATGAGATGGGGTATGTATTGAGTTGTGGAGTTGGGGTCTGGCTGTCGGTCTCGAAGACCTGCAGAACCCCGCTAACTACTCGTATGTCCAATTCCTAGGATATTGTCCTAGGTATTGGTGTGAATTATATCTCCGAGTGAAAGATGACTTTCGTCTAAATCCTACACTCGAAAGATATTGTTAGCTACCAATGGGTAGCCGTGATAGTGTCTATTGTCTGTATTATGGGGTGTAACGATTTGATTTGTGTACTGTAGGTGTACTGTAGTTAATGATGATGATGATAATGGGAATTTATTTACAGATTTATTTATTTATTTACAGAGTTGGACGTCGCGGTTCTGGGTGGCTGACGCTTATTATTATAATAAGCGTCAGTCACAGTGTGTTAATGTTTGTTACGTCTGCAGGGTCCATATCTTTGAATAAAGATCATCCATTGAAGTTAATCCTATTATTTATGGCCCTCGCGGCTATACTGGCGCCAACGCGGTAGAAGCCCCGGTTACTTCAAGACCCACTGCCACCCTGAGATCCTCTACCCAACAAGAACAACTCAAGACAGAAGATACCCACCTCAAGACCACCTCAACATCAAGATATTTTATTTATTTTGTTTCAATTAATTGTGTTACCTTTTTTGTGTTCATCATCATCATCATCAAATTCATACACTACCAAAAAATTCAAAAATTATCCTATCTTATTTTCGGACCCATTTGGCAAATAAAAAAGAATCCAAATAATCACATTCATTTATTAGGTAATTTAATAGGCAAAATAGTACAAGTTAGTAAAACTCTGCAGTCCTCCAATTCCAATTGCAATTTTATAATAATAAGCGTCAGCCACCCAGAACCGCGACGTCCAACTCTGTAAATAAATAAATAAATCTGTAAATAAATTCCCATTATCATCATCATCATTAACTACAGTACACCTACAGTACACAAATCAAATCGTTACACCCCATAATACAGACAATAGACACTATCACGGCTACCCATTGGTAGCTAACAATATCTTTCGAGTGTAGGATTTAGACGAAAGTCATCTTTCACTCGGAGATATAATTCACACCAATACCTAGGACAATATCCTAGGAATTGGACATACGAGTAGTTAGCGGGGTTCTGCAGGTCTTCGAGACCGACAGCCAGACCCCAACTCCACAACTCAATACATACCCCCATCTCATACCCCATCAACTAGCTTATTTTTCAAAATTCTAAAACGGGCATCGGCACCCCTGACCTAATTTCGGCAAAGTAATTCGGCATAAAACTTTCACCCTTTCACACACCCCAAAAACTAAATTACACATCAAACACAACACACACACTATCCTTGATAAGTACACCCACTCTGTTTTCCTTAGCTGTACAGAGCGACCCTTATTTCATAAAACTGAATGTCCAACAGTGGACAATACGTCCACTAAATAACACGATAAAATTTTAAAAGCTAATACCAATTTCATTTTTGATTACAGTACCTACTATACATAATCAAGCACGTTCCAATAATGACTAATAGTGAAATGGGTAACAAAATTTCGCACTCCGTGTTAAATGTTCGGATGGCGCATTGGTAAAGACAGTGGCCTACCAATCAGGGATGTCATGGTTCGTATCCTCATGGGTCGATTCTTTTTATTTGAACTTTTTTTCTGTATTTTTATCGTAATTAAACTAAAGACACGTGTTATGTGAAATTTTCCACCTTGACCTTTCACTATATAAAATAATGATTGACCTCTGAGGATTTTTAAGCTTTCTTTAAATATTTTAAGTAATTTTATTTTTAATTTTGAAATAATATTACTTTCACGGCTTCAAATAGCATCATTCTATTTCTACCCGAGGGTATCCAAGGCCCGAATCCAGGAAATGGGCAGCATTGTGCAGCGTTCAGCGTCATTCTATGTCGTAGTTTTTGATAAAACTAGGTTTTTGTCCAAAAAGCTAGGCGCTTGAGATAACAAAATTTTAACGTAAGTTTTGCCAAATTTTTTATCATAATCCTGAACCAAATCAAATTCTTAATCAAAGACTACATTATATTAATGTTTTTGGCAATAACTTTACCATATTTAATCCTAAACTACTTCAGGTTCATGATCGGAAACCTATATTGTTATAGATTTTCGATCAAAATCCTAAAACAAATTATTCTTTATGATAAAATTGAATTTTACCTTTGTTATCTACTGGTCTTTGGTTTTTGGTCAAAAACCTGGTTTGATTAATATCGCTGCGACATATAGCATTATCTTCACCGGTTATTGTAGCAATTGTTCTGTGGTTTTGAATTTAAAGCGGTTGTATTAAGAGTGAGTATCGAGGAGCGCGCATTGTTTTGCATGTGTGTGTATAAGATGTAAACACAACGTGTAAACGATTTTAAAAGTGCATAACTTCAGCGCGCCTATATCCACTTATTACTATCACTGTACAATATATTACTTGGCTGATTATATGAGTTGCTTAGATAATAAAACTCCTTGTGCTTTCTAGCGCGTGTTTGGTTGATTTCCTAGTTTCATTAACAATCAATACAAGATTTAGAAATAAATAAAATTACATTCCCCGTTTTATAAATACTTTAATACAGCAAAACAGCAAAGATTAATTGTAAAAATAATTTTAATATTGGTATCACCTTGAGGCAATGAAAAAACATAGCCCACAAATGGGCATTCGTCTTTACCGATAAATGCTTTTTATATTTTGTACAAAAGTCGTTCAGTTGGTGGTTCAGTAGATAGGCATGCAATCGTGGAGAGCGGAGGTTTGAATTATTTTTCATAGTTTTTCTTGTAGAGTGTAGATAAAATAGTGTATATGCAACTGCATGAAATTAGGCTTTAGAATGCTCGTGTCAAACTATTATCAAAACAGACACTCACATCCTAAAGCCTCTTGGCAATTGCATAAACTACTATTTTAATCCAATTAAATATGACGTTTGTAACAACCATCACTACCCTAGGTCTGCTGTAAGTGATTTCTTTTTAGAAAAAGCTGACCTGTTGTGAATTCTTTGTGTTCTTTTGTGTACAATAAACGGTTAAATAAACCATCTTCTTAAATACCTTGAGTTCCGCTAAGATTCCGGTTATTTCCAGTTACCTTAAGGCTGAGAATCCACCATAGCTGTGCGAGGTAGCTAAGCGGTGTACAAGGAAAAAATCCACCAATAGAATCACTTCATTGAGCGAGGCTAGGAAAATGAAGTGATTCTATTGGTGGTTTTTTTTCTCGTACACCGCTTAGCTATCTCGCACAGCTATGGTGGATTCTCAGCCAAAGTCAGCAAGCGTCATAATAATCATCGCTAGTACTGAGTGAGCTCTCTATATAGGCGCCCCGCGCGCCGTTTCCCTAATTTGTGGTATAAGTTTTTGTGTACCTAGAATATTGTGTGTAACTTTAGGTAAGTTCGTATAAACAAGTGGTTTGTGAGTGACGTCTGTGTATTGAAACACGTATGAACTAAGTTTGCAGATTTATTTGATGTATTATTTGCTCTCGTATTATACACACACTTTTTCACCTGTACATATAGGTACCAGCGAAAAAATGCAAAAGTGCGCGTTCATTTCTTGTATTCATTGCACTTGTACACTTCGCGTATAAGGAAAGGTAGGGTAACAAAACGCGTTTAAATTATAATAAATCGAACAAAAAGCAATTTAAGAAAAGTAGAGTGAATATGAATAATTACAAAAAATACAGAATTTTTGTGCAAAAGTGAACGAGTGAGCAAAAGTGATTTTACCACAGTGATTTTTCGCGGGGAACCTATTCTTTTCTAGCAGGAGAGGTAAAACGATGTTGTGTTATAACGACATCGGTAATCTATGTTTAATGAAAAATGTATCAAAATGTATAATTAATTCAGGTGCAAATGCGGAAGCGTATCTTGCTCGAAGCAAGCGTCACTCATTAAATATGCACCGCGGCTTCTGCTGTCAAAACGTCCGAAGCAGCTTCAAGCCAGGGCGTGCTTTGTTCACAAATTAAATATGAGTTTTATTTGTGTTTTTGGATTTTCACGGTTGTTTACAACACTTATTAACACGCAAGGTTGCTTGCCTATCGGTCTTCTACAGATTGTACTTCGGAGAGTGTGCGCGTGAGCTGCATGAGCTCATACCACCGTCTCCTTTCTTCCATCGGACATCCAGACGCACGGCCGGCTACCATCCGTTCTTAGTTGATATACCCACATTACGCACTAAGCGCTTCAAATCATCTTTCATTATGCGCACGGCTAAAGAATGGAATTCCCTGCCTGCGTCTGTTTTTCCGAGTGCATATAACCTGAATCTCTTTAAGTCTAGAGTGAATAGGCATCTTCTGGGCAAGCTCGCTCCACCGTAGATCCCGTCTCTGCTCTAGGGTAAGATTGGGGTCAAGAGTAAGCCCATCATAGATTAAAAAAAAAAAAAAAACATTATTATTGGTCCATGAAGCGTGAAACCGCTCCGAAATATCGAAGTAATCAAAAACCTTTTCCGTGGTAATAATCCCGTTCAAAACAATAATAATAAGAGTTTTATTTGATTTGAGAAGGTTGTTGTTATATATTACGTGTTATTCGCCACATTAGTCGTCTATAAAGGATATTGTTTCAAAATAACAGGTTTCATTCTATATTATTGGTTATAATTGTCTTATTTCATTGAAAATTATTATTTTCATTATCAAAATATCACGAAAATCTTTATCGTTTATCTGCTGTTAAGTCGATTTAATTCCAGTTTAACTCGTTCTTTTTAGGGTTTCGTAGTCTACTAGAAACCCTTTATAGTTTCGTCATGTCTGTCTGTCTGTCTGTCTGTCTGTCTGTCTGTCTGTCTGTATGCCGCGCCCTCATATCTTCGTTAGTTTTAGAGCTATCGACATGAAATTTGGTGAGAAGATAGATCGTGTTGACCCAAATATAGAAATGTTAAGAAAAAAAAATATTAAATGTTTTTTGGACCCCCACGAAAGGGGGGCAAAAAATTTTTTTTTTCTGTAATATTGAGTAGGGTATCGTTGAATAGGTTAAAAAGGGCGTTTTTGACCCATAATTTGTTCCAGCTGTAACTTCTAAAGTATAAACGCTAAAAATTTAAAATAAATATGGAATATAGCTTACAATCTGAAATTACAATGAAAACTATAACGGATATTGTACCCTTGTAATCTTCAGAAAAAAATGAGTTTTTCTATTTGCGGTTGGTCATCATACTGCTGCTAAAAAACCAGCAACAAAATTAAGTTTGTAATGCTGAAAAACCTGATATTTAAACGTTGACTACGAAACCTTATTTGTGGGCGTGTCTGACACGCTCTTGGCCGGTTTTTGTTTCAAATTATAATATCGGATCTGCACTTACATAAACTGTACGAAAAAGTCCAAATTAATTTATGTTGTTGAATACGCAAAGCATAACTAAATATCTTCTACTGACGTTACTTATTACGGACAGACAGTCTTGAGGTCTAAGGGGCGAACTCATAGCCAAACTTTTGACACGTAATAAGGTGCTGTAGTGGTTCCTCGAGTGACTAGAGTCGACATCTCTAGAGAACAGATTGGAACCACTGGGAACTTTGTCGTTTGTATTTCAGGTGACAGGCAATAGATATATTATCAATTTCAGGCGCAAACTGCAAAAAGAGACATAAAAAGGAGATGAGAGACGTGCGACATCACGATGCTTAAAACTGTTTCCAAATAAAATGTATGAAACAGTAAAGACAAAGCTACATACGTGAGATGCGTATCGCATGAATGGCGGCTGATGATCACACGTCTGACAGATGCCATCCCATGCATCACGACGCACGTCTCCTCTGTCAAACTTGCGCCTTAATTATTAATAACTTTCAGTGGGATGTGGTAACATTGGAAGCATGGACATAGACTAAATAAGCAAATCTATTTACAGTGGTAGTATTATTACAACAATTGGACTACACATGTAGCATCGGTACGGTGTTGAATGAATCAGCATGTAAGACCATCCACACACGAGACGTAAAACTGTGTCCATATAAAATTTATGAAACAGAACAGACGCTGTCTATACTCCAGTGAAGAGTAAGTACGTCTCATCGCTGACGGCCGACAATCACTTGGCTGACAGATGCCATCTTGTGTCTCGCGTCTACGTCTCATGTGTGAAGATAGCGCCGCCTACATATGCTCAGTTAAGAAGCTGTCATTTGCCAAATAAGGACATCTGAACTATCAAATACTGAAATTAAAGCACGTGTGTTGACTCCCTGCCTACAATCATTGGAAAGCGGTAACATAAGGGGCAACCAAGGGGCAACCGTTTATGTTTGCGGGCAAAACTCAATCAGACAAAATGTCACTGCTGTGAATACAAAACTTCAAGTGTGGAGCGGTCGTTGTCATCTCCTACTCACTTTTCATTTTGTTTACATAATAAGTCTGAACACGTTTCTGTGACGGTTTCAGGGGTGAACTGCTCAGTCTTAACGTCGGCTACCGTTTTGCATATGTAATGAATTGTGGTTTGGTGTCTAAGGATACGCTCAGACGAATACAGTGGTCGTCTCTTTTGCGGTGTTTGTCCCTGTGTTATATGAACTTTGAGCGTAAATATAAAAAAAAAAAAAATTTTGTAACTGCATTAGTAAATATTTTATATTGCATAGCATATTTTTCCACACGTCATAAATGTCTTAACTGTCGAAGTAAATTGCACTTGCCAAAGTTAAATAGTTAATAGCATTTGTAACAAGTCATCAATGATTTTTCATAAAAGATGTCATATTAAAATGTTATAAAGATGTCATATTTCATGAAACCTTAGCATGTAAACTAAAATTCCGCGTTCAAACTATTACGAGTCTGATCTACCTACCACAAGAAAGTACTTACCAACCCCAACCGCTAACGCATACGTCTCTCAAACACAAGAAAATTTTGAATATCGTATACTAAAAACTGACATGACACTAAAATAACACAACGCAGAAAATTGCGTTGAAACAGCGCATCGTTGCGTTCTGACACGTTCTGTCTACCTCGTTCATTCCATTTTACAGACGCGTGTACATACTACTATACTGTGGACGCAGCAATGGACGTTACAAGTGGGCTTTGCCTTTCCTACCCAGTTAATCTGAATAGCAATACATAGGAATGCGAGTTTAAAAAGAATTAAAACATCCGCGTAACTGGATATTCAAATGTCTGTATTGCCATCTCAAACTCACTCTTCAGAGCAGAACATGTTCGGGCAAGTTTCTAGGTTGAACTGTTGGGGATGTTTTGACGTCAGGTGCCGTTGCATACTTAATGAGTTGTCGGTTCTAAAGCCTGATATCGTGGCTAGAGATTGCCTGCTTGTAGCTACGTAGCAAAGCTATTGATAACTTGAATCTCAAAAACAGAGTTTTATTTACAAAAACCTGCATTGATCCCAGGGTATAAAAACGCACACTATTTTTAGTAGTCTAGAGAGGGGAACTGAATAGCAATTTAAATTAAGTCGAGGCTATTTTTTGTCGAAGAACCAAGCTGGGATAAAATATTCTACCGGCATACTGCTATTGACAGCCCTTTTTATAGCTTTAATTCCAGTTTAGTCGAGTCTATTATTAGTCGTCCAATGAAAAATGATTGTATGGTGAATTGATGCAAAAAGTCACAAGAATAAAGAGAGAAACAAAATATTGGCGTCCTGCCCTTTCTGTATTTTGCCAATATGCACTCGACAGTCAAACGGCATATTGACAACAGATGCTGTATCAGATTGTATACGAAATGAAGTGTCGCTGCGAAGCTTCGATCACAGCTGATCGGAATACAACCACATATGAAAAAATAACTTGTTACTTTTGCTATGCGGATTTGCATCACTAGTCCATTCGATATAAAGGAAACAAAAAGGTAACAAGCCGAAAGAAAGTCAAGTAACTCATGAAACTGAACAACTTTCCTCATAAAACATAAGTCGAAATATGAAAATAGAAATTGGATTTCCCATGCAAAATCGCCGATTAACTGACTGATTTACTATGAATGAGAGGTACATTTCTTTTCATATTTCGACCCATGTTCCATTGGGAAAGTTGTTCAGTTTCATGAGCACCTTAACCTTCATTTGGGATTTTAAAAGTACCTTTTTTGCTACTGCTGGTAGATGCTACTCTAAAAAGGTTGATAAAACATCAATGTATTGATTTCTGGATACTATTTGTAAAAATATACAAAAAAGGTTTTATATCTAGTGAGCTAAATTCTGAACGGATAGCAAAACAACCTCTAGCTTTCAGCTTCATACTTTTGTACGTACTCATTCAGTTTAACTTACAAGCTGTCAACGTAAGAAGGCTGAAAAACTAGACTAGGTAAAGTAAAACTCTTTTGTCCAGATAAATGATCCTACTTTATAAAATGCCTACCTTCTATTTGGCTACGGGCCACTCGGAAATTCTCCTGCACCTGTTATCCAGACAAAGTTTGTCCTCCAAAGTAATTAAGGTAACTCCCAAGTAATTTGTCAGTTGACGTGGGGGGTAGTCGTCCACTTATTAAACTTGCTGCGTATTAGTCCCCGTGGGTCTATTTGTAACTTTGCTTTAGCTTTGCAAGATTTTGGAGGAAAACTTAGAATAAAGGTATTGCAGATGGCAACAGAAGGAACTATGCTTAAACAATTAGCTGAACATTGACCAATCGCAGAAGACAGTTTTCTCAACAAACTGCTGGACATGGGCTTCCCCCGTCGGAGGGTATTTGCTCACGCTTGGCGGCGGGAACACTGCTGCCCATTCCCTGAACAATTATCCTTAGTCGCTTTTTACGACACCCACGGGTAGAATTGGGGGTGATGCTATTCTAAGCCGGCCTAAATGTAGCTTATAAAAACTGAACAACTTTTAAAGCAACATATTAAACTAAATAATTTTCAACTCTGAACTACTTTTAAAATTGAATAACTTTTAAACCTGAACAACTTTTTATAATTTTAAAAACTGAACAACTTTTCTTACAGATGCTAACCGCAAAAAATCGGCCTCCCGTACAAAATAAAAAAAATGTACTTGACTGTACACTATAGCTATAGTTTACCAATAGCTCAGTCGGCAAATAGCGTAAGTAGGCCTAGCACGCAAGTTGGCAGATAGCGAGTTGGCGAATCGCGCCGGTTTGCGAAACGAGCAAGTTGGCTTACCGCGCGTACTCCGAAATTTCTGTGATTTCCCAAAATCCAAAGTTTCTAATCCAGCCTGAGCTTGGCTGTACCAAACTATAACCGTTTTTTTCAATGTGTCACTAAACAGATTTTGTCAGTATTAGGCTTATAATGTGACCAATATAGCATGTAAAATGTTATTTCACAGATACGACCCACAGGGTCTGATCAACAGTAGGTCTAGAAACAAATTTTCACCAAACAAATTTTCTCAAGCTTATAATGTGACCAATTTAGTATGTAAAATGCAATTTCACAAATAGGACCCACAGGGTCTGATCAATAGTAGGTCCAAAAAGTCAAAGACACGTAGTAGGTAATTTTTGCTCGACACTTTAGTGTGATGCAATTAAATTTAGCGAAGGACCAAATTGCTTTTGGGTTAGGTTAGGTTAGATACCTACTGACGTAAATATTAAAACGTTATGATGGTGTTTCGAGAAGATTTTAAGTGCTTTTAAAGTTTAACGTTTACGCAGTTTTATTAAAAGATTAAAGTAAGCAGTAAAACTTGTTTTAATGCGCAAAAAAGTGGAAAACTTAGTTTGAGTGAATATCAAATTTGTAAGTAGTAAGTTACATGTGGTGAGGTTAACTTTGCTGGCCCTCTATGTTCGTTTTTTACCTGAACCGTTCATTTACATCTTTATTATGTCACCTTATCACAAAGCAAACTTAAAGTAGTTAAAAACTCACTCACCTTTCACTAGAGTCAAGATCCCAAGTGGCATCACCAGTATAGCCACCAGGAGATCAGTGATCGCAAGAGACATCAAGAAGTAGTTCGTGACGTTCTGCAGCCGCCGCTCCCAGCATATAGCGAGGCACACCAACACATTGCCAGCCGCAGTACATACAACGAGCACAAGCGCCACCAAAGCCCACCAGTTGTTCACCACCACATCTTCTACCAAAGTTCCATTACTGCCATTCAAGTACTGGCTAAAGTTGTTTTGCAATGTGAAATTCAAGGCATCCCAAGTGTATATTTCTGAGTTTGAAACTCGAAAGTCGAACTCATGCATTGTTGGGAGGTTTTTTCATGTTTGGTCGATGGTTCATCTTATTTCGTAAATGTGGTAGATTGTTAGAGGATCCATGGTGGCGACTCTTCAGTCGTTCGGCTGTGTGAGTTGCATCTGAAAAGAAAGAGAAAGAAAATGATAACGGTAGAAAAATACAACAAGAATGACTGATTTCATTAGGTGTTTTAACTTTTGGTCAGTGACTCCAGTAACTCTAACTTTGGTTTAATATAAATTTTAGCAAAGAGTTCAAGTTAATAATGAACACACTTTTCGGACAAATGAATACGTAATCGAGTCATCCTATCAAATATTCGCTGACAGAATGAAATATTAAATCAAACCTAAAATATTCGCACAATTTAATACACGAGTAACTGAACCTTACTTACATATTAACAATAAACCAACAAACAACTACAAATTTGTAGTGTAGATACTAGATACCTATTGGGAACACATTCTAGAGTTTTTTTAATGTTTGTGGCACAAATGGCTCCATAGTAAAAATTATTCATAAAGATTCCGAGAATCACTAGTCAGCTTGCCGTTAACATCCGATATATTCATTCAAGACATTTTTTTTCTCAATAACCATTGTTTAAACCAGAATATGTTGATATCTTGAATAGAAAATTTTGTGGATATTCTGGCATATCGCATTGCTTCGAATGCATTGCTTGGCAAGCTAAAATTTGAATTCAGAAGACAAGACAACAATACTGAATATTCTAACTGTGCAGCTCTTGATTTCTTCGGGGAACAAAACATTACCTGCTCCTTTGAAAGGAGTGATGCATTGGGAAAACCTATTTTCTAGACCGTTCCGGGCATATTGTATTTTAGAGAAAAGAGTTTTGAGAAATTGTGGTGATTTATCAACGTCGCGGTTTAACAGCATTGCAGGGAGGGTAATGGTTCAGAAGTAGATACTATCAGCAGTACTAGATCTAGTTAAAAGATGAATATTGGTTAGTATTATTTTACTGTGTAGCCAATGTTTGGAGTGTTTGTATGTGATTGAAAATATGTTGTCGTTTTCAACACAATTTATGCTCTATTAAGAAAAAGTTGTTTCTATTCATATAATCATTAGGCCATGAAACTGATCAACTTTTAGGATGAATCATTTCTTGGACAACGAAAAATACTTTTTGAGTTTCTAAAGAAAGTCAGTTAACCGGGAATTTTGGGAGGTTTTCTCGTTTACCAACACAGCATCTTTAGAAGAGGTTCTTTAGATTCATGTTTTGATCATGCTTGCAAAGTTTTCGGTACACCGTCCCTTATACCAAAAATATCTATCCTTATACGTAAGGTAGGTAGGTAGGTACAACACTTAGTCGACGTCACCTCGCTGGCAACGTGAATTAATTACATTCAAGTCAAAGCTAATGCATTTCTGAAGCTACAAATGACTTTTCATTATTACTCTAGTGTAAAATCGAATTAGGGTTCTGTAGTTGTTCAAGTTCAATGGTTCGAATCAAGTTTTGAAAATCACGACTCAGCATATTGTGGATCGGTCACTACAGATATGCTACGGAGTCATGTAAGTAACATTCACTGTGGCTGTTTCCAGAAAAAATTACAGTATTTATCGCTACGGGCGTGTGGTGCCGGCTCAAATAGCACTACCCTATATCTTTCACGTGGGTGTCGTAAAAAGCGACTAAGGGATTTGAGAGTTGATTTTTATTGCAATATTATTGCATGCTGACAATCTGTGGGTAACTGATACACAGTCTTCTGAATGACTTTCCAACTTTTGTCAGCCGTTTACGCTCTGTCTACCCCACAAAGGATATAAGCGTGATGTATGTATGTATGTATGCATGTATGTACATTCTCTTCATATCTCCTCTTATTTACAACATATTATTCGCCTTCACAACGCAACGTGGCCATTTGCGACCCAACACTCTATAGGGAGATGATCATAGAAGGGATACCCTGCCAAAACATGAATACTTTATAAACTAAAAGGGTTCCCTTTGACCATCGCTATTAAGTATCTATCTCCACTTTAGAAAGGTCTAATGTCTTACATAAAAAATGAACGACAATAGCCCCCTAAGGCACAGCAACTTGTGTTTCGATAACATTATAACCTACATTACAAAGGGAAAGGCTTATTGTTATGGCCTCGCATTTTCGGACACACCAAGTCCTCCATAATTTATGAGAAACGCTGGGCGAGATGGGTAAATCCGTGGTGATAATCGTAAAACGTGGCCAACTACGAACGGGCGGGTGAAAATCGGTCGTGTGGGAGTTGATGCCTGCGTACAGTGTTTTGGTCATATTTTCTAGCTTATTTCAGGCATGCGTGAAGGTGATAACGTTATACGGTCGGGGTCGAGAGAGCATACCTAGGACCGCCTCAAATGGTTCAAAGTATCTCTAAATACATTACCTTAGTAAATTATTTCTTTAGTTATCTATGCAAGATAAAAGTTTATAGTATGAATGTGTACCTTAGGAATCAAAGGATATTTCAAACAATTTGAAGAGAAACTAGGTATGCTCTTTTGATGCCGACCTTACCTATGTGGAGGTATAGGTCATTTTGGTTCATTGTGTAAGTTTTCTAGCCTGATTTGTGTTACGTCTACTTTATTTTTTGTAAGATTACACGTATTCCTAGCCTTGTTATAAGTATATTGCAGGATAGCCATATTATCTCCTTTCCCGTGCTTCAGAGAACATGTGTAGCCTTTGTCTGTATATGTCACCGTAAAATTGGATATAACGCTGGATTATAATCTATCTTGCTAAATTATAATCTGTCGAAATACTGTAACACATTCACTCGTATTCCAATTTAACGTATAATTTTTCAGTAGATTACAATATAACGAACTAAATCCGTGAAACTGTGATACGATTACGCAGCTCGCGTTCTGATTGGTCAAGTCGAGCATCATGTCGCCAACGACGCCATCTTTGTTACACAGCTGATTGCTTTCGTTGGTTCTCAAGCGTAAACAAACCGTTTTTGTTCCATTTTATTATAGTTTCGTGTTGAAAATTGCTCATATAAACTAATTGAATAAGAAAATAATCTCTTAAGCACTGTTTGTTTACGTTCGATACCCATCGAAATGGCGATCAGCTGTCAAATAAACATGGCTGCGCGATATACATGAGGTTCGACCAATTAGAGCGCGAGTTGACAGTTTTACTGTTTTACTTCATAATATTGTAATATTTTGAAAATTGATACGTTAAATTGTGATCCGTGTTTATGTCTTACAATATTTCGACAGATTGTAATTTAGCGAGATATATTATAATCTAGCGTTGTTTGCAATTTCACGGTGACATATATAAATTGATGATTACTTAGGTAGCAGTTCACATAACTACGTTAGTGGCCTTCGATACTTTTCTTTGTCAAAAAGTGATTGTTATATGGCGACTGTAAAATTATAAGAATATTCAAGTCAACCGTCGTCTTGGTGACCTAAGCGATATGAAGAAGAACCCTGATAAACACGAAGGTATTGGAGTACGGAACCCTGAACTGTAGCACGAAAAATGCTGATCGTTTTCCAACAAAAAAGAGCGATGCGGTCGTTAAGGTTAAAAGTAAGGGTATCTATAGGGTAGTCAATGAGCTTCAGCTGAGATAACCATTTTATCAGCGGCTTTAAGAAATTTAGGGTTATGATGTCAAAGATTAGGTAGACTCAACCTTTATAAACTGGGAAAGTAACTTTGCTGCTTATTTAAATTGTAAAGTATTATTAAAAAAATAAAGTTATACATGGTTAAGTCGTTTGACAACGTGAAATCCTATGGAAAGATAATTTAATTATTGTCTAATCCAAGAAGCTTGTATAATCTTCTAAACGCGCGCATGTTTTTTTAAATTTCAATTTTTTAGCGAAAAGGAGAAAAGCAGGTACCTATTAAATTAATATGAATTTACTTATTTGTCTTCTGTCGTGTGGGGCATCGAGTAAACTAACAAACCTGTCGACTTTCCTAATATTTGTGGACTGATTTAATTTTCGTAAGCAGATTTAGGTCCAAATAACAACATTATTTTACCGCTTTTTGAAACGTTCATTCATTATATCACGCCTATGTCCCTTGCGGGTTAGGCAGGGTGGAATTGGCTGTTAAAAACGGTGATTTATACCACGTTTGACAATTATTTGATAGTTATTCAGAAGACTGTGTATCACCGTATTGTCAAGTTGCCAGCCTCGCTTACGACAACCACGGGAGGGATATGGGGTGATGCTATTCTAAGCTGGCACCGCACGGCAATTCTAAGCCGGCAGTACACGGCAAGTTATTTATACCTTTCATTTACACAGACAACTAAATAACCTAAGTTTTTGTCGCCAAGACTAACCATTAAGCTAACTCTAACTTCCACTTTAACAAAGTCACATAGGAACTGACCTACCTTAGGGTGTGTTTCCATTGTCATTTGAATTTGATTTGAACTGTATCGATCAGCGAACACAGATAGATTGGTTGGTATTAGAATCGTAGGGTTAATTAAAAAAAACATTATCACATATTACAATAACACATAAGTGTCTACAATAACAAGTGTGGGAGTCTTCCTTTAAGTCCTCAAAAAGAACCTGTGACTCCGAAATTGAAAGAATAATAAAAATGTCAGACCATTCTGGTCCATTGAGAGTAAATCGACATGCAATAGTTTATCAAGGTATTTAATAATTAAAAGGTTTAAAATAGGAAACAATATGTACGTACTTGTTACAGATTTTGTTAACAATGTCGGTCTAAAGTTTTAAAAATTGGGCGCCAGCTAAATAAATCTCGAAGTTAAGTGACAAAGTTGGTTTAACAATTAATTCCAAAACGTATTTGCATATGATTTTCCTTGTGATGCCTGGTTAGAATAGCTGATGCTGCATCACCTCAATTCTACCCTTGGGTGTGTTAAAAAATGACTAAGAGTTAAATTATCCAGAGAATGGGCAGTCGCATTTGTGAATAACACATCTTGCACTGAGCTCGTCAATCCGTCTGCCATGGCGATACCCGCCGAGAAAGGAAGGCCCATGTCCAGCAGTGGACTTTTGTGGTTGTAAAGATAAAGTAAGGTATTCGTATATTGCGATTTACTTATACATATCATGTATTTGTTTAATGTATTGTACATCCAAGTTAAATCGGAGGGGGTTAGTGGACACAAGTTCACAGTTTGCGGTGGCACAGATGTTTATCCGCTTAAATACGAGGCCGAAAACTTCTGGGCTTCCCTCCGGATAAAGGTCCTACGTAAAATCATGTCCAATTACACTTTACAACACATTTAAATGCATGTAAGTTAATCTTTTTGAACTGTCTAACTTTACCATGCTTGTCTGACATTTCGGATGGAAACATTAATTTATACACACACACGTATTACACACAGCATTCTAAGCCGGCACCATACGGTACATTTTTAATTAATACACTGTGTGATAGATATGATAAGGAAAATATAAGCTAGGTACAATTATGTAAAAGTATGAGGTGAGTTATTGTAGATATGCCATTGAATAAATATGATACCAAAATAGTTTGATTTCGTATAGGATATACTCGTATTTCATCGCATTTATAATGAAAAGTTTTTGGCCAAGAAAAATATTACTACACGCTACGCTAATAATTTTAATTCTTAATTCCAAATTCAAACAGACTGCAGACGTTAACGTACGATCAGATCAACAAAAAAAACAAGGAAAAGAAAGCAATCGACTGTTGTATCGGTTTCTATTCCATTTGTATGGAAAATACGTAAACCTATTCTCAGTTGAATGGGCAAATAGATGGCGCTTTGTCTCGCTTAAAGAAATCTACGGACAAAGGAAAAACGGTAAAAAGGAAAACAGGCTTTTAAAGTTCGATCTAAAACAAACTCATCGCTTATCTCGGGCTAGAGTTTTCAGTGTTTTATAAACTAATGCAACCATGAACATAAATAGCAGATATGGATTTCTTACTTTCGCTATTATTGGTCAAACAAGGCTTCGAAATAAGCTTACGTCAAATAGGTAAATCGCCATGTTAGTTTAGTATGGAAATCAAATCCGCGGCCATTTTGCCGCAAGTTCTGGCAAGGTGTCAAAAAGAGTATGACAAGTAATTTCTATAGAAAACTGGGCACATCATCGGATTTTTTGTTCCTTTCTACGACCATTTTTATATGTGAGAGTAATATAAGAATGCGAAGATGCAATTCCAATTCGTCATCACACAGCAATAGTATGATGATTGGTAAACAACCAGGTGGAAATATCAAGGTGGAAATATTTCTCTAATTCGTCGAAATTGTGATGTTTCATATCACAGGTCGCAGGAGATGGTAATGAGCATCTAAATAGGCACTAAACTGCGCCATTAGTGCCATTGGTAATAACTTTGGCGCTCAACTCATATTACCTACGGTATTTAGTTTCATGCATAACCTAAATTATGATGCAAACAGTTCTTAATAAGAATTGCTAATAGGAGTGTAGCGTGGCATAGATCATTCAAATCAATTAAATTTTTTGCTGAAATGAAGCTAAAAATTTAAAACTGCAGTAAAAACTTCAATAATTTCAGTTTATTTGATGGATTGTCACAGAAATACAGGGTGGTGGTTTTGTAAGATACCTATTGAGCTTCGGACCTCCGGGAAAGTTGTTAAGTTTGACATGTTGGACTTAGCGTTTTGGGGAAAAGTGAAAGTGGATCCTTCGGTACCACCCTGTATAACATGCAAAGCTAGATACGGAACTACTCCTGAATATACTTAAAGATTTGTAATCGCAAGGAAAGCTCAAATTCGTCGTACGCCAAAATATTTATAGCCACTGCTATCTAGTTAGTAATCACCTTAAAAACAGTTGTCGAAATACTCTGATACGGGACCAATGGCTTTACGTTCCGTCCAAAGATCGGAACCACCGATCAAGAATTGTTACGTTTAAACGAAACAAAAACTACCTAGAACCAATCTTAAAAGCATGTTTATAAGGTAGATTGTTGTCATCGCGTCCTTAGAAAACGGAGAGAATAAATTTTATATCCTTCCGATACAAATTGAATACAAAACAACCTGTCCTGTAAAGGAAAGGATCATTGTCAATCATTTTGTGAAAACTGGCAGTCGAATGTAAATCCCTGTAGCAGGGAGATGTAGGAGAATTTTTTTTCTGAAAGTGGCAATAAAAATATCAAACAGAATTTGAAAATGTCCCGATGCGATATCAGAAATTTTCCAGACAATCATTTTTAGTCAAATTTTCAACTACCGAACCATAAATTAAATTAACGTACCTAAATGACATTAAAATATATTTATTTTTAGCAAGTATGTAGCCTATACTTGGATAAAAATACACAACTCGCTCGGTAATACTATAATGGTAATTTTATTTTATTATTCAGAATAAGATTTTATTTAGAGAATATTATGATATGATATAATAGGTTTCAAAAGTGCGATAAAAATCGCGTGGCGGTGGGACAAATTCGCTTTATCTTTTCGAGTAGGACGCATTGTCATCCAAGTGAAGTCTAAAATAATACTTAAATTCACATGCTTACTTTTTTACCTAAACATATTTTTTAGGAAATTTTCATAAAATAAATTTGACTTATAAATAATGACATAGCTTACGTTACCGCACATTACATTAATAATACCGAAATTTTATCACGTAAAATATCACCTTCGCAGAAAAAGGATTGCCTGAGTAAAAAAAATGGATGACGTAGCGATTCCGCCATCCCTGGGGGCTGTTCATGTTATCTAACAAATTGCTCGTGTGCTAACTCGAGCTTGCGCCGACCCCCGATCATATTTTAATAACCTACTTTTCTATAGGGCTGCCATGTCTTGAAATAATAAACTTCAACTAATGTTTTAGGTACTTGCGTTTTTGTAGGGTAACCTTGCCAGATTTTTCAGGACAAAAACTTCGACTTGGATAAATCTACTTACATTTTTTTTTGTATGGTCCCAAGTAATAAACTTTCACTGGAAAGAAAACTGTTCAAATGTTATGCCGGCAGATTAGCAGGTGGGCCACGTCTTGCGGTGTGGTTCCACAGGAACAATATGAGCTATTGGCATAGCCTTGCATTACAGCGACCAACCTGTGATCGGCGTCGATTCAAGGATCTCCACACCGGCTACTATAAAATTTTACCCAAGAATATTAGACGACAAACATGACCTAAATGTTATTGGAAAAATCATATTCCTTTAGAAAATATAGGAAATTACCTGAGTAAAATAATAAGTGATTGGGAAGAATAGTAATAGAAGCGAAAAGAGAGAAAAGAAAAGTGAATGAACGGTAAATTATCGTAACGTAAAATTAACAGAGTTTTTCATGAGTCAAAATTTTTTTGGCTGCATTAAATATCTGTCGGGGTTTATACAAACGCCTGGCAACCCTAAGTTTGTGGATACTTTATGAAACGTATTAAGGTTGCCTCGTCCTGCCTCACAGGTGGGTTGCAAAATACCTGTGTAATTTGTTTGAAAATGAGATTTAGACCCGGCTCAGGTTCCTATTTATCCAAACAAAAACACTATACTCTGGTACCTAAATCTAGATCTTAATCGTAATGAATAGCACCTTTAAAACTGGTCAATGCTCCACGGTATCAAGGCTTATTTAGTAAGGATTGGGCATATTTTCTTGCCATTAGGTATGTTTGCCGTGTGATGGCTTAGAATAGCATCACCCCAATTCTACCCGTGGGTGTCGTAAAAAGCGACTAAGAGATAATTATCCAGTGAATGGGCAGCAGCGTTCTCTGTGAATTAAACAACTTGCACTGCGCTCGCCAATCCGCCTGCCAAGCGTGGTGAGTATGGCAATACCCCCCAATACGGGGGAGGCCCATGTCCAGCAGTGGACTGTTGTGGCTGTAAAGGTAAAGTAAAACTTTAAATGATTATTATGTTGGTATTTTTAAGAAACTCTGGCCTATAGGGACCGGGCCCTTTAAAGCATGCGTACAAAGCCAACAACACAGTACAGACAGTAGGCCTTTTAAATACTGGTGCGGCGAAAATACCTTTTTAGGTGGTTCACGCAGGCGCTGGCGACTCGTGCAAAGATTTATCCAATTTTGCAGTCTTTCACTTCAACAGCAAAGTTTTTAACACAATATTTGTTTGTATCACATTCACACACGGTTAGTTTAAACTTTTTAAAGTTTTAAAAGAGCTCTTGTGGTTTTTTAGTTAAATTGCACACGCGACGCGTATTTTGGTGGTTGTATCGCACCGAAGTTTTCGCCATATTGAAAAAACAGTCGAGGGGCGGGGAGGGGGGTGGACAGGAAGAGGATGTGTTCGTTTTGTTGTGCATAGATAAATATAATATGTTTATAAAATTCATAGGCAAAGGAAACTGTGATCGGCGCAGCCAACTTCGGGGGGCCTAGAGGTTTCCTCTACATTGCATAAAAATTGAAAAGATATATAATAATTGTTGTATGTAAGAAATAACATGAATAGTATAATAAGTTATGAATTTTTATTCATATTAAACTATTGCTATGAGATAAAAAGAAAAGTTTACTTTTAAATTATTGAGTAGGTAACGGACAGAGTCGAGTTACAGGTCTGATATAATAGGTACCACCTGAAGTCTTAACTTTAACCGCACGAATAATGTTATCTTTTCCAGGAAAAATATCTGTTACAACTGCCAAAGGCCAATGCATTGGATGCGAATTTTCATCCTTAATAATGACCACCTTCCCCACAGTAACAGGGTTTGTCGGAGAGTTCCACTTTTCGCGTTGTTGTAACGAAGTAAGATATTCAATACTCCAACGTTTCCAATAGCTTTGTACTACTCTATTTAGCAATTGGTACCGAGATAATCTATTTTCAGGCACGGTTGTGTCAATGTTCTCTGCAGGTAAAAATTTCAATGATGTTACATTTAGAAAATGATTTGGTGTGAGAGCAGATAGATCAGAAGGATCATTTGAAAGTATACAAATAGGGCGACTATTTAGTAAGCTTTCTACCTGAACCAGCACAGTATTGAATTCTTCGAAAGTTAAAATTTGTTTCCCGATAGCCTTTATTAAATGAGTTTTAACAGATTTAACATTAGTTTCACATAAGCCATTAAAATGTGGACCATAAGGTGGGCTATGTTTGAACTCAACCTTATACTGGGTCAAATGATGACTTAAGTAATTCTCTAGGTCAGTGGACTGTATGTGCGAATAAATTTCGTTTAATTTACGTTTTGCACCAATGAAATTGGTACCTCTATCACTGTACATTATAGAAACTGGACCTCTGCGTGAGATAAAACGCTTGAACGCATCCAGAAACAATTCTGTACTAAGATCAGAGACAAGCTCTAAATGTAGCGCTTTAGTAGTTAAGCACACAAATAGGCAAACATATGCTTTATGACTTTTAACTCCGCGGTGTCGGATGTGCGTGATAAAAAACGGCCCACAGTAATCAACTGCAGTGAAAACAAAACTTTTCACGTTAGAAACTCTAATAATCGGTAGATCTCCCATTGGAGGGTTAGTAGAGCTGGGCTTAAATTTAAAGCATATGTTGCATTCGTGAACTGCTCTACGAATTAAGTTGCGAGCTCCAAGAATCCAGTATTTCTGTCTGAGTAATGCTAAAAGAAGTGCGGGTCCAGTATGCAAATTGATCCTGTGATGATAATCAATGAGTAAGGAAACTATACGATCTTTGGGTAACAAAATCGGATGTTTGATGTCAAAATTTAATTGAGAGTGAGAGAGTCTGCCATAGGCTCTTAATAGACCACTCTTCTCGTCAATAAACGGTTTCAGTTTGAGAATAGTTTTATTTTTACATATCTTATTATTTTTTATTGCGTCTATTTCTTGAGAATAATGTTTATTTTGTACGAAACGTAGAACCATAGTTTCAGAAGTTTCCAGGTCATGAACAGAAATTGGTCCACGTGATTTCAATATTTTTGAAAACCGTAAAACATATACAAGAGTGCGTAAAAGTTTTGTCCAAGTAGAGACACGTTCGGCGAGCTTTTGAATAGGATGAACATTTTCATCACTAATCTGAGTAGGTAGTGCTATTGTTTTGGATTCTTCTGTTTCCTTGTTGTGGTTGATTATAAATTCTTTCACAGGCCAGTCAAAAGAAGGAGCTGACAACCACGAAGGGCCATAAAACCAGAGGGAGTTGTCAATTAGTCCGTTTGGTGTTACAGGTCGTGAGACTATATCTGCGGGGTTTTCTTCACCGCGAACGTGAAACCAATGCGTTGCGGGTAAATATTCGTTTATTTGAGCTATACGGTTAGCTACAAATGTATGATATTTATAAGCTGGTGAGTGAATCCAGGTAAGTGTTATCGTAGAGTCCGAGAAAGCGAGAATGTCTCGTATTTTACAGCGTTTCTCAAAAATGGTACGCACAGACGCAATTAATTTCGCAAGCAGTAGAGCTGCGCAAAGCTCTAAACGCGCGAGGGTTTTGTTTGGCGATGAGACTTTGGATTTTGCTGTAAGAAGCTTTACTGAGTGTGCTTTCAAGTTTTTATCGCTGTCAATGCGCACGTATACACATCCTCCGTAACACTTCTCACTCGCATCAGAAAAACCGATTAGTGTTATGTTTAAATCGCGAGAAATACCTATGTGACGCGGGATTTTAATTTTTTGTATGCTAGGTAGCTCTGCATAAAATTGTTGCCATTTATTCAAAATACAATCAGGCACCTCATCATCCCAATCGAGTTCCAATTTCCAGCATTCTTGAACTAACAACTTCATGAAAGCAACGATTGGACTGATGAGGCCCAGAGGGTCGAATAGACGTGCGGTGATTGAGAGTATTGTTCTTTTTGTACATTTTTCCGGGAAATCTATATTGACATGAAAATCAAAATTATCATCAGTAGGTTGCCATTGCATACCTATTATTTTTGTGGCAGCGTTTGCGTCTGAGTCAAAGTTTATTTCGTGTGGAGTTTTGTGAGATAAGGGAATGCGAGACATGAGTTCTTTACTATTTGAAATCCATTTAACCAAATTGAATCCTCCCGACCTGAACATATCAACCATTTCTTGGTAAGTATTTTCCGCTGTGGATAAGTCGCTAACAGAGCTAACATAGTCGTCCATATACATATGGTTATCCGCTTCATAAGCTGCAAGTGGATACTCAGCGCGGCTGTCAGATGCTAATTGACGAACTACACGCATAGCGAGGTATGGTGAGCTAGAGACTCCAAAGCAGACTCTATTAAACTGATAAACGTCAATTTCAGATTCAGGATTGAACCGAAACAGGATGCGTTGATACGGTTGATGCTCAGGCGAAAGCCTAACCTGAAAATACATCTTCTCGATGTCTGCAGTCATGGCAATGGAAAACATGCGCAAGTTTAATAGTAACTCATAGATGTTACTCTGTAAATTGGGCCCTACATAGAGCAGATCATTAAGTGATTTACCAGACGAGCTCTTGCTGCTGGCATCAAGAACAATGCGTGTTTTGGAAGTTTCTTTGTCTGGACGGTATACGGCCCTATGCGGCATGTAATAAGAACTTGAGTTGATGTCAACATTATCAACTTTTGATAGATAACCCTTATCAATGTACGTTTGAATCGTAGCATTGTAATCGGCGCGTAAGTCAGAGGAATCTAGTTTTTTCTCTAAATTCATAAAACGGCGTTTAGCGCAATAATACGAATCACCTAACTCAGAGGGTTCGTGTTTAAATGGTAGAACAACCGTGAATCTGCCGGTATCATCACGTGAGTATGAAGACTTGAATATTTGTTCACAGGCTTCATCCTCCGGACTGTAATGCTTTTTGTCAGGGACATTTTCAATTTCCCAAAAGCGCTGTGTTAACTGTTCGAGAGAGTGACTTTCTGTCTGACAGAAAAACGATAAATCGTGCGTATCCGATGCGTACCCATTGGTAGGTAAATCAAGTTCCGGTTTGAGATTAGCGTTCTTGCGATTTTCTGAGTTAGTAATTAAAGCGGGCGTGTTTTGATTGTAAAAATCAAATGAGTTTGAGTCTGAGCGTTGAGTGAGAGATTTCAAGCTTGAGCGAGAGTTTTGAGTGGCTACTTGCGGTGAGTGAGTATGTGAGTTTGAGTGAGAGTTTTGAATGGCTACTTGCGGTGAGTAAGCATGCGAGTTTGAGTGAGAGTTTTGCGTGAGTATCTGAGGTGAGTAAGTGTGCGAGTTTTGAGTGAGATTTTGCGGTGAGATACATTCGCCTTTTCCTGCGGCGATATAGCCTAGAGTTGTTTCAATACCTATTACTCCTGAATCAGGTGATTGAATTTTGTTTGAGCCAAGCAAGAAGGGGAACAACTCATTGCCTATAATTACATCAATTTGCCCAGGGATGCAAAAGCTTTCATCTGCCAATGGTAAATCCTTTAGGTGGTGTAAATTAGTGCTATCTATTTCAACAATAGGCAAGCAATCGGTTATGGTTTCCATAACTCGAGCCTCAATCGTATAAGATGAGCGAGCGTCAAATCGAGAATGTATCTTGAGTCGTGTAAGTCCAATTGATTTACTTTCAGTTTGTCCAATGCCTTTGACAGTGAGCTGTGCGGGTGTTATTTTTAAGTTTAGCCTGTCACAACAAGATTTTGTAATAAAGTTGGACATAGACCCATTGTCCAAAAATGCACGAACCATGTTTGGCTTATTATTATCATAAACATGCACTACTGCTGTTGATAATATAGTTGT
The DNA here is from genome assembly GCA_024500475.1 of Phthorimaea operculella. Lineage (NCBI taxonomy): Eukaryota > Metazoa > Arthropoda > Insecta > Lepidoptera > Gelechiidae > Phthorimaea > Phthorimaea operculella. Next base: position 149,240 of record JANFCV010000269.1, on the reverse strand, counting down.
GGTATTTTTCCCAGTATGCGCATGAGAAGTAGCCGAAAGCGCGACTTCGTCATTTTTCAGGTTTGAATTTTCGCACATAAATGCATTAACCGGCGGTCGTTGAGTATTATAAGGAGGCGCGAGCGGGCCTGAATAACGCGGTTGAGGCGGCTGCGCTGTATGGTTTTTGAAAAAGTTGTTCTCAGTGCCTCTAGCCGCAGGCGATGCGCGTTGTTGATATTGCGGTGAAGCATGGTTGTTGTTATTATTGCGATAATTATCAACATGAACCAGCGAATGATGTCTCAGCGAGCAGTGGCAAGTTTTTTGACTTTTGCATAAATTTGTGTTATGGAACCCCAAACAATTTAAGCAAAAAGAATATTGTTTTACAATATTTAAGCGTGTTTGAGGGTCTTGTTTTAAGAAATATGCACATTTGTACAATGGGTGCGATTCACTTGCTTGACAAACCTTGCATTGTTGAGGTTGAGTTTGTGTAACTAAATTTGAATTGTTTTGTTGAGAAAAAGGTACAAAAGCATTATCGGGTTGAGTGAAAAATGCTTGTGTAGCTTTAGGTTTAGGTAAGAATTTATTATTTTGCTTACTTTGTGAGTTTTGCTGAGAATAAACCTGAGAGGACTGAGAGCGAAGCGTCTGAATTTTACTTTGTTCCTTTAGGAATGTTTTCACATTTTCAAATGTGGGGATTTTTGTTTGTTTGTGTGATTGTTCAAATAGGTTTAAAGTATCTTTATCTAATTTAGAAAGTGCTATATGACTGATAATAAAATCAGATAGGTCAGGTAAGTTTAAGCGTTGAAGAGCGGCTTCAGCGGAACAAAAGTTTTCAATAAAAGAATCAATTGATTGATTAGGTTTGTGCTTTAACATCTGATCTAAATACATGGAAGCCTGCACTCTGACATCCTGGTATTTATCCAAAAGAGCTTTCCAAATAATCTCATAGTTTTCAGCGGTGCCAGCTATACCCGAGCAGACATTCAACGCCTTACCGGATAGGCAACCTATCAAATGATGAACTTTCTCAGTGTTTGACAGGCTTGTATTATTATGGACTACATTGCGAAAGTTCTCATAGAAAACTGGCCAATTGTTTGGATTGCCGTCAAAACCTTTTAACTGTATTGGGGGAAGTTTTAAATTCAAGTGATCATTTTTCCTCTTTTTCTCCTCAAGCTGTTGTAACAGATTTGTTTCAGTCTGTTTTATGTAACAATATAACTCATCAAAAGCGTTGAAAGCCTTGTAAGTCGGCACTGTCTCAGGATCCTCAGTTAAATATTCCAAATTGAGGTTATCTAATGTGGTCATATAATCTGAACGAATCTGATCTATAGAACGCACTCTAGCCATGAATTGAGCGCATATTGCGGGCTCAGAAACTTTTACACTTAGATTATACACTGTTTGAGTGATTTCAAACAAGCTTTGTTTCTTTTGCTCAAGCAATTTGATTTTATTCGTAGCCATGATGGAACAACGAAGGTAGCTGGTACGTCAACCAAGAAACCACGTTAGAAATGAAATCACAATGAGTGAAAATAGAGCGTATCGTATTGTAATAAGAACGAGTATTGCGTTGCGTACAAATAAGCGAGAAACTAGCCTACTGGCGGTAGGCGGTAGGTATATTTGAATGTAAGAATGAAATATATATATATTATAATGCGAAAATATGCTGTTACACATATAATATAGTATGAATATAAAGAAACAAATAGGATTCTTTTGCTATATAATGCGTATTGAACAAAATAAAAACAAATGAAATTGAGAATGCGTCGCGGCGCAATTTGAGAATATGGCGGTTTGCGTGTGTGAGATTCTAAGAAAATGCGTTGTAATGTAAATACAAAATATGTGTCAGTCTGAAGGAAAGGAAGGAAAATAGGACGGGATCAGGTAATCCGGGTAGTTGGACCACAATTTGGTGCGGCGAAAATACCTTTTTAGGTGGTTCACGCAGGCGCTGGCGACTCGTGCAAAGATTTATCCAATTTTGCAGTCTTTCACTTCAACAGCAAAGTTTTTAACACAATATTTGTTTGTATCACATTCACACACGGTTAGTTTAAACTTTTTAAAGTTTTAAAAGAGCTCTTGTGGTTTTTTAGTTAAATTGCACACGCGACGCGTATTTTGGTGGTTGTATCGCACCGAAGTTTTCGCCATATTGAAAAAACAGTCGAGGGGCGGGGAGGGGGGTGGACAGGAAGAGGATGTGTTCGTTTTGTTGTGCATAGATAAATATAATATGTTTATAAAATTCATAGGCAAAGGAAACTGTGATCGGCGCAGCCAAATACCATTATAATCTAATAATGTTGCAAGGTTACAATGTAGTGTTATGGTATTATGATTATTCTTACTTGTTACTTTTTTAACAATAATCAACTAACTTTACGATATCACAGACTATAGTGCCTACTTAATAATAAAACACATTTTCTGTAGAGTTTATTAGGGACAGAATCCGGCTTTTGAATTCGTAATCTGAAAGTACCTAAGTAATTTTACTTTCAGGTAACAAGTTGAAATTACTAGAATTCAGAAGTTATTTCAGCAGGTAAGAAGTTTCATAATTTTATGTTGAAGGATTTTGATATAAGACAAAATGATTCGAAACAAGTTACTTAAAACTTTTGCAGTTTAACCTTATTTCCGAAATATAACCTATTTGAAGGTTATACGATTACCAACGATTACCTTCATAAACTAAATTTTCCACTTCATATTAGAAAATATATAAAAAGCGAATCACTTGAAACACTGCCACAAACTTATCAAGTTTGTAAGAATTTGACTGATTTCATTGTGCCCTCGATAAAAAAGTTTATAAAGATCTGGCAAAAGAAATCTATTTTTAACCTCAACGAAACGGAGACGATTTATGGGGTGAGAGAATGTTTTCGTGTGTGTGAGTGTCAAACCTGTGTTGCCTATTATCTCCAAAACCACTAGTAGGATTTTAATGCGGTTTTCATCGATGGATTAGGATTTTATTGATGCGTGTTTTTAGATAGGTGTTTCGTGAAAAACTCGCCAGGGAGCGCTGCGCAGTTAAGCTTTCTATGTGAAAAACAATATTACCGATTATCTCAAATCGACTGGTCTGATTTTTATGCGGTTTTCAATGATAGATGCAGATTTCTCTGGGAAATTTTCTTACATTAACAACTAGCCAGGGCGCGCTGCAATAAACTGTCGTAAGTTTTTTAAACATATTTTAATTTAATTTATTTGGGAGATTAACAGTTTTATACAACAGTTAGCACAGAATGATATCAAATTAATAACAAATCTCCACCTATACATTTTGTGTTCACTTGTGTTGTAGCTTATTCGAGAGCCAGCATATGAGCAGTAACGTTTTTATTTAATCTATCAACATCAATTGCAGTTGCAGTTTTAGGTGACAGGTTGACAACCTATCACTGTGGTGATACACTCTTCTGAATGACTCTCAAACTATTGTGTTTCAGAGTTTAATTTATTAACAATTTCTTAACAAATACACTATACGGCAGCTATTCTATTTCTATTTCTATTTCAGCCTATTGCAGTCCACGGCAGCTATTCAAAAAGGCCATATTTGACAGCTCTGAAACCCATACTAGAAGAAATGTAATCAAAGAAAAATAGGTCTTTGTCATACCACAAACATGATTATAACAGCTGTGAAATATAGCATATTCAAAAGGCCGTACTGTACTAGTTAAGTGTTTTGTACCATTTGGATTTACGAGGGGCCTAAACTTCTATCCAAATGATTTTGTTCTTTACGGAGTTTACGAAATGAATACAGTCGTAACTCATGAGTTTTGTTTGCCCAACTTTAAAAGTACTCAGAATCAGTTAGTTTGCTTATTATATTTTGTTTTTGACCATAATGTGAAAATATGCAACAAATAAAAGAGTTAAAAAAACTTACTATATTTTTACGACGTTTTCGAAAATTAGGTACTACCTAAATAAAAAACAAACGCTGTCTTGAATTACATTAAGTAACTAAGTACTTATGTAATTTCAGTAGTGTAATTATGACTAATTATATATGTGCATAATGCATAAGAGACGTGGAGGAGATTTAGACAGTATCAAAAAATAAATAATTGTCGGATCTTTTTTATCTGTATGGATGGGCCTACATTTACTACAAAATTATCTTATGCAGTTGATTAGTTAGTATTCCAGTCATACATCGAGTCAGTTGTCGAGGTACATTTACAAATCTACTTTCTAAATATATTCCATTGTATTGTTTCGTGTCGTGTGTTTATGTCGTGTGATGCCGGCTTGAAATAGCATCACCCTAATTATACCCGTGGCTGTCGTAAAAATCGATTAAGGGGTAATCCAGGGAATGGGCAGCAGCGTTCCCTGTGAATTAATCATCTTGCATTGCGCTCGCCAATCCGCCTGACTAGCGTGGTGAGTATGGCGATACCCCCGATACGGGGGAGGCCCATGTCCAGCAGTGGATTGTTGTGACTGTAAAGTTAAAGGTATTGTTTCAATTTGAGGTTGTAAAGGAGTAGGTAGGTAGGTAAGTATACCTTGGGAAAACAGTTGTCGTAAGGAAGTTGCAGTTAGGAAGAAAAATCTTCGTGGCTGATATCACCGTAAGAGTGCAACTGGGTTGGGCAGCATTTGTGAAGTTACTCACTTCATATCCTGGAGTCACCCTTGTCACAATATCCCATGACTATGGTGTTCGATCAGTGCATCTAGACAGATCAAATATGGGGCCTAACAAGACGGTCAAAACCAGTCCACCGGCTACATGTCACTCAGAGGCCCCAACTCGGAAAGCGTAGCATTGGACGTCCTCTGGCAAGATGGAACGATCACTTGAATAGAGCAGCTGGTAGCGACTGGATGGCGAAAACGGGAGATCGTGCCTTTGGTGAGGCCTACGTCAATCAATAGACTGCCATGTCAGAGGCCTGCTACTTGCAATAGGCGGTTGAAAAATTCTGACACCAGGATTCATCGGGTTGTTGAACGGCTCGGTGTCCCACACGAAAAGAAAGAAAGAAAGAATGGACTGCTATAAGCTGATGTGATGTGATGTGACGTGATGATGATGATTGTTTCAGTTGGCTGTATCTCTTTAACAGCATGCCGTTTGAAAGAGTTTGGGATGATTCATGTCCTCAAATATACGACCAGTGGCAAGATAACGGTGTATTTTACGTGATTCAAGATCTACCTCCTGAAGATGACGAAGAGGCCCTCAAACTGCTAGTAGAACACCAGCTGCCTGATGAAACACTATGCATTACCAGTGGTAAAAATCATAATTAATTTTTCTGTTTCGTTGTCCACTATCTACTTATTTATACTTATTGTCCAATGAAAGTAGTAAAGGTCATATTTTTTTCTAATATTGGGTCAGCTGTCCCAAAATGAGTGTCTGTTGTCTTGTACGATAACTTCATTACATGGACTCATTTGTCTACTCAGTGTCTCACACTTCTTTTTTTTGTCGTATCATCATAACTGTGGGTCGTGACTTTTATGGGCTATAAAGCTATTCGTCAGCAGCTTCTTCCAAACTTCATGGTTTTGGCATCCTGTACTGTGTCACTTCAACGAAATTGCGCCCGTCGTCTGATTCTTGTGCCTTCAACACGGCCAGTTATGAGGACCGCTTTCATTTACTTTACCTATGGGTATGTGATTTTAATTCCAGGTCTTATAGACGACCCAGTGAGCATCCAGAGCTACATACGTTGCTGGCGCGATTACATTTCGAAACGCATGAGCCTAGCCTGCTACGCTACGACGAATGGCAAAAAACAGCTGGTGGCCTTGAATATCTGCGCAGTAGAGTGCCGCGGAGAGAGCGATAAGAGTCTCAAGGTAATATGCATCACGCTCTTTACAATCTTAGTGCAAATAGGTGATTTCTGCATTGTTTACGGTCTCATTATCGTCTGATATTCTTGTGGAATACGATTTACGATGTTGCCTTTTTCGCAATATTCAGTAGCAGTTTTTTTTTTATTGTTTGAAAAATTCCCTAGTGTAGAGTGTAGATAATTTTTGTATTTTGTATTGTATGTACATATGAGAGTGATGGCAATGGATGTCAACAAAAATGTTACTATTTCGGGAAACTTTCTTAATCTGAGCGTGATATGTCTTTTTGTGCCCAAAGAGTACTTTTTATATTTTAGCTGAATTGAACCTATCTAGAGACTTGGACGCCCTCCGGTCCGATGGACCGATGACTTAAAAAAGGCGGCTAGTAGCGATTGATGGATGGAAAGGAGGATGGCAAAAACGGGAGATCGTGCCTTATGGCGTTACCTAGGGGAGGCCTACGTCCAGCAGTGGACTGCAATAGGCTGAAATAGAAGAATAGAAGAGACTTTTCTATGGTATTGGTGGTATTTAATTGAAGCTTATTTGGTCGTTTACCTACAGGTAGGAGAGGCTTGGAAGAAGCAGTACGACCTCGTGTACTACATCGACGACAGATTGGATGCTTTCAAATATCTTGGTGTGGACAAGTTGCTCTACGCAGTTGGACTGGTGGTGAGGAGGGAGTACCGAGGAGCGGGGATTGGAGCCAGGGTGCTGGCAGCTAGGTGAGTTTTATCTTCGTCTAAACCGAAAGTTGGCTATAATAAGCAGTTTTTACTTTGTGCGACTGAAACGTTGCGCAAATAATACAACGACAACTCCGGAGACTCTTCTTTATTCTAAAATATAAACCCTGCAGGTGGTACAAAAAATCAGAACGGTGATGGATAATGAGTAAAACTGAGTGAGTGGGTGGAAAATTAGATGATGCTCTTACCTCTTAGAGGGTACTATAAAAACACTATTGGCTGTAGTAGATATCAACCAACCGGTAGATCACGAGACAATTAGATCACACAAACGTTTTATAAAATGTTGACTAAGTATATAGGTAATTTACGTTAATTTCAAATATGAGACGAGAAGCATGGATGTTTCGGTCCAACAATTAGCAAGAAATTGCGTCAAAAAGGCCATGAACGGTGTCGTTTTCGATTTTGTATTCCAAATTTAAGTTATAAAATGATTCGAGGAAAGAGATGTAAGGGTGGATGGCTTGGGGAGGATGTCGACGCAGAGTTTGCATTCTGCTACAACGTCTTTTATTTCATGAAGGTTTTTGATTTTGCATCTGATTGTGGTATAGTTCTCTAAGACCACCTTAGAACCACCGAGTTGAACCTCTTTAGTGGTTGGTAATAACCTTCACCTATTAACAGCTACGGTAGTGGAGAAAGCTTTTCACCTAGATATTATTATTTGCAGAGAACCACTGTGTCGTCAGCAAGGTGTCAAAGCTTCATATACGTTGTTTACGGGAGAAGCCTCGCAAAAGTTAGCAGCACGCGTCGGTTTCACCACGGCATACGAAGCCACTTTCACAGAGCTCGCAGACGCCGGTCTGTTCTTCCCAAGAGACGAGAGAAAATTCATCAAACTTATGGTAAAAAAATATGATTAAAAAGATAAATATTTTATGATAACTCAGTAATTTTATTTGTTTTCTTCTATTACGTACGATGCTACATTTGAGTCGTGACCACCATATGGGACGTGATCTGATTTCGTGCAAATCGCATATTTAGGTCAATTAAAAAATAACTATGATGTGTTCAAGCTCGATATTGTTAACACAAACGGAACAAGTGAAAAAATTCACACCACCGATGGGATTCGAACCCACTTCTTCTGGCAAGCCGGGTCAGGCTTGTTAACCGTTACACCACGATAGGCTCTACCCGAGATTAAATATATATGAACGAAGCAAGTGGTTCCCAAATTAGCCACCTCGGGTAGAGCCTACCGTGGTGTAACGGTTAACACGTCTGACCAGGTTTGTCACAAGACGAGGGTTCGAACTCCATCGGTGGCGTAAATTTGTTACACTTGTTTCGTTTGTATTAACGATAATATCAATATCTAGTGTTTGATTAAAACACCAAGTGTTCAAAATTACTATTTTGTGGAAAATTTCTACAAAATAGTAAACATTCTTAACCAGTATAAATTGATCCCTTAAATTCACAGCTTGCCCCTTGGTACGACGAAAGCAGAACTTGCCCAACCGCAGCCGCGCTCTTGTGAAGACCACTTGTGAAAATACGACATGTAGACTAGGTTTAGAGCATAAATCTTCAGCTAATGGTCACAGGAAATGGTTGATAAAGTTTTCAAAATATATAATGGAAAATATTTAATTTAATAGCCAAACAAAACACACTTGCGTGTAGTGTATACGTATTATTACGTATGGTTCGCATTATTTTATTCAAGGAAAATATGATATCACAGATTTCACATGAAAGTTCTCATACTTGTGCTGAACTTCGAATTCTAACATTAGTACCTGGTTGACCGAGATTCCTCGGATTTCAACAGATGGCTGTGTAAGTTTATAAAAACCTCCCTAAAAAGAGGTGAAGCAACAACTTTTGGAAATAAAACCTATCTAAATCTATTAATAGGTCCAAAAACATCGATTTACGTTTATAAAACATTTATGTATTTGAAAGATATTTCAAAAGGTAATTCTGGTATAATTTTTATGACAAACATTGAATAAGTTGATAGGTTTATAGGAAAACACGAGTACAACTTGTTCAACGCTTTTACAATCTTCTAGTTGGAACAAAACAAAATAAACTTCATAAAGCAATTTTATTTCTCTGATCTCATACCTCTATACAAAGTTCTTAGAAAGTTCAGCGCAAAGAGAACGTACATTCTGTTTTGACATTTGCAGGAAAGGGGGAAACGAGGGAAACTTCGTTATTAGAAAAAGTTTCCTATTGCTGCCCTTATACTGTGTACATGATTGGCATTCACTTCGTTGTATTATACAACTACTTGTGTGTCACAAATAAATAGTTCATTATTAAAAGCATTACTAAAAGTACAGGTGGTTTGATGATCTTCTTCTCTTTGTGTGGGAGTGGAACACAGGGTCCTCCAACGACCATATAAACTCAATAAAAAACCGGCCAAGAGCGTGTCAGACACGCCCACAAATAGGGTTTCGTAGTCAACGTTTAGATATCAGGTTTTTCAGCATTACAAACTTAATTTTGTTGCTGGTTTGTTAGCAGCAGTATGATGACCAACCGCAAATAGAAAAAATCAATTTTTCTTGAAACCTTTAAGGGTACGATATCCGTTATAGTTTTCATTGTAACTTCAGATTGTAAGCTATATTTCATATTTATTTTAAATTTTTAGCGTTTATACTTTAGAAGTTACAGCTGGAACAAATTATGGGTCAAAAACGCCCTTTTTAAAAGCAAATATCTCGTGACAGAAACATTTTAGAGAATTTGTTTCAAAGAAACCTCACCTTAATTTTAAAAGACCTATTCAATGATACCCTATTCAATATTACAGAAGAAAAAAAATTTTTTTGCCCCCCTTTCACTTGTATGGGAGGGGGTCCAAAAAACATTTAAAATATTTTTTTCTTAACATTTCTATATTTGGGTCAACACGATCTATCTTCTCACCAAATTTCATGTCGATAGCTCTAAAACTGACGAAGATATGAGGGCGCGGCATACAGACAGACAGACAGACAGACAGACAGACAGACAGACAGACAGACAGACAGACAGACAGACATGACGAAACTATAAGGGTTTCTAGTAGACTACGAAACCCTAAAAATGTTCCATCCATCAGTCATCGTTATTAGTAGGAAGGAGGTTTGGAATCTAGTTTTTTTTTCTATGGACCACTTAAACTATGTCCTTGTTAAGTCCTCTATACAGGGTGTTAGGGACGGTGTAACGAAAACTTTGCAGGCGTGCTCAGACCATGAAACTGAACAACTTTTACTATGGAGCCAATGGTGGGAAACGAAAAAAATTTTCCGACCTCCCATACAAAGTCAGTCAGCTGATCGTGAATTTTGTATGGGAAGTCGGAAAAAATTTTTCGTTTCCTACCATTGGCTCCATAGTAAAAGTTGTTCAGTTTGATGGTCTGATCATGCCTGCAAAGTTTTCCTTACACCGTCCCTAACACGCCGTATAAAAAACAACTTTAGAAATTCGTCTAACCTGTACACGCCAGTGGTCTTCAATAACTAGATGTGGCAATTTAGTACTAAAAGCTGGCCAGTCACTTGCCATAGCTTGTCATGCGCCACAGGGCCATTACCATCCAGACTTGTGGTTGTGGCGAGCGCCGCCCGTAGCTCGCTTTATGTACGAACTGCTTGATTGAATTGCTAACCGTGCCCTTTATGGATGCTACATTTCTAGATGGGATAGTGGTAAAAAGGCGAAGTGCAACAAAGACGGGTCCCTCATTTGTTGAGCGTTTCTGTGCATTTTTGTGCAGCGCTAACGCAAACGTCTGTCAGATGCAAGGAAATTTTAATTTACAAGCGTACAGGAAAACTTCTATTGTGTTAAGTATAGGAAAAAAGATTCCCATCATAGTTTTGCTTTACAGATTTTAAACGTATGGAACTGCTATTTTTATCCTTGTTTAAAAAAACATTACACCAAAAGATCAACAAGTGTTAAACGCGTGTTAAAATTATAACTACATGCAAGAAAATTATATACACGCATCCAACACTCGTCTAACTTTTTTGTTGTAAGGCCCTACGAGGCTACGAGATGCGCTAGCACTACGCTACGTTATGCTACGCTGATCTAGTTGTCGTAGCAAATGTCTACGGTATCTGTCGTACAAAATGATTACAAAGCTTGTAGTTTCGATATTATAAGCTAAAAAACACACGCAACACCCGTTTTTCATGTGTTTCTATGTGTTTCATGTCTAATAATAGGGTTGCAATCAAACTTTATGTAAATGATCACAAGATGCAAACTATCTTACTCTATGATCTTACATGCTACTGGCTAGATTAAACTTTAGCCGTCGTTGTTTGCCTTTAATTTAAACTTCGATGAGTTAAACCTATTTCTGTACTTGATGTAACTATAAATATTTCGCATAGAATATTCACAGGCCTTGCCGTATAACACCGGCTTTGAATAGCATCATCCCTATTCTATGCGCCGGTGTCGTAAAAAGCAACTAAGGGATAATATTAATGCAAAACGTGCGTTAGCTGTCCAAAATAAGGCGACATTAATACTAAATTGACTAGAAATGGAGAAAAATCCTTTGACAACATGACAGGTCTTAGTTATCATCTGTTTTCTTCTAGAGCTATTGACGGAAAGTGACAGCGCTAATTTAAGGTAATTTAAGAGATATAATTTCCCGAATCGCCAGCATTTCAAATTTAGCTTGCTACACTCGTGTAAGTTTCGATATCGATTTCGCTCAATCTTGTAAACTCACTCGCTACATAATCTTACTTGCTAAGTTTTACCTTTGCCATGGTAATTCTCAAAGCGTTAGATACTGCCTCCATTGGAATTACATTTGATGGTTACCCAAAACTGTGCGGTAGTGGCTAAGAAAACTGCCCCACTAGAGCACTCAGAGTGTTTCGTAACAAGCGACGTAGAGTTTTTGACCTCGGCCGAATATCTGTCGACGATAGTCAACTATGGACAACCGCATGGTGGCGGCGATACCACAAAGTAGAGAGTTGATATTGTAGAGATTAACGTCACAATTATTTCAATTGAGCCGGGAAACTGAAAATCGGCATGGAAGGTACTTCTTGACCTCCTGATTAAAATTAAAGATCAAGCCTAGCGGGAACCACCCCTCTTAATCTATTACCGACCCCTCCTTTACAAGGCGTAATTTTTGAACAAATTGACCTGGAGGGTCACATTCTTTCATATCGTACGTAACATCTCACTTGAAACTTATAGTGACCACAAAATTACCCTTCAGGCCACCCGAGGGACCCCAGAGGCCCCAATAGAAGGGTGTTCGTCGCCGTTTGAGATTTTTGATTTTCAAGCTACGTTTCCCAATTACACACAGTATCATTTCCCAATCACACACAGATTGCAAAAAACCTAAAATATCTCAAGGTTCAAAAATTGCCCGTTCTTGATAACGAGCGGTGAGATAACTCTACAGGTGAATGCACTTATTACCTACTAAGAACTTGATAGATAGATAGATAAAACGTTTATTGCATAATACTACAACACACACATACATTTCAACAATAAAATAAAAGATACATTTTGATTACAATGAAACTAATACATAGTTAAAGGCACATGTGTGCTGCATCGATGCACAGGGCCAAGGCTCAGTGCATAAAACACCCAAAAGAGGGCAGCACTGGCACAACTTGAACACCAAAACTCGTACCTAAATGAATTGTCACGGCCGGTTGCACGTGTTTGCTATATGTCGACTACAAGTGCCATCGACTCGGTGCAATGTCGGCTGATTTATTTTTATTACGTTGTTCACAATTGAGCATGTCAGAGGCTTGCTTGCTACCTATAGTAGTAGGCGGTTGAAATACTCTTGATACAAGGATTCATCGGGTCGTTTAGACAAGTTGCTGTCCCAAACTAAAAAAAGAAAATTTAAATCCTGACGTTCAAAGATATTTATTATAGTACTTATTACCATCGGATCATTGGACAACTTGGTGTCCCACTCGAAGAAGTAAAAGACTTTCTAATAATCTTAGAACTGGTACTCGTAAATGAATTGCCACGGTCGGCTGCGCGTGTTCGCTATATGTCGACTACAAGTGCCATCGACTCGGTGCAATGTCGGATGATTTATTTTTATTGCGTTGTTCTCAACCGGCCATTGGGAGAGCGGGAAAATATCCGCTGAAACTGAACGTGAGAGAAGAATTTTTATATTGTATTTAAAAATAAAATAATATTTTTTGTTGTTTAATCTACTAGCTGTTTGCTTCTTCTTCTTCTTTTCGTGTGGGACACCGGGTCGTTCAACGACCCGATGAACCCTGGTGTCAGAGTTTTTCAACCGCCTACTGCAAGTAGCAGGCCTCTGACATGGTTGTGTAACAACCGCCATCATAGACAGCAACCGGGACCGACGGCTTAACGTTCCCATCCGAAGCACGGAAGCTGTTTGCTGATTGTTTGATTCTCAGCGGCATATCGTCATCAATTTCATGCCGGTATCGATGTTAAGCGGACTCTACGCCAAAAATCTGCGTGCTGAGTGCCGATCGCACAAACAAAGTATCTTCAGCAACAAAAAATGCTTTCTTTGGTGAATATGACTTCTGTCATTACAACATGTTGATGTAGATAGTGCCGTTCAAGCCTTTTATGTTATTTTATATGATATCTTTGATTGCTGCATCCCAAAAAAAGCTAGACCAGCTAGAAAAACTAGATGTTATCCGACTTGGTACAATAGAGAAATAATAAATAACTTAAAGGAAAAAGCAGAGCAACACCGTCTATGGAAGTCTACTAGGGACAAAAAATACTATAACAGATTTAGTGAGCTAAGAACCCGAATCAAGTTTTGTTTGATCGAGGCATATGACGCACATACTAGAAATGTTGAACAAAACATCTTAATTAATCCACAAGCATTCTGGAGTCATGTTAATAGTTTAAAATCAAAAGGAGGTTTCGTACCAAATATTACATACAACGGCAATGAATATACAGGTCCACATGCTGCTAATGCTTTCGCTACATTCTTTTCCAGTGTGTTTTTACCTAGTATGCCAAAGGTAGATTCTGATTTAGCTCTAAAAAATGACACCAACACTTCATCAGCAAGAGTCGATATATCCGAAATATCAGAGGAAGAAATAGAAGATGCATTTAAAAGACTAAAACCCAGATCCGCTATTGGCCCCGATAACATTCCCTCTGATATTTTAAAAGCATGTAGACACATCTTAATACAACCCATTCATTATATATTTAATTTAATTTTAACTACTTGCAAATATCCGACTTGCTGGAAAATGTCACGAGTAAATCCAATACCTAAGACAAGAGAAACTCATAATGCAGAAAATTACCGCCCCATCGCTATTCTTTCAAGTTTATCCAAAGTATTAGAAACAATCATTCATAAAAAGATTTCGGCTCAAATAACTCCGTACCTATCCAACTCGCAGCATGGCTTCCGTAAACGGCGTTCAGTAAAAACAAATCTGTTAACAGTAGTAGACTTCATATCTCAGAGTCTAGACAAAAGATGTCAAGTAGATGTTATTTATTTTGATTTTCAGAAGGCATTCGACCGTGTGGACAATGACATTTTACTAGACAAACTTGCAACCTTTGGCTTTACTCCAAGGCTACTCCGGCTCTGTGCTGATTACCTCAGGGATCGTCAGCAGTTTGTGCGACATGGGTGCTATGCTTCTCAACCCTATCACACTCGGTCTGGAGTGAGCCAGGGTTCAATTCTAGGTCCACTACTGTTTACCTTGATGGTCAACGATATCGAGAAGGTAATCAAGAACTCGACATGCCTTCTTTACGCGGATGACCTGAAGATCATTCGTTGTGTGGCCGACAGTTTGGACTGCAGTAATTTGCAGGAAGACATTGACGCTGTATTTAGGTGGAGTGTTGAGAATAAACTTCTCTTTAACCCGGCTAAGTGCAGCGCAATGTCATTTACTCGTTCGCGTTTTGCAATAAGGAACACCTATCTACTTGGTGATGATCCGATCGCACGTGTGGAAACAATTAAAGACCTAGGTGTACTCTTCGACTCAACGCTTACTTTCAATGAGCACATCATATCTCTTGCAAAGGATTGTTACAGGAGGTTGGGTTTTATTGTGCGAAACGCGAAAGATTTCCAAAACCCAAAGGTTGTAAGTGTCTTGTACACGTCACTGATTAGAAGTAAGATCGAGTCGGCTTCCATTGTGTGGAGTCCACACGAATCTTCTTATATACTATTGTTGGAGAGAGTGCAGAAGGCGTTTCTTCGTTTCTTATACAAAAAACAATATGGGTATTACCCTTTCCTCTACCCTTCTCAATTCATATATGGTATGGTTGGCTTTAATTCTCTCCAGGTTAGGCGTGACCTTGAGCAGATAGTTTCAGCGTGCCAATTTTTACGCGGAGAATCTGACTGTTTCGAATTAACTGCCAGAGAATGTATGCTGTATGTTCCTGACAGATATCTCAGGGGTCGTAACCACCGGCTACTGGCTGACGAGGGAGCGCGAACGGTGGCACATAGCGTATCTCCACTCGTGAATGCCCGCACGCAGCTCAATAACTTGCTCTCCGTAATACCAGACTGCGACTTGTTTGCTGATCCTTGGCATAAACTTTGTTGTACCTTTTTACATTATTGTGAAATTAATAATTGTACTTAGTTATTTAGTTTAAGTTTAAGTTTGTCAGTGCCTTGGCTTATCGCTGTAATGCTGTCAAATTATGTTTCAATAAATAATAAAATAAATAATAAACATGACCAACTGTGGGACAAGGCAACTTCTGACAGGTTTAGACGCTAAACTGAAGAACTTTACAATGACGGACTATTGCATAGTGTTTGTGAGCGAAGAAGACTTTCTTACTACACAAAGTTATTCGAACCTAGTGTTGTTTCTGAGAGAGACTTTAGAGGGTTTAATACACACAAATATAATAATATGTTCCCCACCCAACCTATCGACATGGAAAATTCATGAACATTTATAACTCTCGAGTAGAAGCGTTTAATAATTTACTTTGCCACGATATAGAGTCACATGAATACGCTTACCTAGTTGATTCAAATAGGAACCTAGAGTATGAATTTTCTATGTTTCATAGTGACACGGGGTTGCCGAACGGGCTAGGCATGCGTACGATATTTGAAGATGTTCTGTGCACTATTGATTTAGCAAAGAATAACTTAAAAACACAATTTTTTCGTGACTTCTACTGAATTTATTTTTTCTGCTATTGACGATGTAGTGTTGACACGAAATGAAACTAAAGATGTGGCTTTTACATCTGCGAATAATATCGTAAGTTCTTCTAACATTAACTATAAGGAATCATCAGCTCTAAACACAAAAAATGTGGAGATAGCACTAACATTTTCAAATACAGATAATGTTTGTCTGGCACCTACATATTTCAGCTCAAAAACTCGCCTGAACATTTTTTATCAAAATGTTTGTGGGATAAACACAAAAAAAGACCAACTCGAGTTATATTTAGATAGTTTAGAAGTAAAACAGGATTATGTATGTATATGCGAACACTTTCTGAATGAACAGGCAATAAAAGTTCTACATCTACATCAATATAAATTGGCTACATTTTATACTAGGCCTAAGAAAATAAGAGGAGGTACACTCATACTTGTTAAAAAAGGTAGAGAAATGGAAAAAATTGAGTATTGTAAGAAAATAAGCACCTCGGCAAGTTTTGAAGTATGTGGATTAAGAGACTTAGAAACAAATGTAAACATATGTTGTGTATACCAAAATAATAAAAATTTTGACGCGTTTATAGAAAAACTAGAGTTACTTTTGCAGCATTTTTTCAAAAAGAACTGCTTAATATGCGGTGATTTCAATGTTGATATGCTGAAAGAAAATGAAGATAACTTATCGGTCTTTTTGAATATATTAAAATGCTATAATTTTAGACATTTAGTTGACTCTACTGTAACGTTTGAACGTAATGGAACTCAATCCTGTATAGACAATGTACTAACTAACCTACCGGATGAAGGGGATTTAAACACTCTTGTAGACCCGACCGGTCTATCAGACGGCCACAGCGCAATTCTTGCTACGGTACAGTTAGAAAGTAGAAGTAAAAAATATCTCAATAAAGGCAGAGAAGAAGTTATTTTCACTGAGAGTAGGTCGTATAGCAAGGAAAATACTAGATTATTTAGACAAAAAATATTACATGTAAATTGGAAGCATTTAGGAGTAAATGGGTTTCTAAAAACTTTCAATACGATATTTAGTCAGAGTTTTAAAAAAATAAAAAGAAAAATAAACCTTAAGAAATGGTCTAAATTAAAATGGGTTAGTAAGGGTGTAAAAACCTCAAGCAAAATGAAAAGATTACTGGGTAATCTAGATAAAAACCATAACCATAGAACTCTATTTAGTTACAGAGCTTCGTATATAAAATGTTTTAGGAGAGTACTCAGGAGTGCTAGATCTATGGCTGTTCAAAAAAGAATAGAAAACGCAAATAACTCTATTAAAGAAATTTGGAGCATTGCTAATGAATGTTCAAATAAAAACCCGAAAAAACCGAAAGAAAAAATTATTTTGAAATTAGATAATAATATTATTGCGGAACCCGTAGAAGTACTTTTAATGTTACAAATACATGTAACTCTGGAAATTGCCTCAAGGCATCCTTAATGTTACAGAATAGTACTAGAAGAGTAGATACAAATATGACCCTACGCCCAACAAACACTGCTGAGGTAAAAAAGATAAGTAGGTAGTATGTTGTTGAAAAAATCATCAGGATACGATGAAGTACCTGTCAGCATAATAAAAAACAACATTGACATTTTAGCTGAACCTTTATCATTTTTCTTTAATTTGTGTATTACTGAGTGCCTATTCCCGGACCAATTAAAAATTGCGAAAGTTGTGCCGATATATAAAAAAAGTAATAAACTAAATCCTAAAAATTATAGACCCATCTCACTAATTCCCACGTTTTTTTTGAAACTACTAAAATCGAGATTGATGAATCACATCACCACCAATCACGTATTACATAGCAGACAGTTTGGGTACCAGAAAGGTATCGGAACAGGTATGGCGATAGACACACTCATTGATGATACAGTACAACTACTCAATCAAAAGAAAAAAGTCGCGGGTGTATTCCTAGACTTAAGTTCCGCTTTTGATACCGTTGACCATGAAATTCTGATCAACAAACTGGAACATTATGGTATCAGAAATGAGGCTTTAGATTTGTTTAAATCTTACCTACACAACAGGCAACAGTTTGTGGAGATTACAGGGTGTGTTTAGGAAACACAAACTTATGGTCGATTTAACTCTAAGCTTGTTAAAGTATCCAGAGGCGTGCCTCAAGGCTCAATTTTGGGCCCAATTTTCTTTATTATTTTCCTAAACGACATGCTAAATTTTATTTATAATCAAATTCCTGACATTAAAGTAATAGTATATGCGGACGATACCAATGCCATATTGACAAGCGAAAATATAACTGACTTAAATGCTAAAGTGAGTCAAGCCCTTAGTGTTTTTAATGAGTGGTTTAGTTGCAATAATTTGAAAATTAATGTGTGTAAAACGAATATCTTAATGTTTAAATCCACAGCTCGTAACAGTGAAAAGCTGGATATTACAATGCACGGTGAACCTCTGTGTATTGTGAAGGAACTGAAGTTTTTAGGTGTGTGCATTGACGAATTTTTGAACTGGAAACCAGAACTAAAAGCTCTGGATAGTTCAATAAGTTCCTCATGTTATGCATTGCGTAGCTTAAGAGACGAACTAACGACCAAGCAGTTAAAAATTGTGTACTATGCGCTTGTAGAGTCAAAACTTAGGTACAGTATCAAACTATGGGGTAAAAGTTACGATTACAATTGTAAAAAGGCGTTTATTGCTCAAAAAAGGGCAATACGAACAATAGTTCGTATTCCACCATGGGAGTCGTGTAGGGATCATTTTAGATCTCTAGGTATTTTAACAGTACCATGTTTATATATTTTAATCTTACTGACTGATGTTGTCAAACATAGACACAACTTCGAGACAGAGAGAGAAATGGAATTACGAACTTCAACCAGGCGCAAAGACCTACAAACATTGATTAAGCCGACTCTTAATGTAGTCAAACATTGCGCAAAATACCAAGCAGTGCGTCTATTCAATAAATTGCCTGTAGATTTGAAAGTTATCTCTAACGTGAAATCCTTTCAGCAAAAACTAAAAGCATATCTTTTGGAAAAATGCTGCTATAGTGTTGACGAATTCTAAAATTGTTGTTATTTACATTGTTTGATTATTGTTAAACTTTGTTTCATTCAAAGTTTTTTATTTTGTTATTTTTAGGTTAAGGTTTCTGACATTGAATTTACATTGATTTATACTTGTTTGACATTGTTTTCTATTTAATTTTTTGCTGTTGACATTAAGTTATATACCTATTTTGTCATTTATAATTTTTGTTGATTATTTAATTTTATGCTCTGACATTGTAATTTTATATTTAATTCTATTGTTTTTGTTACATACACTATGTTGTCTAATTTCGAACACAATATAAAAATTGTTAACGAATAAATAAATATGAAAATATATAAAAGCCAATCGTTTTTTTAAGTTCGGGGTGAAAATTTACGCGTTAATATATCACAATATAATTTACAGTGATTTCTGAGTACTTTAGATTTATATCATAAAAATCGGCCAAGTATTTTCAGAGATGAAGCGCAAAATCAACTACGCTTTTTCAAAATTTTCGTACCGCCCATAAATTAAAGAAGAAGAAGAGAGCCATTGTGTAGCCACTATCACTACCTATTAGGTTCTTTTATCTCTTTCAATTAAACACATGTCCTAACATTATCCCGCAGATCTAGTGGCCCTACACACTCGCAATTACCTCCCCCCCCACATTGTGACCGCTCTTTCAGTCCCACTCCGGAGACAATTACAGGCACTTTTCTTTACGCCCGGCCCTTTTAGAGGCGTCTTAATTCGCTCTCTTTGTGGCCAATCATGCCCATAATATTTTTAGCTAGGTGTTCGGTGGATCGCACATACGCTCTTCAATATTGCGGTATGGACAGATATCACAAAATAACGAATTCTGTAAGCCGCTTTAATAGTGATATTGTAAAATCTGGTTTTTTATTAGATTTCGTTAAAAACATTCGTTAAATAACCGTGTGGTAGCAGCTAAGAATGCTGCCATCCTCAGATTGTTTCGTAAAAAGATGACGTAGTTTTTAAACTCGGCTGAATGAATATCTGTCGAGTGTGGTTAACCGCATGCGGTGTAGCAGTGATGCCACGTACAAAATCATTCCCAATGAGAGTTGACATCAGGCCGATCATAAAACATAGCCAAATCTTTTTGCTACATGATTTTGTGAACTAACAAAACATGTTGCGCTGACTTCAACTTATTGGGACAAGGGCAGGAAAATTATGATAACCTAATCCAGGGAAATCGTGCGGTGGGTGTGAGAATTGCCTTAAGGTCACAATGATTTTTTGGAACGAAACTTTATTATCTTTGCATTACCTCAATGAGTCTTCACTTTTAGGAAGTAATGACTTTATGATTGAGTTATTTTTTCTGCCTACGAGGTGAAATTCACCTAACTTTGCTGGAGCTAAGTGTTTTATTATTCTTCTTCTTCGAGTAGAACATCGAGTTTTCCAATGACCTGATGAAGCTTGGTGTCAAAATTTTCAACCTCCTACTACAAGTAGCTGGCCTCTGAGATGGTTGCGTGCCATCCGAAGCACGGAACAATCTTGATTTTGTGGACAATCAGGTGGTTCATTCATATTCTAACCCTAACCAGACCGGGAACCAAGTCACAAAGTAATAAATATCAACATTGTGAGTGACCCCACAGGAAATCGAACCCGAACCTTCTGCGTCGCATTATTACTGGGCCACATCGGCTGTCATCTGTTTTATTACGGTGCTCTTAAACTGCGTTGGACACTTTAAAATATTATTTCATTCACCGAGAACAAACACGCTTTTCTTTCCCAAAGGCATTGAAAATTAACAAAAGATTTCTTGAAAGAAACTTTAGTTTTCAGTAACGGTAACGGCTGAAAAGAGCAGGATGTACCTACTTTCGCCTCATTCAAAAGGCTACCCATCGAATACCTGTGTAACAATGAACTTGGATAAACGGCCTGCGTATAACTAGGTAGGTATATAATAGTACTAGTACTACTGTAAGCAACGAAAATATCTTCGAAGTAAACATAGTCACGTACATAGTAAGTAGAACTACATTACATGTCTACCATTGTTATGATTTGTACGAGTATCTATGAAAAGTGAGATCAAAGGTCGTCACGAAAAAATTGCTACAGAAATAAAAATAGAAAATAATGTTCATGAATGATCCTTTCATACATTACAAAACATTATTTATGAAAAGATTAAGATTATTACTTTCATCCTTAAGTCTTTCATCTCATTATTGTCACGTTGCTATAACCAAACTATACAGGGTTATTTTTTAGTCAGTGCGCAAACTTTGCAGGATGTTTCTACTCGTGATTCTGAACAACTTTTACTATGGGGCCACCGCTGAAACCTAAAAAAAAATTTTGGGTGTTCTATACATTTTTGCCGAGTAGGTATGAATTTTTCTATGGAACATCCAAAAATTTTTTGCGAATTCGCAGGTGGCCCCTTAGTAAAAGTTGTTCAGAATCACGAGTAGAAACACCCTGCAAAGTTTGCGCATTGACTAAAAAATAACCCAGTATTATTGACACTGGCAAAATTTCCCTAGATGGATAAAAGTCCATATTATGAAATAATAAATAAAAAACGTAATGACAAATTTTTACTCATCACTGTTTATGTATTTGAGTTCTTGTTGTTTTAGTGACGTTGAAATCGTTGTATCCATAGTTGTATCCACCTAGATACGGAAAAAGTGGATCAAATGTTTAAATCTAGAACAATGACATGAAATATCTGTTCAAAACTGTGACGTAGGAAATGGTAGCGAGCGGCACGCGCCGCAGATTTGCGCGGCAAACGGAAATGAACCGGAACCTGCTCTTCGCGTTCCCCAGGTATTACAGCTGTACTATCTGAAGCATAATCTATACCTATAGGTGAAATTTTACTAGTGATCGATAGCGAAATCTCAGAACCGGCTCGTGATAAGAAACAACTTTCCCCAAGGAACATATAGGTAGAAATGTGAAAAAAAAAATTTGGACCTCCCATAAAATTGCCGGTCAGCTAATTTGGGTTATTATGCGAGGTCCAAAAACTTTTTTCACATTTCGACCTATGTTCCTTGGGGAAAGTTGTTCCTTATCACCAGCTGGTTCTGAGTTTTCGCTATCGGTCATTAGTAAAATTTAGAGCGCCTTACTAGGTATGAAAGGGTGGCTAGTAAGAATACAACCTCACTGTCTATTAGTAGCAAAACGACATAACCATATTTAAGGGCCGCTTTTTTAAATATAAATTCATACATATATCTCGCCTTTATCCATTCCAGGGTTGGCAAAGCGTAAACGGCTATATAAGAAATACGCATTTACACCACGTTAGACAGAAGTTTCAGTTATTTAGAAGACTGTGTATGACTGTCGCTTAAAATTACAATACTCATAAACCCGTGTACAAAATAGCCGTGTGGTGCCGGCAGAGTAGAATAGCACCACCCCCTCTCTTCCCGTGGGGCTCGTAAGAGGCGACCGAGGGATAAACGCGACCCAAACAGCCAGGGCCAACCGTTTGGTAGCGGTTAATCCACCACAAAAGCATTCCCAAGGAGAATTGACTTCTAGTAGGCGGCCGGTCGTAAAACTCAGCCAAATCCTTTTGCAACACGATTTTGTGTTCAACGAAACGTGTTGCGCCGATCCCAAGTAATTGGGATAAGGGCAGGAAAATGATGACTCATAAACCCTCAAATCGCTAAGTAGCTTCTTACGACGCCCACGGGAAAGATATGGGGTGATGCTAATCTTAGCCGGCCTCACACGGCATAATCAAATGTTATTAAAAATTTCGTAATCTCGGCTAAAATACGCCTCTTAATCATGGTGATTTACTTCAAACCTGAGTCATAAACTAGAGATTATGGCAGCTCGTAATAACTTTATCCAAGTTAATAAAACACAGGATTATCAAAACAGAGATAAGCAGTAGGAGTTACTTGTGGAGAGCATTATTAGCTTTACGATAACCCAAATTTACGAAATGGTATTTATGGATAGTTATTATATATTTTTTTTGTTTACTAGCTGCTCGTTAGCGGTTACGTACGGTCCTGGCACGTTTTAAACATGTTTTAATCAGAATAATCTTCATTTGTATGTATGGACCGATACCCATTTACTACGCAGTAGGTACTAGGTTAGTATTTATTAAATGAACAACCTTAACTGAACAACCAAAAACCTAGTATTTAATTTAACACAGAACAAATGACAGACATGGACTGAAAGATAAAGAAAGAACTTCCTAAAATCGTAATGGATTAATTCTATGAACGAATTTTCACAGAGCCCCTGAACAAACTTTCATAGCAATTTTTGATATGTTTCCATGTAAGGATGGAATACGGACATATGCCATATTTTAGTACTAATTACTAGCAATCTTTTGAGGTACGTCTCGTCGATGCCCTGGGGGTAATTTTGTATGGACGATGATTCCTATATTTTAAGCTAGGTCCAATTCAAATGAATGTTCTATATTATACCTGTATTTAATACAGGTCCGTTATAAGGTATTTATATTACCATTTTTTGCCAGCGATATTGTCCCAAACAGAAAACCGCAATGAAATCTTAAGTTATTTTATCGAGTTTTGTAAGGAAAAGGTTTGTCAATGAAAGGGACAAGCCCTCAAAGACCCACACTTTTATAGAACCACAACTATAAGTATCGGCGAACCTTCCCTGGGTTCAAAGGATTCTGTAAGGATCTATTTCTTCAAAGATAAAAGACAATCATTTTTGTATCAATAACTTTGAAATAATACACAAGTTTTATATCGAAAAACACTTTTTTTAGCAAAGTAATTCCATGATACACTAAGCTTCAATAGGTCGAATGTGTGCTTTTAGCTCGTACCTACAGACATTCATGAAATTAAGTCATGCATTCAATTTTCTAAGCATACCATTTTATTGATCTACACTTGCTTTATCAAAAATATTATTTCCACTAGTATTTTAATAGGGTAAACAAACTATTATAATTCAAATGCGTTATACTCACGAAACTAACAACCGTATAATTTTATTATACGCAAATAGGTTTCATGGTTATAAATTGTATATTTTCTTGCATCAATTTGTTTATTTAACTTAAAAAGTAAAATAATTGTAAAACTAGTTGATTTATCGTTCAACATGTTGTTTGTGAATAGCATAAAAGGTTTTTCATAACAGTTGACAAGAAAACTAAGTAGCTTATGTGATTAATTTTTATTTTCTTTCATTAATGGAGCTATTTTAAACAAGAAAATATGAAAATCTACTAGCAGGAATTTAACCCAAGACTGATGTATCGTAGGTACTAATACGGATCTGGTGCCTTTTTGCCCCCTTCTGATTTTTTTAGATCCGGAGAACGTAAAAATTGTAGAAAAAATATTGTGTAATGTGTGTAGTTCGTTTGGAATAAAAATAAATTCATTTTTAAATCATACAAAATAGTTAATTGTTTTGATGGCTTCATTTGTTGTCCAATGTCCAATACCCCTGAATGAGTTGTAGAAAAATGGTGGAGAGTAAAATTTTATCCAAAAAGATGTATGTTTCTTTATGTATCAAATTAATAGATAATATAAATATATCACCTAAGACGCTGGCTGTTAGCTGCTACATAATTGCCGTACAAAGTGGTACAAAAGGTGTCCATTAACAAGGTAACTACTAATTACAGAAAAGGTTGACCGCAGGTGCAAAATAGGAAAGGTTAAGTAAGGCGAGGAAAGCTTTGGTATGCAAAGTTTCAAAGGGTAGGGCAATTACCTACCGGGCTGCACTGAGGTCTTAGAAAACGAGCCTACGGTAGTGCTACCACAAAATAGAGGCTTACAAAAGGATCACTCAACCCTGTCGCCATTGTCACTTGTTACATAGTTCCTACTGTTATAAATCTCAAAGTATAATAATAATATCAAGATAGCAAAATCTGGTACAAACACGTAATAATATGATTCTGAGTCAATTTTAATCCGAGAAATATGACATTCATGTAACTTGCTACCCGTTTTAGGGGCCATCATACCTATCTACCACCTTGGGCGGTATTACAATTACTTATTTTACTTATTACTTATTGGCGGAAAATAATGATTGCCAATTGGTAGATCGAAGCGGGAGATAAAGCTCAATCAAATTATATCAAAACATAAAAACCGCCAAAATCGACTTGCGTGGTGTTGTTAAATAAGCGACGAAATGCAAAATCCTCTTTAGTTCGTGCGTCAGTCGAACTGGTGGGGTTAGCAAATTGCTGGGTATTCAGCAGCTGACCTAGAGATTGCAAGATAACAAATGCACTGATCAGCTTTGCAGTATACAGTGACGTAGGTTTACACTGCATGCCTGCACAGTAAAGCGAACGAGGAACAAAAAATTGCAGTATAAAAAAATACAAAAGACACTCTGTTTATTTCAGGAGAAAGAAGCGTACAGAATCCAAAACAATAATAAAGTTAGCGACGAATTGAAAACTAGGAGAGGTTTTCAATTCATCGCCTTAGCTTTTCGAGTAAAAACGAGATACCATGGCACCGCATCATATTCGTATTATGACTGTATAATGTGTGTACGATTTACGATCTCTAAAACTACCATTCAGAAAGTAGATACAGCTCTACTAATTACTTCCAGGTTCAGATAGATCTATCCATAGAACCCACGTAGACCTTGTTAAAAAGCATAAATAAAACCGCACTTCTTTCGTTAAGGAGTGGGTAGGTAAACACTCCAATTCCACTTGCTACCCTTAAGAGCTTAAAAACTAGCTCGCGATGAAGTGCACAAGATCTTTCATTTAGAAAACTGATTTTCACGCATAATAATGTTATTAGTGCATTAATATCTCTTTTTTATCAGTAAAAGACAACTGTTTACTAAAAAGTCCGTTCAATATTAACGGTCACGGTCACCTGTCAGACGGTAATGACATATTATTCGTAAATGTCAACTAATAATATTACAAAAATGAACAGCGAAGGTACGAGTAAACCGTCCCTTATTTGATGAATTAACTGGATATATCTTATGTCTGCTGTCGTCTGTCTAGTCCTACTATCCTACTAATATTATAAAGGCGGATTTTTGTGTGTGTGTTTGTTACGACATCACGCAAAAACGGCTGATTAGATTGACATGAAACTTTGCAGAAATATAAAAGGGCATCTGGAATAACACATAGGATACTTTTTACCACGGAAAAATGTCTCATTCCGACGGGATCACGCATTTTCCAATATTTTTGAAATAGGTGGCGTGACTGAGCCGATTCGCGTTTTAAACGTTTTCGCCGAAAACTAACAGCGACATCTCTCGGCGAATAATGCTTTTTTCCCGCGGAATAATAGGTTGCAGCGGGTGAAACCGCTGACGGGCAGCTAGTATGAAATATTTTTATTTTCCTAAGAATAATTATCTGATTTTATTTTGTCAATATAAGCACAAATTAGGGAGACGGAATGCGAGGTGCCTTTATAGATGCCTCCTTCAGTTCTAGTGACGATTTTGATGCTGACTGACGATTACTGAAATGAACTGAAATCTCAGAAGAACTCAAGATAACTAAGAAGATGTTTGTCATGAACGTCTAGGAATTCAACATTTTGGTCCTAAAGGCATATTCCTTGCATTGAAGTCTTATTAGAATCATATCACGTTCTTACGTCAGATTTAGCTATCATTATTCGTCTTCGTATTAAATCTAGCTACTCTGGTTATGTAATAAGTGCCAATCACGAAAGTCCTAAATAGGGTTAAGTGGACCTTCTGTGCACTCTCTATTTTGTGATGTAAGCATGGAATGGGCTATTTAAAGAAATCAGGGCACCCTTATTACAAAACCTTCTAAATATAGGTACTTTGCTATAAGCAAAAAACTTTTTACCTTTTTTAAAGATTTGCTAAAGAATTGTGTCTAGAAAGTGATTTCTTTTGAAAATCAATCTACTACCTCACTTTTAAGTCTTTAAGAGACTTTGAAATGGTTATAAAGGGGGATTTCATTTGAGGTTCCAATTAGTGAGAGCTTTTACACTTCCACAAAAGAGTTGCTTCGATTATGCTGAAATCGTTAAAATTAAACTACCTCCATTTGACCGTTTTACATTTCCATAATCATTAGTGATCGTAATGGCGTTCGAACGTGTCGAAAAGCGAATTACAAATAATGTTTTGTAAAACTCATGAGAGGTCCGCTTGTGTGGTAGGTATAACTGCCATAGATACATATATCATGCCTATATCCCTTGCGGGGTAGGCAAGTAATAATAACGGCCATTTACAACACGACTGATAAAAGTTTAGAGTCGTTAAAAAGACTGTGTATCACCGCAGTGCGAGGTTGTCAGCCTGTCACCTTAAATTGCAATATACATCAACTCTCAAACTCCCATAGTCGCTTCTTACGACACCCACAGGAAAGATATGGGGTGTTGCTATTCTAATCCATACCACACGGTCTTTTAAGCCGGCACCACACTGTCTTTATATTGGCATTGTATTGTAATATGTGTTATTATCATGTAAGTGTGATAGGATATTAGCAAAGTATATAATGAAAATTATTATAAATCTGATTTGTGTTTTAAATATCGTTCTGTAGTGACTAGCAACAGAATAAAGCGGTTCCCCGTGGTGTCATTAAGGTACTAGGTACGTAACTGTATCTTTTCTTTCATGTAACAACATTAACTATTTAACAAACCGACTTTGTTGACGTAAGAAGTCTTTATTTTTAGTTAGATCGATATTTTAATGACCTTATTTAAAAATTGATACACTTTGCTTCGGAAATAGTATCTAGTCCTTGACCATTAAAAAATATTCTTTGCTGACAATGGCTCTAACTTTTATTAATAATTTATTTTGTCAAACATAAGAACTTTGTCAAATCTCATTCAATTATTATCTCTAAAATTACACAAAACAATATTGATTTGTCACATCTGCCCATCAAATTATTATCGTAATTAATTAAAATTTAAAGGTAAAAATCATTTTGAAAACAATTTTTCTACACGCCACCATGCCCTTAATGAGCTAATTCGTAGGGCGCTTGTATCTGCAAACATTCCTGTCGTGCTGGAGCCTCCCGGACTGAGTCGCTCTGACGGCAAGAGACCCGACGGTTTAACGTTGGTCCCTTGGCAGAAGGGTAAGAACTTAGTCTGGGACGCTACTTGTGTCAGCACCACGGCGGCCAGTCACCTAGGTCGCACATCTCGCGTGGCTGGTGCAGCGGCTGAATTGGCGGCCAAAAAGAAGCACGAAAAATATAAAGAACTCGCCGCGTACACTTTCGTGCCAGTGGCAGTAGAGACGCTGGGTCCCTGGTGTTCAGAAGCTAAGGATTTTATACGCGAGATTGGCCGCCGACTAAGGGAGAGGGGTGCAGATCCTCGGTCAGGCTCGTACCTGGCTCAGGGTATTTCTCTTGCTGTCCAGCGCGGCAACGCCGCCAGCATTTTGGGTTCTTTTTCGGCGGGAACGATCAGGGGTGGCTTTTTAGATTAGGTAGTTATTTTGTTTTTATATTTTGCTTAGGATTATTGTTTTGTTTTTATACCTTTTGTTTTTATTGAATAAATATATTTTTTATTTTTTATTTGGATGCGATCAAAAACGTGATCACAATTTTTATGATATAAAAGCTTATGATATGAATTGTAAAGTTATTTTTTTCATGTTCTTATTTTGCTAAGATAAAGCACGAAAAAGTCTAAGAAGAACTCAAAAATAAGTAAAACTTCGATCAGTTCTTGACAATCCAACTCTTTTCCTGATATTTCGCTGTGAAAAGTTCGCTGGAGGTAGATTTATCACCGCTTTTTCATTTTTTTCTTATTATTATTTTCTACGATTGATTACCATGTAAAAGTCTTTCAAAAACTGAAATAAAGTAAAGCTTCTATCAGTTCTTGACATTTCAATTCATTTCTAGATGTTCCATAGTAAAAATTGTGTCAGCTTTTGACATTTAAATATTTACTTTTTTTCTTACGAGCTAGTCTGCATAATTTAAGTTCATCTGTGTTTCTTACTTAGCTTTGCAAACTCTGCCAGGGGTCAATTTATCACCGTATGTCATCGGCACGCTTTGTGTCGAGGATAATAAGCCTTCCGTAATTGAAAGCAGCAGTGTAACTTAAGGCTGTGGGTCACCTACTCAAAAAACCACGCTATTTAGTCAAAAGATTGTGAAGTTTATTCTTTTATATCAATGAATTGTGAAGTGTATTAAATCGATCTTTTTTGTTCCTATTTTGCAAAGATTAATCTTGAAAACGAAATTTTAGACAATTATCATACGTATCAATAAAAACTGACAGAAGTAAAAAGATCCATCATTTTTTGACATTTAAATTTTTACCCCATTTCTTACTTAGCTTTGCAAACTCTGTCGGGGGTCGATTTATCACCGGGTGTCATCGGCGCGCTTTGTGTGGAGGACAATAAGCCTTCCCTTAATGAACTTATCAGTGTAACTGGCTTTGGGTCACCAACGTATGATACCACGTTATGTTGTCCAAAATATGTAATAAGTTGTGAAGTTTCTAAATCATCTTCTTTTGTTAATTTTTGCCTGGAGACGTAATTTTAAACTAGGTGATGGGCAATTATTATACAAAACAACAAAAACTCACAAAAGTAAAAAAGATCTATCACTTTTTGACATTTAAATTTTTATCCTATTTCTTACTTAGCTTTGCAAACTCTGGCGGGGGTCGATTTATCACCGGGTGTCATCGGCGCGCTTTGTGTGGAGTACAATAAGCCTTCCCTTAATGAACTTATCAGTGTAACCGGCTTTGGGTCAGCGACAATTATTTGAGGCGAAGATAACGGAGATTTTTGGGGATTTTTTGGTGAAAAACAATGGCGACGAACTTTTTAATTAATTTAAGGTTGCCTACTGTTTATGTCGATGGCGATAAATGATAGAAACTCAAGCACTGGAGCTTAGAGTAGCTTTTTATCTACATACAATACATATATCACGCCTATATCCCTTGTGGGGTAGGCAGAACGTAAACGACTGTAACGGCCATTCATACAACTTCTGACGAAAGTTTAAGTCCGTCAGTGTGTGTATTACCCTAGCAACAGGTTGTCAGCCTGTCACCTAAAATTGCAATACACATAAACTCTCAAACTTCTTACGATACCCATGGGAAAGATATAGGGTGATGCTATTCTAAGCTGGCAGCCACGGCACATCAAACCAGACTGCTGAAACTATAACGCAGATCTGTACACAAAACTTTTTTAAATATAAGCTGCTAAGTCCACAATTGTAAGCAAATATTGTCTTGATAGAATAAGATTTGTTGGCTAAATAAATAACAAACAAGAAGGTCTCACAAATCCAAACCAATAAATCCGACTTTTTAAATCAACCCACTATTAATGGATCCCGATGGCTAAGTTTTAATAGCATTAAATAGCAAAACTTTCAGTGACCGCTCTCAAACATGCCACAGTAGAAGGCTGGAATCAGTAAACATTTTAGCCATAAGATCGTTTGAACAACTATTTTAGGGTAGGACAACTCTGATACGAGGGTTTATCCCGGTATTTTACGACTTGGTGTCCCACATAACTGAATATAATAAAATAAGTAGGTAGTATATTTAAATTGTCAAAAAGATACATATCATAATGTTAAACAACTAAGGACAAAACAAAATCAATCAAATAAATAGCCCACACCCCAGATCGTATCTGGTTCAAAACTGGCCATGAAACTTACAGCACTTCCTCGCTGAATGGCGAGTGAAACATGTTGAACCAGATACGATCCCTTAGGCATCTTTCCAACTTTCAAACTATTTCTTGGTGGCGTCGCACCAGGGCCTGGCCGTTTCTATAGTAATATATTGCATTCATTTTCTTTGGCAGTTATCGATCGACTCCCAAAAGATTTTTTTTAGTTCCCGTAGCTCTAGCTTTGCTTTGTTTACGGCTAGACGGCGATGTGGTTTCGAACAGGCGCCATGGAAGCTAAATTTCCACAGCTGATTCCGATTTGAATTACTGTGGCTCGAATTAATTCAGCTGATGTGGTTGAAATAGACCGCGGCCTCCTTTGACGTCACTCGAATACATTAAATACTTAGCTTTCAATTAGTCCCAGAATTAATTTCATAGGTTAAAAATATAACTTGGAAATTAAATCTACTGTTGAGGCGAGTAAGTGGAGATATTTTGGTAAAATTGAATCTTTATTATGTGATTCTATTTTAAACTTTGTCAGAAACTACGGGTCTCAAAGGTTTGTGTTTATATCAATTTAGTGTCCATCTTACTCGTATCATATATTTTGTTTTTTAAATGAAATGGAAGCAGGCCACAAACGACCATATAGCAAAAAGCTATCATTATTATTTACCTCGACGCAAGGTAAAGCTTTGAAAAAAATAACCCCTTGATACAGTAATGTCAATGCAGTAACGTTTGATGACTCGATGGGTGTTAAATATAATGATCCGAACTCCTAAAGTGGTAATATTGCACTTTAAGGCAAGAAACACAATAGTCCGAGCGGCGACTGGTCTCATCCATATCTCACAAAAGAATAGAATAATTTAGCTATGAACGGGTAGAGGAGCTCGAGTACTTCGGATTGGTCGTGGTCTGCCGCGGCGCAGCTTGGCACGTTTGGCGGAGTAGCTAAAAGTTTGCCCTCTGAAAAAAGTTAAAAATATCTCATCGAAGAATAGAATGAGACATGGCTGTAGCGATAGGAGCAGTTTAGTAAATCTTATAAATCTTGGTCTGCCAGCTGCTATCTTGGCACGTTTGGCGGAGTAGCTAAAAGTATGCCCTCTTAAAAAAGTAAAAAATATCTTATCGAAGAATAGAATGAAAATATATCGTACCGATAGCTTGCTTGAGTCTGCCTACATATATACTGGTCTGCCTGGCCACAGCCTGGCAGTTTTCCCTCAATAAAATGAAAATTTGTCGGTTTATAGAAGTGATATTTACAGAGCTGTAATCTCTCAATGTCTAGATGAAGAATAAGTATGTTAATTTCAAGAATCTACAACTTCAGATGTATTCGTAGTAATTATTTCAAAATACAATACTTGGGAAAACATTTTCTTCATCTGGACATTGAGAGATTACAACTCTGTAAATCTAACTTCTATACACTGACAAATTTTCATTTTATTGGCCAGGCCCACCTAATAAACAAAGTCAGGGTCCTTTAAAATTGAAATTTACTGAGAGTGAAAAGTTATCGCATCGGAGAAACTACCGGACTGAGCTCAGGCAGACCAAGGGATATGTGTTCAGCTTTAAATAAACTATCATTACAACTTAGTTTCATTCTGTTATTCGAAGAAATAAAAATTTCTCAAAAAAAAGTAAAAGTGGTCGTATCTGAAAACTGCCAGGCTGTGGTCAGCAGATCATTTTTCTAGGCAGACCTAAGCAAGCTATCGGTACGACATATTTTTATTTATTCGAAGAGATAAATTTTACTAAAAAGTAAAAGTTGTCGGACTGGGAAAACTGCCAGGCTGTGGCCAGGCAGACCAGTATATATGTAGGCAGACTCAAGCAAGCTATCGGTACGATATATTTTCATTCTATTCTTCGATGAGATATTTTTTACTTTTTTAAGAGGGCATACTTTTAGCTACTCCGCCAAACGTGCCAAGATAGCAGCCGGCAGACCAAGATTTATAAGCTTTACTAAACTGCTCCTATCGCTACAGCCATGTCTCATTCTATTCTTCGATGAGATATTTTTAACTTTTTCAGAGGGCAAACTTTAGCTACTCCGCCAAACGTGCCAGACCACGACCAATCCGAAGTACTCGAGCTCCTCTACCCGTACATAGCTAAATTATTCTATTCTTTTGTGAGATATGGATGAGACCAGTCGCCGCTCGGGCTACAAGTAACGTCAGTTTGTGCATTATTTTTGCGCTACTGAACGCATCCCATGCAAATAATGTTTATGTCAAACAAACGGTTTGACAGACGCATCCGTCAACATTTTTCCAACGCATGCGATAGCGGAGAAGATGATATTGGTACTACCCTACTATAATATTATAAAGGCGGATGTTTGTGTGTGTGTGTGTTTGTTACGACATCACGCTAAAACGGCTGATTAGATTGACATGAAATTTTGCACAAGTATAGAAGAGTATCTAGAATAACACAAAGGCTACTTTTTACCACGGGAAAATGTCTTATTCCTATGGGATCACGCATATTCCAATATTTTTGCATAGGTGGCGTAACTGAGCCGATTCGCGTTTTAAATGTTTTCGCCGAAAACTAACAGCGACATCTCTTGGCGAGTAATGCTTTTTCCCGCGGAATAATAGGTTGCAGCGGGTGAAACCGCTGACGGGCAGCTAGTATTAAATATGAGGGTCAGTTCCCACAGAAGGCGACGAGACGAGACGCGACGCGACGATGCAATGTCATTTTCAAGCGGCATCAAGATGCAACGCGCGGCGCCGCTCGATGCATCTTGAAGCCGCTTCAAACCCAGACGAGACGAGACGCGACGCGACGCGACGATGCAATGTCAGTTCAGGTGACGTCACTTTCGGCCGCCTGTCAGTCAGATTCCCACGCTCAGTGTTGCCGCGATGGGAAAAAAATCCTACAACTTTTGGAAACTCGATACGAAAAAAAAGCAAAGTAACTTGGTTCTACTTGGTACCTATGAAGGGTTGGGAGTTGTTATTGAACTAAAAAAAGACCACTCATTCGCAGTAGTTCAATTGAGTATAGTTTCATGGAACTACTGCGAAGATTTTTCGCACTAGTTCTATTGGGCCAGGTCAGACAATGAAACTATCGCAAATCTTAGCTTAACATCATTCGCAGTAGTTCCGTTGAGTAGTTGTCAGGGATCCACCTTCTCACGAAATAGTGTATGCCAGACTATCAGATTGTTTGAGAAAATGGTAGGTCTTGAAGTGATCTTTTAGATGACAGCTGTCGAAAATAAGATCCGTTTATCTCGGAAACCATAAATCTTAGACTATCAATTTCTACAGGATGTAAGAAAATCAACTGCAAATATTTTAAGGGGTAAACCAGCCCATGAAACTGAACAACTTTCCCCAAGGAACATAGGTCGAAATATGAAAAAAAAATTTTTGCCTCCCATACAAAATGTACCAGCCGACCGAGTCAATTTGTATGGGAGGTCCAATTTTTTTTTCATATTTCGACCTATGTTCCTAGGGGAAAGTTGTTCAGTTTCATGGGCTGGTTCACCCCTTAAAATATTTGCAGTTAATTTTTTTACATCCTGTATAAGGAAATGGTAAGCCTTGACGAGTTTTATCAAACAACAGCTGTCAAACTAAAATCACATTTATCTCGGCAATCATTCATGCCAGTCTATCAGTTCGTTGGGAAAATTTTAGGCCTTGAAGAGACCTTTATTTTATGTGACAGCTGTCAACCTAAAAACAAGTTTATCTTAGCAATCGTTCATGCTAGACTATC
Organism: Phthorimaea operculella; assembly: GCA_024500475.1. NCBI lineage: Eukaryota > Metazoa > Arthropoda > Insecta > Lepidoptera > Gelechiidae > Phthorimaea > Phthorimaea operculella. The sequence continues at coordinate 114,901 of JANFCV010000269.1, read as the reverse complement.
AGTTTGTTTGGGAACGTTGTAGGCCTTGAAGAGACCTTTATTTTATGTGACAGCTGTCAAACTTAAAACTCGTTTATCTTGTCAATCGTTCATGCTAGACTATCAGCTTATTTGGGAAAGTCGTTGGTTTTCATGAGACTTTTATTTTTAGTGACAGCTGTCAAACTTCAAAGTCGTTTATCTCGTTAACTATGCATGCTACACTACTAGTTTCTTCAGAAAAGGTGTAGGTCTGGACGAGATCTACATTTTAAGTGACAGCTGTCAAACTTCAAACTCGTTTATCTCGTTAACTGTGCATGCTACACTACTAGTTTCTTCAGAAAAGTTGTAGGTCTGGACGAGATCTACATTTTAAGTGACAGCTGTCAAACTTCAAACTCGTTTATCTCGTTAACTGTGCATGCTACACTACTAGTTTCTTCAGAAAAGTTGAAGGTCTGGACGAGATCTACATTTTAAGTGACAGCTGTCAAACTTCAAACTCGTTTATCTCGTTAACTATACATGCTACACTACTAGTTTCTTCAGAAAAGGTGTAGGTCTGGACGAGATCTACATTTTAAGTGACAGCTGTCAAACTCAAACTCGTTAATCTCGTTAACTGTGCATGCTACACTACTAGTTTCTTCAGAAAAGTTGTAGGTCTGGACGAGATCTACATTTTAAGTGACAGCTGTCAAACTTCAAACTCGTTTATCTCGTTAACTGTGCATGCTACACTACTAGTTTCTTCAGAAAAGTTGTAGGTCCGGACGAGATCTACATTTTAAGTGACAGCTGTCAAACTTCAAACTCGTTTATCTCGTTAACTGTGCCTGCTACACTACTAGTTTCTTTAGAAAAGTTGTAGGTCTTGCCAATATCTACATTTTATGTGACAGCTGTCAAACTTCAACCTCGTTTATCTCGTTAACTGTATATTCTACATTACTAGTTTCTTCAGAAAAAAGTTAAATGAGTTTAAAGTTTGACAGTTGTCACTTGAAATGTAGATCTCGTCCAGACCTGTAACTTTTCTGAAGAAACTAGTTGTGTAGCATGCACTGTTAACGAGATAAACGAGTTTGAAGTTTGACAGCTGTCACTTAAAATGTAGATCTTGTCCAGACCTACACCTTTTCTGAAGAAACTAGTAGTGTAGCATACACAGTTAACAAGAAAAACGAGTTTTTAGTTTGACAGCTGTCACATAAAATGTAGATATTGGCGAGACCTACAACTTTTCCAAAGAAACTAGTAGTGTAGCATGCACAGTTAACGAGATAAACGAGTTAGAATTTTGACAGCTGTCACTTAAAATGTAGATCTCGTCCAGACCTACAACTTTTCTGAAGAAACTAGTAGTGTAGCATACACAGTTAACGAGATAAACGAGTTTTTAGTTTGACAGCTGTCACATAAAATGTAGATATTGGCAAGACCTACAACTTTTCTGAAGAAACTAGTAGTGTAGCATGCACAGTTAACAAGATAAACGAGTTTGAAGTTTGACAGCTGTCACTTAAAATGTAGATCTTGTCCAGACCTACACCTTTTCTGAAGAAACTAGTAGTGTAGCATGCATAGTTAACGAGATAAACGAGTTTGAAGTTTGACAGCTGTCACTAAAAATGTAGATCTCGTCCAGACCTACACCTTTTCTGAAGAAACTAGTAGTGTAGCATGCATAGTTAACGAGATAAACGAGTTTGAAGTTTGACAGCTGTCACTTAAAATGTAGATCTCGTCCAGACCTACAACTTTTCTGAAGAAACTAGTAGTGTAGCATGCATAGTTAACGAGATAAATGAGTTTGAAGTTTGACAGCTGTCACTAAAAATAAAGGTCTCATGAAAGCCAAGTACTTTCCCAAACAAACTGATAGTCTGTCATGATCGATTGACAAGATAAACGAGTTCTAAGTTTGACAGCTGTCACATAAAATAAAGGTCTTTAAGGTCTTTTCAAGGCCTACAACTTTCCCAAACAAACTGATAGTCTAGCATGAACGATTGCTGAGATAAACTAGTTTTTAGGTTGACAGCTGTCACATAAAATAAAGGTCTCTTCAAGGCCTACAACTTTCCCAAACGAACTGATAGACTGGCATGAATGATTGCCCAGATAAATTTGATTTTAGTTTGACAGCTGTCGTTTGATAAAACTCGTCAAGGCTTACCATTTCCTTAAAGAAATTGATAGTCTAAAATTTATGGTTTCCGAGATAAACGGATCTTATTTTCGACAGCTGTCATCTGAAAGATCACTTCAAGACTTACTATTTTCTCAAACAATCTGATAGTCTAGCATACACTATTTCCGAGAAAACTAGTTTTAAGATTGACAGCTTTCACCTGTAAGGTCAAAATAAAGACCGAGCGCGGCGACCTCGTAGTGCGCCGTCAACGTGACAGCGTCGTTCATAGTATTGAGGGCGCGACGCGGCGTGCCACCCTTTTTTCTGGCATCCCCATATAAACCCATACAAACCAGTCATACTATGAACGACGCTGTCACGTTGACGGCGCACTATGAGCCGCCACGCTTGGTCTTTATTTTGACCTGAAATGTACATTTTAACCAAAATAAACAAAAAAAAATACTACATAGAAAGGAAAGACCAGAGAATTTTACACACAATTCTGTAATAATTAGCTAAAACGGCAACACTCTACTTGCAATTTACCAAGACTGAAAGCTGCTTCGCGCGGCGTTGCGCGGCGTCGCGCTACAACAAGCTGCAACGAGCGACGTAGAGCGGCCTTGTGCTCGGCAATTGAGCAAAAATACCGCGTCGCGTCGCTCGATGTAGCGCGGCGTAGCGCTACGCCGCGCGCTGCATCTTGTTGTAGCGCGACGTCGCGAGGCGTCAAGCGGCATCGGGATGCATTGGGATACAACGAGCTGCAATGTCAAGAGGCCGCATGATGATGACTGACATTGTCCATCAAATACCTGTCACTTTATGGTCTACGAGCCTGAAGTTGGGAAAGTCTTGAATCATTATAGCATATTATGGTGGCCCCGTAGCCCCATAGAATAAATCTACACTTATATCTACGCTTCAACACTATCTACATCTACACTTATATTATTATCTAGACTTCTACATTATCTACACTAATCTACACTAATATAATAAAGAGGAAACCTTTGTTTGGTTTTTTTGTTTGTTTCTTTGTTTGTTTGTATGTAATCGATGAACTCCGAAACTACTGGGCCGATTTCCAAAATTCTTTCACCATTAGAAAGCTACAACATTCATGAGTAACATAGGCTTCTTTTTATCACGCGAAAATGGTTAATAGCAGAAAAAACGGGAAACAAAGCGGACATTACCCAAATTAGCCAAACCGCTTTACCGATCTTCGCGAATTTTGGCACTGATAGGTATTACTAGCATATTAAAAACGGACATGGACCACTTTTTGTCAGCCCTCGAGGATCTGGAGTACCTGATAAAGACCACCAGCATCCCATCAAAACTATAAGAGATACGGTCATGTCTTCATAGAAAAAGTTGTTTACCATGACGGGCCGCATCTGCTGGCATATGGTCATCGAGGATCTGAGGTACAGTAGGGGTCAAAAGAGCATACCTAGGACCGCCTCAAATGGTTCAAAATATCTCTGAAACTACATAACTTTTGTAAATTATTTTTTCGGTTGTGAATAGAATTTAACTAGCTGCATAGACAACAAAAGAAATAATTTACAAAGCTAATGTAGTTTCAGAGATATTTTGAACCATTTGAGGCGGTCCTAGGTATGCTCTTTTGACTCTGACTGTACCTGATGTAGACCACCAGCATCCCATCTAAACTATACGAGATACGGCAATAGCTTCAAAGTAGAAGTTACTCAGCATGATGGGCCGCTTCTGCTGGCACATGGTCATCCAGGATCTGGAGTACCTGATGTAGACCACCAGCATCCCGTATAAACTGTCAGAGATACGGTAATACCTTCAAAGTAAAAGTTATTCAGCATGACGGGCCGCTTTTGCTGGCACATGGTCACGAGGGTCTGGAGTAGGTACCTGATGTAGACCACCAGCATCTCATCTAAACTATAAGGTTTACGGTAATTGCTTTAAAGTTAAAGTTATTCAGCATGACGGGCCGCTTCTGCTGGCACGTGGTGACGAGGGTGTGGAGTACCTGATGTAGACCACCAGCATCCCATCTGAGTATAAGAGATACGGTAGAGGCTTCAAAGTAAAAGTTATTCAGTATGACGGGCCGCTTCTGTTGGCACATGGTCATGATGGTCACTTCTGCTGGAACCTACGGGAAAAGATCCAATTTCTACGGGAAAACAGGAAAGTAGTAGCGGGTGAAACCGCTGGGCGGGCCGCTAGTAATCGATAAACTCTGAAACTGCTGAACCGATTTCAAAAATCTATCACTATTGAAAAGGTACAACATTTCTGAGTAACATAAGCTGCTTTTTATCACGAGAAGATATCATTTTCTTATATGAAAACGGTTACCAGTGGTAAAACCGGGAAATGAAGCAGATATTACCCAAACCGCTTAACTGATCTTCACGAGATTTAACACTGATATTGCAAGCATATTGAAGACGGACATGTACTACTTTTTGTCAGCCCTTGAGGATCTGGAGTACCTAATGGAGGGCACCAGGAGCACTGCTAAACTATATGAGATACGAAAAAGGCTTTTATTAAAATTTGCTTAGCATGACGAGCCGCTTCTGCTGGCACATGGTCATCCATCGAGGGTCTGGAGTACCTGATGTAGATGACCAGCATCCCATTCAAAGTATAGATAAGAGATATTTGATGGCTTCATTGTAAAAATTGTTCAGCATTACGGACCGCTTCTGCTGGCACATAGTCATCGAGGGTCTAAAGTACCTAATGTAGACCATCAGCATCTTATCCAAACTATATATAAACTATAAGAGATACGGTGATGACTTCATTGTAAAAATTGTTCACCATTACAAATACTCGATGAAAATCACCAGCATCCCACCTAAATTATTAGAGATAAGGTATTAACTTCAAAGTTGAAGTTGTTCAGCATGGTGAGGCCATTCAACTGGCAGTTAGATATCCAGGATATAACTAGAATGGAACACCAGAAACCTAGTTTAACCAAAAGAGACGGGCCACAAGTTATTCATACTTATATTTTAAGTATTTTTGGTATCTTTTTCGGATAAATCGATGATAACCTATTAAATTGGTCATGACATGACAGATTCGCAAATTTTGTATTTTCATAGAAAAATTACGTAATACTTACTTACCTTTAATTTAAAACCCGGCGTGAACAAAAAATGCAGATTAACCCCTTTTTTCCCGATTTTTATATGAAACCTAATAGATATTAAACAAACTGCCTAAATCTTTTCTAAATCTTTTTGCTAGCATGATTAGAGAATAAACCGAAAGATTTTTAGGTTTTATTCTCTAATCATGCTAGCAAAGTTTTCGGTCACCACGTCGTGCGGCTATAGCCGTAGTATAAAAGTATACGGCGCTGCATTCAAGGAGTGCGACAGACGCGTTCGACTTTCATATGACTATAGCCACACCTGATGAACTTACACCTTTACACCCTGTCTGTAACCTTCGCCTACCTTGCTCTACAAATGCTACTATCAACCATTTAAACTTAACTTATTTAGTCGTCAGGATCCCACTGCTAGGCAAAGGCCTCCCTCCCCTTCATCACTGGTACCGGCACTGGGGCTCCATTCAGTGATGGTTTTAGCCCATAGTTTCGCTTGGCATGTTGCAGACATGACCAGCCCAATCCCATTCGAGCTTCGCGGCTGCACGTGCCACATCGGCAATTTGCGTTTTGGGACGCAGTATAGTATTTCTGACCTAATCTACGAGTTTCAGTTTCCGAGTCAGAGTTTTCTAGTATACTGCGCCCCCATTGCTCGCTGAGATATTAATGCTGGTCTTCTGAGCTTTTGTCAAAGGCCACGTCTGTGCCCCATAAGTGAGTATCGGGAGAATGCACATGATTTTGCGATTTCGCCTTTCATTTGTTCCCTCGCTCCTCCAGGCTTTTTCGGTGCATCTCGTAACTTGTTTGTCTTCTCGTGCCTGGAAGGAGACTATTTGGCTCAGATATAATGTATTCATGGACATATGTCATTCTTCCGCCCGCCACGTACAAAGGCTCATATGTTATGAATTATAAGATAATTGATAAATTAACAGGCGCTTATTCGTCGGTCCCGGTTGCTGTGTTACTTAGACGGCGCGGCGGTCGTTAACATGGACGTATAAAAGTCCATGGTCGTTAACTCTGGCAACAGGGATCATCTAGTCGTTGGACGTCTCGGTGTCCTAGACGAAGAGAAAGATGGAGATAACGCTACACTATCTATCTATCTGACAGCATTTTTACTTTAAATTTAGAAACTTAACAGCCACAACAGTACACTGTTTGGAAATGAGCTATTTTCTGGCAAACAAGCATATTGGCGATCGTAGTGCAAGGTGTTGTACACACAGAAAACTGTTGCTTATTCCCAGAAATTTAAAGAATACTTAATTTATTTGACTCACAAGCAAACCACAGGTCAAAAAACGACTAAACTACATATGTTGGCTTGTACTAAGTAGCTTTTAAAAGTAGTTATCTTTAATATTTTGTATCGTAAATGTAGCTGTTAACTTATATCCCACCCAAAACATAAATGTGAAAGGCTGCCAAGTTCGACAATATTGGAATGCTTCGCCTATAAAAGAAGTGAGATCTAAATAAGTACCAAGTTCCATACACAGACCTCAGTTAAAAATAGTAACAGGAATGCACACTTGATTTTCCGCAGTTTGGAAAGTAGATTCTGAATAAATATCATATTAATACCTAAAATTCTAATACTTACAAAAACGCAAACCTGTTTTTTCAGCAGTTTCCTTTCCTACTTTTTAATGATATAACTTGGCAAGTTTTCACACACTTTGTTATTAAACCTACAAAACGCAATGAGTCAAGTATATAATTTTCTATTAAAACTTGCCAAGTTATATCATTAAAAGTAGGAAAGGAAACTGCTGAAAAACAGGTTTGCGTTTTTGTAAGTATTAGAATTTTAGGTATTAATATGATATTTATTCAGAATCTACTTTCCAAACTGCGGAAAATCAAGTGTGCATTCCTGTTACTATTTTTAACTGAGGTCTGTGTATGGAACTTGGTACTTATTTAGATCTCACTTCTTTTATAGGCGAAGCATTCCAATATTGTCGAACTTGGCAGCCTTTCACATTTATGTTTTGGGTGGGATTTCATTTATTTTTGTAAGGTTTTCGGTCGGTTGCAATTTTAGGTCGGTACGACCATTGGAAGATATAGATAATTTTTTTGTATTAGTTCCTTAGGGGTATGAATTTACACCTTCAATATTTTTAAAACCGACTCACACTTGGCTATTTTCAGATTTTTTCCTTTACCTTGACCTAAAGACCTACCTCCATGCCAAATTTCAAGTCAATACGACCACTGGAAGTGGTCTAGGTTTTTGATGAGTGAGTGAGTGAGTGAGTCAGTCAGTCAGTCAGTGAGTGTATAGTAAAAATAGCGATTTTCTGACGTCAATATCTCAAGACCTACAATAGGTACATTAATGAAATTTTGTATTTTAGATGAGTAAGTAGATCTCAACAGATGCTAGAAATTTCATATGCGTAGATAAAATAGATTTTGAGTTATAGGTGGGTCGAACTTGGCCCAAAATGGTTCGTGTAATATAACCCACGGCCGGTGTGTCGCTCGAACTTGGCGGACACACTGCCGTGTGTCTAGATACCTATTAAAATAAAATAAAAGAATTTTGGGCTCTAAGAGAAACACAGTCTTCCGTTCCGTTCCGATCGAAGCTCCTACAAAGCTATCATATCACATAACCTGCACATACATCAAGCTCTTGAACTACTAAAGTGAATTGACAAGCTGACAAGCAGCACCGAGCGGCCGGAAGCGACATGAAGATGCATCGAGCGGCGCCGCGCGTTGCATCTTGATGCCGCTTGAAAATGACATTGCATCGTCGCGTCGCGTATCGTCTCGTCGCCTTCTGTGGGAACTGACCCTTAGTCTATTACAAACCCCAAAGATTTGTCTTTAGCTTTACATGTTGTTCAGCGTTAGTAGAGACGTGCTTACTTTGTGCTTGTTTACGTCAAGTAAGAATAAAGTACCTTAGAAAGTTGGTGACGTAAAGTTACTTTGTTGGCTTGTTTAGTTGTCTTCGTTCATTGCACTCCTATGTGCCGCGTGGTGCATGCTCAGACTCAGAATATCATAACCCCATATCTTTTCCGTGGTTGTCGTAAAAAGTGACTAAGGGATTTGAGGGTTGATGAGTTTTGCAATTTTAAGCGAAAGGCTGACAACCTGTCACTATGGTGATACACAGTCTTCTGAATTACTCTTAAACTGTTGTCAGACGTGGGATAAACGGCCGTTTTTACAGCCGTTTTCACTCTCCTACCCCGCAGGCGATATGATGTGATATTTGTGTATTCTTTTAAACCGTGAACCAAAGAAAAAAATTCACTAACTATAGAACTAATAATGTTTTTAGTTTTTAGTTCGCGATGAATTAAGATGTTTATCGTCGGTTAAAAATGGGAAAGTAAACGAGTTCAGTAAATATTTAACTAAAATGCGTAAAATTTAGAAGTGACTGCTTCTAATAAAAAATAATATATTATTTACTTTTTAATAATATTTGTTATATTATATTATTATTATATTATATATTATATATTATAAATATTATAAAGGCGGATGTTTGTGTGTGTGTTTGTTACGACATCACGCTAAAGCGGCTTATTAGATTGACATGAAATTTTGCACAAATATAGAAGAGTATCTAGAATAACACATAGGCTACTTTTTACCACGGGAAAATGTCTTATTCCTACGGGATCACGCATATTCCAATATTTTTGCAAAGGTGGCGTGACTGAGTCGATTCGCGTTTTAAACGTTTTCGCCGAAAACTAACAGCGACATCTCTTGGCGAGTAAAGCTTTTTTCCCGCGGAATAATAGGTTGCAGCGGGTGAAACCGCTGACGGGCAGCTAGTCTTCAATAATTTGAAAATAATTATACTGCTCTGCCTGGCCTGCTACAGTCTTGACAGTAGTCAGTTAGAAACCTGCTACAGTCTTGACAGTAGTCAGTTAGAAAAATCGTTTGACGACTTGTGTAACGCTCTAAAAGAGAGAGATAGAAATGTACTCACTAAGTATACGGCCTGATAACTTATACCTATCTAATCATATGCATCAACAGTTTATGAAAATGTTCTGCCCCCGTAAGTTAAAGTCAGCATAAGTCTATAACCGAGCAAGTTTGTTCGTTAACATTTAAGTTATGCCCCGTTAACATTTAGTTAAGTGAACCCATCCGCCGAAGTTAGGCTAGAAACACACGTTATGTCCGTGTATGTGTAATTTTGTCGCTGCATAACGCATATTTTAGGACAAAATGAATTTCGAACTTATTCTCAAACAAATACGGTTTATGTCAAATGATTTCACAGGCGTATCCGTCGACGCTGCATTGTGCTATGCACAGCGCTAGCGGATGCGTCTGTCAAACCGTTTGACATAAACCGAATTTTAAAAATATATGGGAGAAAATCACACTGCGCAAAAATAACGCATAAATGGACGTTGTGTGTGTTTCTCGCCTAAAGTTAGACATCACATGTGCTTTAAGATAAATTGGATCGAGAGTTAAGGGTTATATCAGATATGGATTTAGTTAGCTCAATAAATATAAAGATTTGTAACAAATATCATAGGTAGTTTTGATATCTTTTAAAAATACCTATTGTGATTCTGTGGACGCCGTAAAATGAAACGAGAGTCTAAGTTACACTGTGGTTTATTAAAAGTACGTGAACACACAGTAAAATCACAAATATTACAAGAATGTGCAAAGGATAGAAAACGCGGCAAATCTGGGAGGAACGAATACGTGTATCCCGTCCGGTGGCGGCGTAACGACTGGTTGCCCGAACGGAGGTTCGGGAATATTCGGGATTGGTCGGCGCGGCGGCATGGCCGACGCGACGCGCACGCAACATGGCGCTAGCAAGGGGGCGTGTACAACCTAGGTTCGTAGTGTTACACTATGCAATAAAATATTAACACATACCTATACCTATTAAACAAGCTAAACTTCCACTACTGACTTTAGTCATACAATTTATGTGATGTTACGAGTATCTTTCGTTTGGTAGATGACCAGTTTAAACAATTGTTTTGCTGATTTTTACAACTTCAAGTACCTACTTGGTATTGGTACTAAGGTTTCTATACTACCTTTAACTAACAAGCGTATGTATTATAAATAATAAAATGTGACTGCGGTTATTTCAAAGTATTCTGCGATAAAATCCCGCCATCTCCAATTTGTGTTTTTTTATCATAGCCAGTGTCATTGGCGCTGCTGAGACAAATCTAATGACATCTCACATGTCAAGATCCGCCCAGCCGTTTGGGCTGTAGCCCGTGAAAACCAATTTTATGGTTACATACATATAAAAATTATACTTACAGACATACATACTCACGAAAATCCCGGACGGTCGGGTAAAAGGCTAAAAATTATAGTATGGAAGTAAACGCAAGGTCAAGCTTTTAGAGACTTATAGTAGGTAAAATCCATGAAACCATGTTTAATCACCGCATCAAACCATAGTTTTATCAGATGCCATAAAATGTTGTTGAAATACAGTCATACCATAATTCACTGAAAAAGCTCTTGGATAACGGTGTAAACTATACCAATTTATGTAAGATTGAAATGCTAAAGGAGTAAACCAATACATGAAACTGAACAAAATCCCCGTGGAGCATGGGTTGGGAATGAAAATAAAATAGACTTTCCGACACGAAATATCTGTTCCGGGTGGAGGGCCAATTTGGTTTTTTCATACTTCGATTTATGTTTGATGGGCTTTGTTCAGTTTTATGAACTGGTTCACCTTTTCAAATATATTGCCTTATTGTACAACAAATCTGTAGTTTTCAGAAAGATGTAAAACCGGGTTTTACTTTTATGTGGGAAAGGGCTGACGTAGCGTTTCCTTGCTACACAAAACAGTTCATCTGCTACGACGTAGCAAACGGCTACGACGAACTGTAAAGGTGTGAAGGGAAGGTAAACATTTTCACACCTTCAAACAACCTTCGTTTGTCGTTACGTAGGCAGCGCGTAGGCCGAACCGTAGGCTTTATGTGAAGGCATGAAAAATGCCATTTTGCTGTCGCCAGCCTTGACGAGGCTTTATCGATACTACCCTTCATACTACCCTCTTCGCTTTGCCCTTGGACGGCCATGAAACTTTACTGCACATGGTTTATAGGACAGCGTAAGTTTTTTTGTGAACCTTAGAGAAAAAAAGAGTGTGGATTTTGTCCTTGAGTAGTAAAGCATTGCAAGGTTTAGAGTGGCTATTCTGTTGCCAGGTTTAAACGTTAATTATTGCGTAGCAGAAGTTGAGGTTCCGTCTAAAATTAAGAATAAATAAAATACCATGTTTGCCAAAAAACCTTACGTATTTCTGGAGGTTTGTAATAGAAGCGTACCTGGAACAAAAAATTAAATGAATTTATTTATAATACATTATCGGTCTCAATTAATTTTAGTTACTCCAGCAATCAATCATGCTCATTATAATTTCGTCTTTATTTTAAACAAATAGTAAGGTGTAAGAAATGTTAAATTAAGGGCCCGACCGTGTTATCCTTAAAGATAAGGGCACTTGGCACCCAGTGGGCCGAAATCCACTCAGAGCCCTCTTGCGTGGAAAGCCCTTAAAATTGTGCATCGTTGACGATAATTTTGGAAAATAAATCAGTAAAATACGCATCTTGAATGTATTACTATAATCGTAATTTTAATTGACCTGCCCATTATAAATCATTTAGTAGAGAATCAGAATTTAAAACAAATCATGAAGAAGTTTTCTTTATCTCTTGCATAACTTTCTTATGCATTTTTTTGACTTTCTTCTTTTTTCGCGTGTAGCACTGAGCCGACGAATTACCCGACGAACTCTGATATCAGAGATCTTACTTTGTCTACTATTCCTCTGATTTGATTGAGAAACCACCTTCGTCTAATTGAATACCAAATTTTTAAATCGCACCTCTTGCTAAGTATATAATTTATGGATAACTTGCAAAATTTCCCATCGCAGGCAGTATTTGAACGTGCTTGGGCTACTGTGCATTTATCCTAGCCTGCGATAGCCCAGTTGGTGTGGTGTCGGCAGAACAAATGCCGAAAGTCAGGTTTTCCGAATAAAATACCGTCGTCTAGTTATAAGTCGCACTACAACTGTGCCACATCGGTCGTCAATACCGCTAGATACAGTCATGAATACGACCTATATATAACTTTTAAAGCACTCGCGATCACTTTCACACATAATGATTACTTTAACGGGTCTTATCGCGATAGTTTTTTAGGCTAGAGTACCCGCAAGTAATACCACTGCAGCAGAGCGTCAAGCACTAAAAACACTGCGTGAAAACAAGGAAGTATTAGTGCTCAAAGCCGATAAAGGTAACGCCACTGTAGTGATGGACACTACTGACTACGACCAGAAGATCCAAGTACTGTTAGAAGATGTAAATGTGTATAAGCCTGTCAACTACAACCCGACTGCCAGAGTATACCAGCGCATTCGTACTCTGATCAAGGATCACGGGGACTTATTTATGAAGGATGAAGAACAGCACTTACACAAACCAAGAACGGTACAGCCACCAAAACTATACGGCTTACCCAAAGTACATAAGCCGAACGTGCATTTGCGTCCCATTGTAAGCCAAATCGGCTCACCTACCTACGATCTCGCGAAGGATGTGGCAGGAGTACTCCAAACCTTGGTCGGCCAAACTTCATCTTTTGTGAAGGATTCTCGTCATTTCATTGACATAATTAACGACCTTAGACTGGAGTCAGATGAAATACTGGTGAGCTTTAACGTCGAATCGCTCTTCACCAACGTCCCAATCAGAGAATGTCTGAAGGTAATCGAAGGCAGACTTACAGCTAACGGTATGTCCAAAAGATACATCACTTTACTGGAGAAATGTCTTGAGGGTAACTATTTCCTTTACCGTGAGCAGTATTACCTACAGATCGATGGAGTGGCAATGGGCCCTGTGGCACCGGTTATTGCCAACATCTGGATGGAGTACTTTGAGGATTTGGCTTTAAGTGCCGGTCCCTCAACTATCAAGCTCTGGAAGAGATATGTTGACGACGTCTTTAGCATCATCAAAGGAGACATGGACACGGTAAAGGAGTATGTTGACTACCTGAACTCCATCCACCCAAAAGTTAAATTCACCTGTGAGGTTGAACGAGACAGGACTTTGGCCTTCTTAGATGTCAAGGTAATGGTGAGATCAGATGGGTCCCTTGCACATGCTGTATACAGAAAGCCAACACACACAGATAGATACCTACACGCGACCTCTCATCACCATCCGCGTCACCTGCAGTCTGTAGTGTCGACACTGACGAAAAGGGCTTATGACTTGTGTGACGCAGAACATCTGGACGACGAATTGAACCATGTTCATAAAGTACTGGTTCAGAACGGCTACACGGGAGTTCAACGTCGCATAAAAAACAAGAAAGCGAAGCAGCCTGAGGTGAACAGACAGCCAGCGTATTTACCCTATGTAAAAGGGGTAACAGATAAAATTGGGACAGTGTTGAGTAAGGGTTTGATTAAAACTGTCTTTACTCCATTGTCCAAAATATCTTACTGTTTACGCACATCGAAGGATGTTATACCTTTTCAAAATGCAGGTGTATACAAGGTACAATGCAGCTGTGGTAAGTCTTACATTGGCCAAACCAAGCGCAGTATCAGTGAACGGGTCAAGGAGCATATCGCAGCTGTGAAAAACCGACAGACGCATAAATCGGCAATCGCGGAACACCTATTGTCATCTGGTGCCAACCATTGGATCGAGCTTCATGCCCCAAAAGTCCTCTCTGTGGAACGTCACTATTACTCCAGAGTGGTGAGGGAGGCAATAGAAATCAAAAAGAACCCCAATAATTTCAATCGGGAGGACGGATTTAAATTGTCTACAACATGGAGTCCGGTAATAGACAGAATAAAAACGCGCGATTCGCCATCGGACCGATCGTCGGACATTGTGAGTGTTGTGTGCCGGCCTAATGTGTAATGTTTACAAACAATTTAAATTATTAAGACAATATGTGGGTAGCAGAAAATCTAGTTGCCCACCGCCCTGATGACAACTCGCTGCTACTTCAGTCTGCTCGCGACCACGACTGGTGAAACCCAGTCGAAACGTCGAGTTTCCAGGTAAATCGCTTATTTACCTAAAAAACTATCGCGATAAGACCCGTTAAAGTAATCATTACGACCTATATAGACATTTACATAAGTATTATAAATCAACTTATACAAGCTCGTGTCACAGTAATTAGTAGTCATGCTAACAAGCTGCCTTCATGGCGCAGGCTTTTCTTTAATATTCTTCACGTTGCAGCCCTTAAATTACAACTTCATTACCTAGTGCCGTTGTTATGAGACTATTATACCTAGACCTTACTATCGAGGTCTCCTTTTTAATGCTAACCGCAAGGTTCAAACAGACATATATGCATGTCACGACTATATCCCTTGCTAGGTAGGCAGAGTGTAAACGACTGAAAAAATTTCCCATTTTCACCACGTCTGACAATTGACAGTCATTCAGAAGACTTTGTATAGAGACGAGTTGTCAGCCTGTCGCCTAAAATTGCAATACATATTCAAATTCCGTAGTCGCTCCTTACGACACCAACTTAAATAGCTTTAAACCAGCACCACACGGCCTAGGTTCAAACATCTGTTTTTCATTCTATGTTTTCCACGAATACTACAGCTTTCAGTAAAAATGAGTACGAGTTACTTTACTGAAGAACAGGAACTAAAAAATCGGCCAACTGCGAGTCAGAATTTGTATTAAAATCGTATAACAATCACGTTTATTCTATGGCAGCACCCTTTATTTTTTGAAAATATTCTCTATTTTATAATATTTTCAGTTATAGCAGCAATAGACATACATTTTCCGTGAAAATTTTAACTGTCTAACTATTACCGTTCATGAAATGCAGCCTCCGAAATTCATTAGATAAAATCTAATAGTGCTTAAAAAGTACGGGAAAAAGTTTCTTTTAATTTTTGGTATTTTTTGTTATAGCGGCAACAACAATATCTCTGAAAACGTCTCTAGATCTTTCTTTCTTTTCGTGTGGAACACCGAATCATTCAACGACCCGATGAATCTAGATAATAGGTACGGTTTATGAGATGCAGCCTGGTGACATACGGACAGACAGCTCAGAAGACTCAGTAAAAGGGTTCCGTTATCACCCTTTGGGTACGGCACCCTAAAACCGACCTCTTTTAAGGCGTTCCGTTTTCCATACAAAAGTTCAATGGAGTTATGTATGTAAAGGAGACAAGAGTCGGTTTAAAAAACTTGATGGGGAGTCCCATGGGTATATAAGATTGTCGCAAAACACTAAAAAGAATTTTTAAATCATCAGATTTCCCCGTAAAAAGCGAGTCGCCACTTTACGAAAATAGATGGAGCTACTGCTGCAATAAATACGTTTAATTTTATTGTGCAGAAAATACTGATTATCTTTTAACTATAAGTAGTTTTGCGACAAATTTATGTGTGCCTTCATCATTCAGAATAAAGTTTCTTTAAAAAGAAACTCTACAGCTCATGTGTAACCCGACTGAAGTGCAGTTTTTCGTTTGTATGACGTAACGAACCACCTTAAGTAAGTTACGTAGGACCATTTTGTTTTAGCACCATCCATCTCCAAATTTTGTCAAGTGAAGTACACTTATGTACCGAGTACTTCATACCATACCTACCTATAAAAAAGTTATTTTCCAGCCTACTTCATCTCGCAAAGTGATCGTGAAAGGCAGATGAGGCAAATGGCTTTTGACATGTGACGCCAAGGTGACTGCTCTTTAAGCTTAGTATCGTGTCGTGTGTACTTATAATTTTCCATGCGAATGAATACCGACAGGTAAAAGGCAAATGTATCTTCAATATAGAAAGTGCCCTGGAGTAAGGCCTCTCTAATAGGCTTTTGAACGCATTATAAGGTGTTAAAAAATAAAGTGCAAATATTTTGAAGGGTGAACCAGCCCATGAAACTTAACAACATAGGTCGCACAATGAAAAAATTTACCTCCCGTTCAAATTGACTCAGTCGGCTGGTACATTTTGAATGGGAGGACCAACCTTTTTCGTATTTTGACCTATGTTCCTTAAGAAAAGTTGTTCAGTTTCATGGGCTGGTTCACCCCATAAAATATTAGCAGTTGATTTTTTTACATTCTCTGTTTTTACCTGCCTGGCCTGCATAAATACGTTACTTTAACCATATATGGGGTGAAATTTTACTAGTGACCGATAGCGAAAACTCAGAACCGGCTGGTGATAAGGAACAACTTTCCCCAAGGAATATAGGTCGAAAGAGGAAAAAAAATTATGACCTCCCATAGTACATCAAATCAGCTGATCGGCAATTTTGTATGGGAGGTCCAAATTTTTTTTTCGTATTTCGTCCTATGTTCCTTGGGGAACGTTGTTCCTTATCACCAGCCGGTTCTGAGTTTTTGCTATCGGTCACTAGTAAAATTTCACCCATTTGTTAGGGACCTCGTAATGTAGGTGTCCACTGTCCAAACTACGTAGGTAGTATACCTACTCTAGTACTACAAATTATTGACAATGTAGCAAGCAATGTAGCATCTATACTTAGACAATAATTTCACATGAAAGTGAACCTAATACATGTTGTGTTATGACGTCAATTGAATGCAGTTAACTGACTTTGACGTCGTTAAAGTGCTGCCACTGAGAAAATTATTTCAATTTATTTGAATAAATGTTATCATAGATTTTTTATACTTTGTTGTCATATTCCATACCAAATGAAAATGCGCAAACAAGATTTTTCGCATGTGATTGCGACGTCCATGTGCTGGCTTATTTTGCGGTGAAAATCGGAGGTACCAATTTTCCTTCACAGGGTAGTTTGACATTTTTATAAGGATGTTAAAAAACGCGGATTGCCATCTCAGAGTGGTAGCTTTTAGACATGGTGGCCATTCAAAGATGGCGGTTGTATGGCAACATGAAATAAAACTTGATAGTACACATTTCCTTTAACATGGACGATAGATATACTTGTAAAAAAACATGTTGGCTGTCTCTAAGTAAGTTCATCAGGTAGAAAACTACCTCTGGCTACTCTCGAGTGTGCCTTTTTGTGATTGGTCAAAAATGTGACAATCTGAATTTTCCTCCCCATTCTTCGGGCATATTTTCTCTTTGGTGCTTGAGTGCAGGACAATTTGGGAACTGAACCCGAGACCTCATAATTGGAAGCTTGATTTTGAGACTAATAGACCAGAGAGCCAACTGCCGATACAATTTCCCATAACCACTAAAAGTAATTAACTGCCTGTACTGAGTATAAAATTAATACCAGTCCTGGCCTTGACCAACATCCATATTAATTAAACGACCATGCAAAAGACTGGTTTGCAATCGCCTACAGCAGTTTTATGCACTGGCTGCATATAAAACATTATAAATGCAATGTAAAAGGTTTTTGTCAGGATATCTATCGACTATGCGTATTATCAACATGTGATAAATTCAGTACAAAACCGATTGATAATTTAACTCGTACCTGAGAAGAAAAATTTGTCGCCATTCGCTTAATAGGTTTACAGATTCACGTATTCTGCTAACTGAATAAGTTAGTAAAAATAACCATTAGATCATTATCTCTTAAAAAGGCTGTATTAACACAAGTAGTTCATATTGACTGTGACTATTTATAAAGTAAAAAAGTTATTTCAATTCGCACAAAATTATACAGGAGTACCTTTAATTGTGCAGGTATTTAATTGATAATGTAGCACGATTCAGCCTTTTGTCCGGCTTTAGTGACGATAGGGCTTTTAAAATAATTGGAGTGACGTCACGAATCAATACGTCATCATTACTGCAGTGACGGACGTCTGTTTGACGGTCCGTCGTAATAAATCATACGACAAAACCTTTGATCTGCCTTATTACGCTTTTTTGACACGTGTCATAGCAGCATCACCCCATTTCTACCTACACTAAAAAATCTTGAATCCTATAAAGAGATAAAATCCATTGGAACTTTCATTGCGCTTGCCGATCCGTCAAAATTGGTATGACGTCTTGAATCGATACGTCATCATCGTCACCCTACTGTGATTCCCAATACTGGGAATGAGCCTCAGCATTCTCAAATACTAAATCTTGAACTGCGCTCGCCGATCCACCAAAATAATTGGTGTGATGTCACAAATCGATACGTCATCATTACTGCAGTGACGGACGCATTTCTGATGATCTGTCGTTATCGTAATTCATACGATGAATTCTTTGACCTGCCTTGTTACAACATTAGATGAAATCTTGCAAAAAACACGTTTTTTGTATGTGAGCCCCCGTAAATTTAAATTTTATATAGTTTTTAGTATTTGTTGTTAGAGCGACAATAGAAATTCGACATCTGCGAAAATTTGAACTCTCCAACTTATATGGTTGATGTGATAGAACCTTTACGGTGAGACAGCGAAGTCTCAGTAAAGACTCCGTTTTTACTTTGGGTACGACATCCCAAAAATACCAATGCAAAAGGATTGTTTTATTTACTGAATACCCGGTATTTTCCCGAATTCCCCGTATAACCTTCAACTCTTGCTACCAAACAAAATTCTAAAGACATTCACAAAAATTCTCACATTTAATTTATTGCCGTTTTTACTATTTGCTACTAAAGCTAATTAGGGCTGCTACCAAGCAAATAAATTTGAATTTTGTTAATTAAAGATGCCTACGAGGTATCGTGTTGTAATTTGTTTACTTTTTGTACATAATTAAGAGGAGTAATAATGAAAGTAGGTATCATTGAAAAAGTTTTATAAATCACAGAATAAGTAAATAAAAAATTCTAACCCGTTATTAATAAGATATAACTATTAACTATTTGAATGCATGATAAATAACCTAATAAAAACCGCGTTCTATCAACAAAAATAATCACTTTACTGATTTATTGTACTGTCAAACAAATGTTTTTAAGCTTTAAAATTGCAGCGGTTTTGCTGGATATGCGTAGACAGGCCTTTTTTATGTAGGTATGCATGTATATGGTGACCAAAATAATCACTTTACTAGTATTCTCAAACAAATGTTTTTAAGCTTTAAAATTGCAGTGGTTTTGCTGGATAATCAAACGGCGTAGGCAGGCCTTTTTTATTTAGTTGTTCATGTACGTAATCACTTTATTGTACCAAAACATTTCAAAAAACATTACAAAAATAAGAAAAATACAGACACAAAAGCGAAAATTTATTTTACAATAGAAAAACTGAAACTGTTTAAAATAACTACCGCGTGTAGCTTTTAGCTCAGCCTTGGAACAGTAGAATAACTAAACCGTAATTTTAGATTTAATTGAAGTGTTTTTCAAAATTGAAGGTTTAACTAATCCTATGTTACATGGCCTACTTCAGCCTACTTTTATATTCCATGAAGTACATACATCACGCCTTATTCCTCTGCGGGGTAGGCAGAGCGTAAATAGCAGGATAAACAATCATTTACACCACGTCTGACAAAACTTTGAGAATTATTCAGAAAACTGTGTTTCACCATAGTGACAGGTTGTCAGCCTATTGCCAAAAATTGTTTTGCTTTCTACCAAAAATGTAATATTTTAAAGTGGGATATCGAGTAATCTAACTGTGTGATGTTAGGTATCTGACTCCATTGGTGGTGGTGATGAAAATGCAGCTTGGTGTTCTTGTAAGTATTTTAATGAAGATATCGTAATTTCACTGACGATTTTGACGATTTTTAAGTAAGTAGATGTGTCTTGATCAATAGATGGAATGAATATGGCGGCGAACGCCCCGCGCCCGCGCACCGCACACCGCCCGCCGTGGTCCTTGCATATTAGGCTCCAACAGATTCCCCCCCTAAAAGACCATGGGATTTCGAGGAGATGATTCTTCTTCTGGCCTCTCTGATGGAAGAGGACAGAGGTTTCTAACTGCACGACGTACGATGCCCTTCGATGTCATGACATCCGCCACACGCGCGATGCCGTCTGCTCCAGGGTAAAGCTGATGTATGCGACCCATTCGCCATTTGAGTGGTGGTAGATTTGGTTCCTTCAGGATGACCATATCGCCTTGAAGTAGCTCGCCTTTGTTCAAGCGCCATTTGGATCGCTCTTGTAGTTCAGAGAGAAACTCGTTGCGCCATCTCTCCCAGAAATGTTGACGCATTTGCTCAATTTGCTGGAATCTGTCGAGTCTTGTGGTTTTGACATCAGTCAGTCTCGGTGATGGTAACGAGGTTAGAGGTCTCCCGATTAAGAAGTGCCCTGGAGTTAAAGGAAGAAGGTCGGTAGGATCCGATGAAAGAGGAGTTAGGGGTCTCGAGTTGAGAATTGATTCGATCTGCACGAACAGCGTCGATAGCTCCTCGAATGTTAAGTGAGTGCTACTACCTATTGTTCTGTAGAAGTGATGTTTAGCAGATTTGACACCTGCCTCCCAAAGCCCACCGAAGTGGGGTGAGTAAGCCGGCGAGAATTTAACCCGGCGCCATCCACGTTGGGTCAAATTGACCCGTCATTTTTTATTTTGCCGGTATTTTCAAGATAAATTGTACACAGATGTTGATTTTTTTAGTAGCTGGAGATAAGACTTTGTTTTATTCATAAGACAGTGCATCGCAATCATCGTGTGACATTTACGAGAGATAGACGCCTGCAAAGTTCAAAAAGGTATATTTGACCCAACGTGGCTTTTGATGTCATCATTTTATGTCATTATAGCGTGACAACTTTTTTAATTATTTGGTCGAAGAATCGCCACCCAAGCTTCCAGGTGTTCGCAAAAGATGTCTAGAATGTCCAGCATAAAAAGACAGAAAGACCACCAATACCTGTGATGGATGTCAAAAGTTTATCTGCCCGCAACACATCATTCTGATGTACGCAACATATGCAAATTTGAGGACTGAAAATAATTAATGTTACAGAATATTCTCTCATTATAAAATATACTATTTACATTAAGATCTAAGAAAGCTAAGCCGTATTAACTAAAATAATTGTTAAAAAACTATATTTTCATACTTTAAAGGGTCTAAAAGAGTTAACCTATTTTATTTGTTACAGTTTTTGAGTAATTTATAGAAAAAGATAATAAAAGCTGTTACTTTTGTATTTCGATGTTGTTTTTATTTTTCAGGCAAAATATATGAATAATACCATTCATAAACAAAGGTTTTTATGAATATTTTCAACTAGTTTCCAAAATACACCATGATATAAATACGGGTTTTTTCGACCCAACGTGGATCTTAATGTAACATTTTCCCACCTGGACGACGCCGGGTTAAAAGTAATGCCTTCGGCGGCAGCGTAAGAAGAGATGGATTCTTTGCATGATTCTATGAACGTACGGAGTTCATTATTTGCGCCCACAAAATTTCGACCATTGTCGCAGTGAATCTCTCTTGGCTTCCCTCTCCGCGAAATAAGACGTCTCAAACACAAAATAAACGCATCAGTGCTGAGGTCGGATGCAAGTTCGAGATGCAATGCTCTCGTGATAAAACAAACGAAGACGCAAAGGTAAGCTTTGATAATTCGACATCCGCGTCCTAAGCGGTCTCTAATAGAAAACGGCCCAGCCATCCCACACACAAACTTGAAAAGGGTAATTGGGCGTCACGCGAGATAATGGTAAATTTCCCATTACAGGATTTACAGTCTTTGCCTTCATGATCCTACACAGCCTGCAGTTATTTACAATGCTTCTAGCCAGACGACGGCCACTGACGGGCCAGTAAGTTTGACGAATGTTAGCGAGGAGTAACTGCGGACCACCGTGAAGAAGCTTCTTGTGCTCATGTGCTAGTAATAACTTTGTGAATGTATGGCTTGAATCGAGCAGAATGGGATGCTTTCGGCTGAATGCCTCCGAAGCCCTTTGGATTCGTCCACCTAATCGAAGGAAGTCATCTTCTCCAATGAAAGGATGAAGAGAAAGCAACCGTGACCGCGAAGGTAAGGATTTTTTATTTTTAATGAGGTTTATTTCATGTTCAAAACATTCAGCTTGATGCTCTTTGATTAAATGATTTAATGAAGCTTCGAGTTCATCAGCTGTTAAGATGCCGGTTTGTTTTGAATTTTTATATTTTAAGTTATGAATGAATCGCAGTACGTATGCTGTTGAACGTAACAGGATAGTGAACCTTGAATGTTTCTGAAAATTCACCGTACTGCTGAGGTAAGTCTCTTTAGAAGTAGATGTAGCGAATGCTTTGATGTTAGGATTAGAATTAGCATTTTGATGTGTAATCTTAGTTTTTGTTTCAGGTAAATCATTAATGGGTTTGATATTAGCTGGCCAATCAAACTCGTTTTCAAGCAAGAATGAAGGTCCCTGCCACCAAATCGAGGCTTTGTGAATGAGCTTCGGGTCAAGACCGCGAGAAGCAAGGTCAGCCGGATTATCAACACCTGGGACATGGCGCCAGGTGCCAGAAGACGTCAGCTGCTGAATTTCAGCGACTCGATTTGAGACGAATGTTTTCAGGTCACGAGCCTGAGAAGACAACCAACCAAGAACAACAGAAGAGTCAGTCCAGTAAAATTGTTTTGAAATGTCTAGTCGAAGTGCCTTGATGACCTTGGATGCTAGACGTGCTGCTAATAAAGCACCGCAGAGTTCCAAGCGTGGAATCGTCTGTGGTTTTACTGGAGCAACCTTAGCTTTGGCGCAAAGAAGATGAACGTCAACCTTTCCAGATTTGTCCACTGAACGCAAGTAGATGCAAGCTGCGAATGCATTTTGCGAAGCGTCACAAAACGCATGGAGCTCGATGTCATCCGGTTCTTTGCTGAGGACGCATCTGGGTATTTGAAGAGAAGATAGATTGTTCAACCCTGAAACAAAGTTCAACCACATTTTCTCTGTGTCAGAAGGAATAGCATCGTCCCAGTCCAGTTTTGTTAGCCATAGTTGCTGAAGAACCATTTTTGGAATGATTGTGCAAAGGCTTAGCAAACCCAGGGGATCGAAGAGTTTTGCAGAGTTAGACAATATTGTTCTTTCGTTGCTACAGAAGGAGACTGAAAGTCTGTTGGAAATATCAAGATGTCAGCAGCTGGATCCCACTTGAGACCCAGTGCACTGGATTGTGAAGTAAAATCCAAGTCTTTGGGTATGAGGGTACTTGGATTATTTTCAAAAATAGAAGGCACATTTGTGCGAAACTTTCGTAATGGAAAGCATGCGGAATGAAGAATTTCAGTAACTGAAGTAATGATGCGACTCAGTTCTGATTTAGAGTTACTTCCTGATAGAAAGTCGTCGACGTAAAAGTCGGATTTAATTAGCTGAGCTATGGTTTCGTCCGGGCATTCTTTTGATAATTGTAGCAAGCAACGTGTGCTAAGAAAAGGAGCAGAAGCTGTGCCATAGGTAACTGTGTTCAACTGGAATATTTTTATAGGAAGATCAACGCTATCGCGCCACAGTATCATCTGAAGAGGGCGATGCTGCTGTTGAACCAGTACCTGACGGTACATCTTCTCCACGTCTGCTGACACAACATACTGATGTTGCCTAAACCTTAAAAGGATGGAAAAGAGATCGTCTTGAACAACTGGACCCACGTATTGGATGTCGTTCAGCGATTTTCCTGAAGACGTTTCAGCCGCTGCGTCGAATACCACTCTGGTTTTAGTTGTCTCGCTGTTCTCTCTGATGACAGCATGATGAGGTAAGATGCAACCACGTGATGATGGATTCGTGACTTCACTCATATGCCCTAAGTCCTGATACTCTTGCATGAACTGAGTATAGTCATGAGCAAGCTTTGGATTCTTCTTCATTCTTTTTCCAAGTTGAGTTTCGATTAGGTAAGGCTTGTTTGGTCCTAGTTTGAATTTTTTCATACCAATCAAGTCCCATACGACATCGACACCAAGAAGCATATCAACTTGAGAAGGACAGAAGAATTGAGGGTCAGCAAGTTGAATATTTTGAGGAATGTCTAAGTCGTTTACTCGAATTCTCATTTGAGGAACCTCGTCCGTAATAAGAGGAACTATGAAACATTGGACGGATGTCGAATACGAAGTATAAGAAGACTTTATTGCAACATCGCAATGTTCTGTAATATTGATGACGGCATTGTTAAGACCGAAGACGGATCGAGGTGGATTTTTGGTTTTGATTAAACCGATTTTAGCCGCAGCTTTTTCGGTTATAAAAGAAGACTGGCTGCAAGGGTCCAGTAGTGCACGTAGAGTAATAGATTTGCCATTGTTTGTCACCTTGATCAAAGCCGTAGAAAGAAGAGCTTGACCCTGGGCGACAGCAGACATACTCACGACGCAAGAAGCATCCCTAGCTACCCCAGCAGGTTGATTCGCTCCAGAGGATGGCGTTTCAACATTCGCAGAGCTCCCTGAAGATGCATTGACAAAAGAAGAGGAAGCATGGTCCACGTTCTGCTGTGGGGTTTGCGGAGTAGACATATTGTCATTTAAAGAAGATTGTTTATGAATTAAGGTATTATGTTTCCTTTTACAAATGCGGCAGCCACCCAGACCACACTGGGAAGCTCTGTGCCCTCCCCTTAGACAATTCGCGCAAATTTGCCACTGAGATATCTTTGCAATGCGTTCATCTACGAGCAAAGATTTGAATCTGTGACATTCGTACAATTTATGATTTTGTTTGCAATTTAAACAAGTACCATGTGTTACGGAATTGATGGCGGGAGATGAAGACGAAGTAAATGATTTTGATTTTATTAAACTGTGACGTTTATCTTGTTTTTCAGTTTTGCTTACATGTACCGTTTCCAATACAGTCGCCCGTTGACGAAGAAAATCGAAAAAGTCTTTTAATGTTGTAGATTTCAATGTGCTCCTAAATTGCTCCCAATCTCGCGCAGTTTTTGGATCTAATTTAGCAGAAGCCATGAAAATAATTAATGAATCCCAGTGCTGTGTAGGCTCACCAAGTGAATTCAACGCGCTCAGGTTTTTAGATATTGAATCAACTAAATTGCGTAAATCCTTTTCCGACTCCCTCGACATATTTTCCAAGGAAAATAGGCACTTGATATGTTCATTTATCAAAAGACGCTTATTGTCGTACCTATCGCAGAGAAGGGACCAAGCGACTGAATAATTATCAGATGTAACGGTTACAGAATCTATGACTGATTTAGCTGAACCTTCCAAGTATGATTTTAGGTAATGAAATTTACTCACGTCATCTAGACTATCACTGTTATGGACTAGAGATATGTACATGTCGCGAAATTCCAACCATTTGTTGGCATCTCCATTAAAAGAAGGAATCTTTAGAGGCGGCAACTTTATATTGCTACGATGATGAACAACAGTTGATGCTGAGGAGGCGGAACCACTATCAGAAGTCCTGCGGGAATGATTTTCATAATTTTGAAGTAATTCTTGCGCTTGAGCGACCAAACTGAAATACCTATTTTCGAATTCCTCCCTCTCAGTTAATTGAACATCCTCGTTCGCATCCAAAGATTCATTTTGCTTTGTGTTTCCTCAAAAGTAAAATTCAAGTCTTGTATTTTACTAAGTCTCAAAGTTAACTCATGAAATTGCGTTTTAGTTAGTTTTGTATCCAGTAGCGGATTTAAGAATTTTTGAAATAAAGTAAGGCGTGCTTTTAAACGTCCCCTTTCGGCGATAAAATTTGCTAACTCGGTCATATTGAAAGCGCAAACAATAATCTAATAAATACGATCGTAAAAGTGTAATCAATACGTTAAATTAGGTAAATGCAAAGAATACAACCTTGTTTACAACGCACGAAAATTCCACAAGTGTCGAACAGTAGGCTTTTATCCTTATCAGTACCGTTATCCCGGCCGCCGGTAGGTATACTCGCAGTACAGCTGATCCGATGCGATTTACGGCACAGTTATTGATAGAAAATGCACTTTTATTCTATGATTTTTCTCGCCGGTTTTCCCACGGAATATCCTGGAATTGGCAGCAGAAAAAAGGTCGATTGATTAACTTGTAATTACTATAGGGTATGCCTAATGGAAAACTTTGAGAAAGTAAGGAAATTTCCTTGGAAATACTATGGAAAATGTGGAAATAGCGTAAAGTCACTTACGTGTAGGTAGATAGGGACACGCCCATGTATTTGCTACGTAAAATAAGACGTAATTACACACTATTTTTGTGGAAAATGTTATTAAATGTATGGAATATTTACTAATCTGAGGAAATTAATGAAATTAGGACTTGAACACCGAAAATATCGTAAATATGACGCAATTTACTTCGATTGTAAAAATGTTGTAGGTAAGTTGTTAACTCGCATTTAACGGCGTGAGTTAACCTTAACATCGAGAATTAAATCGACGCAATTAGCACAAATCGAATGAAATTCTTATAGAAAATGATGGAAAATGGATAGGAATGGGCGTACTTCCCTTGATTTCGGATTGTTTCACCTCTTTCTTTGAGAAATAACGTCTTCCAAGCGAAGTCCAAATCTCGTCGGGTTCTCCAAACTTTGTGTGATGTTAGGTATCTGACTCCATTGGTGGTGGTGATGAAAATGCAGCTTGGTGTTCTTGTAAGTATTTTAATGAAGATATCGTAATTTCACTGACGATTTTGACGATTTTTAAGTAAGTAGATGTGTCTTGATCAATACATGGAATGAATATGGCGGCGAACGCCCCGCGCCCGCGCACCGCACACCGCCCGCCGTGGTCCTTGCATATTAGGCTCCAACACTAACGACTAATGAACCGGTGTCAAGAGTTTTTCAACCGCCTACTTCTAGTAGCAGACCTCTGACATGGTTGTTCTAATTCTGCCATCGTACTGCGACATAGGTATATACTTTGTGAGTGACCCCACCGGAAATCGAACCCGAAACCTTCTACCTCGCACTACCACTGTGCCTTATCGGCTGTCTAGACAAATGCAGTGTTGAGTGATTTCGTGCCTTGACACGATTTAAGCCAAAGTTCAGTTAATAGTACTATCGCAAATTAGGGAAACAGCGCGCGGGGCGCCTAACCAGATGGCTCACTCAGTACTAGCGACGATTTTGACGCTTACTGACTTTAAATGGAAATAACTGGAATTTCAGGGGAAGTCAAGGTAACTAAGGCTCAGAATCATATGACATTCCCTAACACATTTTGCTGTTATGATATTTTTATAATTTGAGATTTTCGACAGAAGTAACAAATGCCAATCGCGAAAATCCGAAATAGGGCTGAGTGAACCTTCTGTAACTCTCTATTTTGTGGTACTATTCTAATTGGTTGATTTGTCACGCGATGAATGTAATTGACGACTGGTCAACTCCGAACGTCAGTAATTGTTTCCATACAACAGGAATTAAGCATATCTTTTGCAACGATCTACCTGAAACTTCGTGAAAAATATTTTGCATTTTTTTGTTCAAATGTTAAATTATAAAGTACTTTGACAATTAATTTTCTATACAGGGTGTAAGGGATGGTGCACTGAAAACTTGGCAGATTCATGTTTAGACTACGAAATTGAGCAACTATTTTCTACCTTATAAGGCGCCTATGATGGTAAAAGAGATTATTTTGCCCTCCCATTCATAATTTCTGATTAAACTGACTGTCTAGGTGGAAAACAATCGTATGTCAACAGGCCAACAAAAGGGTCTGGAATCAGTTCGCCGACTTGCTCGTTTCGCAAACTGGCGCGATTCGCCAACTCGCTCTGAGCCTACTTGCGCGTTATGCGTACTTACTCCATTCGCCGACTGCGCGGTTAGCAAACTGTCATGATGTACAGTGAACATAATAATAGTTTATGGATCTGTATTATTGTACAAAAGAAAATTTAATACGAGAACGTAATATGGCATGATATGAAATTTTGAATACTAGGGATAAACTTATCAAGAGAACAACTGAACAACCTTTTAAATGACTTTACATATAAAAAAAATAAAGTGTAAGCTCCATAGAGAAGACGTGCGTCGTAACGCGTGGGATGGCATCTATCAGAAAACTGACCGTCAACCGTCTTCGATGCGACGCGCGTCTCAAATATGTAGCTTTGTCTCTACGGGGCAAGCTCCACAGAATAGACGCGTGATGCGACGCGCAACATGAAATCGATCATCGAAGCGATCATCGGAGACGTCATCGTTACACATGCATATGCATAGCCATAGACTTACATTACAATCTCATCTGTGATGTTAGCGCTTAAATGTTGCTTATAAAATAGAACAACTTTTAAACTAAACAACATTTAAAACTGAACAACTTTCAAGTTTAAACTCCTTTCAGAACTGAATAACTTTTAAAACTGAACAACTTTTTAGAACTGAATAACTTTAAAAACTGAACCACGTATTTTTACAGATGCAAGCAAACTAGAAAAAAATTACCTCACATGCTAAAATTACCTAATCCCAAAATATGCAAAATGTTTAAAAAATGTGTAATTGACTGTACACTGTAGCTGTAGTTTACCAATAGCTCAGTCGGCGAATGGCGTAAGTAGGCCTAGCACGCCAGTCGGCAGAAAGCGAGTTGGCGAATCGCGCCGGTTTGCAAAAGGAGCAAGTTGGGTTACCGCGCGTACTCCAACAAAAGCCCCATAGTATCAGTTGTTCAGTTTCATGGTCTTATCATACCTGCAAAGTTTTCGGTGCACCGTAACATTATAATATTGATAAAAATAGATACTTGATTACTTTTTTCTCGTAGATTATTTATGCGTCCTTCCACCCGAAATGAAAGCCTAGAAAATCTTTTGTAAAGAAAACGGCCGAGTCAACTCATAAACCGGGAGGTTCGTTCGTCTGAGTCTTCGTAAGCCCTCGCCAAACAGTCACTTTTAATATAAACCGAAAATAGAAATTTTGAAGCATTATTTCAAAATTCTCGGCTACCTCTTGTCATAGAGTCTTTTAAATTTTTTGGCTTCCTCTTGTGCTATAAGCTCTACACTAGTAAAAAGACGGGCTTACCGTAACAGGGGTAAAAATTAACAGCCAGTTATCTCCGAGAATATAAACGTTATACATTAAATATTAGCTTCAAAGTTGGTCTTATGACGGAATATGTCGTGCAAACTGAACTGGTGTCTCGTATAGTTCAACTAAGTGTCATAAAAAAATAGTTTCATAAACAGTACCTAATTCATCGAAAAGACAACGTAAGTAATTTAGATACAACTTTTTTCTCGTAGTTTATTTTATGTGCCCTTGAACCCGAAATGAAAGCCTAGAAAAGCTTTTGTAAAGAAAACGGCCGAGTCAACTCATAAACCGGGAGGTTCGTTCTTCTGAGTCTTCATAAGCCCTCGCCAAACAGCCACTTTTAATATAAACCGAAAATATTGAAGTCACATTTTGCAAATTTTCGACCACGTTTTATCTTTTTGCCGTGTGGTGACGGCTTAAAATAGCATTGCCGTGTGATGCCGGCTTAGACTAGCACTACCCCAATTCTACCCGTGGGTGTCGTAAAATGCGACTAAGGGATATTTATCCAGGGAATGGATAGAAGCGTTCCCTGTAAATGTAACATCTTGGCACTGCGCTCGCCAATCCGCCTGCCAAGCGTGGCAATACCCCCTGATAGGGAGAGGCCTATGTTCAGCAGTGGACTGTTGTGGCTGTTATGGTTATGGTTTATCTTTTTGGAGTATTGGCCATGTTTTGTTTCACAAGCGGGTAATATGTTTTTATTCTGCAGTATGATTTTTGCTTAGAATAGCATGAGCTGAGCTAAGCGTGAAGAGTATGGAAATACTTGAAAAGGGAGTCCCATGTCCAGCAGTGGACTGTTGTGGCCGTTACGTTAAAATATATTTTTATTGTCAAATTAGATTTTCATTACTAGATTTACTGTTTTGCGTGTTTTTGGTAATTGCCTACATTTTTTGCATATGTAGAGAAGTTTTTTAAATAATTACATTGCCTTAAATGGCGTTGTGAGGCTAATAAAATTTATTTTATCTAAGGATCGGACAGGGACTCATTTGCGTATAGTTTGCCAGTAGGTTTTCTGTAGATATTATTTAATCCAACAATCGGATTGCAACTCATATACTCACTTACTGAAACCTGCACGGAACAACTTAAGACCTCACATTCAATTAATTTCATGAATAACGTTAATGAATTCGAAACAATTTGGAGTACGATTTCGGTAAAAACATTTATAAATTGGTCCCTTACATTGAGAGATGAATTTTCTGGCGATAGAATTTGCCTACGGTCGAAAACCTATGCATAGCAAGAGCTCACATCTCTACCTAAATGAAGACTTTTCACAAAGCCACCTCGAAATAAAAAGCGAAGGTTGACATAAGTCAAAAATTAAAAAAGAATATCAAAGGGTAAACAGCAGTTGAACACAATAAAAAGTTCTTACCTTATTAACCGCAATCAAAAATCTTCGTTCCCCATCAACAGTTTCAAAATCAATTTTCAATTTCTCATCCAAACTTCACTATCTTTAGTACCACAATCACGTTAAAAACCGGCTTTTAGAAAACGCATCCAAACAGAAAAGTATAAATTGAAAAAAGAACTGCCAATTTCTCTAACAGTAAAAAGAAAACTTTTTCAAATTCGAAATTGCGCGTTCGAAATCCAGCCAGTGCGCGCGTGCGGTCGTCGCGAGCGTTGCCGGCGAATGGCGTTCCTTTCACCCGCACCTGTTGTGTCTTCAGCTTTACACCCACACTAATGGGCAATGGGGCTTATTCCGGCAATGCATTATAGAAATTGGGTGAATCGGAACGTTCTCGCAGGTAGTTGAGTGCACTCAGAACGCTTTGGGAGATGAGAACGATGAGTGTGTGGTTCTGTCAAGCATGATTTTGTGAAATAAGGTGTTATAAAACATTAGTGGTTCAAGGGGATGAATTTACATTGATTGCTTGTCTATAAGCAACATAGGTAGGAATTAATAATATATTTCAGATTTCAATTTATTGTTATTGTTCATGAAAATCATTATCTTCATGTATCAAATGGCGATAGTTTGAACGTGACAACAATAAAATTACTTTTGTTTATTAATTTGGTAAGTTAATTTACATGAGTGTTTGAAGCACAGTTCGTAATTACTATACAGGGTGTACAGGACAGCTCTCCGAATACTGGAGTGCACTCAGACTACGTAACTGAACAACTTCCCATAAAAAAATATGGAAAATTAAAAAAGAATTTGACCTCCCATTATAAATGCAGTGAGCTGATCGTGATATTGTACGAGAAGTAAAAATATTTTATACAACTCCTGAAAAAAACTGACGGAAAGTTGTTCAGTTTAATGATCTAAATGCATCCTATCAGTATTTGGATAGCTCTCCCTTACACCTCGTATACTCTACGAGTACTTACCTAACTTACTACAAAATAAAATGTAATAAATTTACCTACTACATTTTATTTTGTATCGGTAGTTTGTATCAGTTGCTAACGATCACAATTGAAATGAAAAAGAATATTAACGTAATGACCTTCAATAAAATAGAATATTAATGACTTCCAAGACATTTCTAATCCGAGAAAATGAAAAACATAACTAATTAATAGACACTCACTTCCTTCGGTTCACGAGAAAACTTGTTTGAACTTGCCAAAAGAGAAGAAGTGAGCAATAATTGAAGTAGGACAATACAACACACACACAGAGAACCAAAACGTCATTCGCGGTCCCCGATAGAGACGCCCTTTGAGCAATATAGCGTGTCATTTGGTTTACCGAATTGCCATTCCCAGTGTTGCCACCAGCTTATATTTCTCGAACTTGACGTCCTTTTTTGACTCCCACGTGTTATTTGTAATTTTACCATTTTGTTTGTAAATCAGCTGACACCTGTCATGTAGAGCTCGTTAAGGCCTACAACTTTCCCAAAGAAACTAATAGTCTAGCACGCATAGTTTTCGATATAAACCACTTTTTAGTGTGACAGCTGACATCTGTCATGTAGATCTCGTTAAGGCCTACAACTTTCCCAAAGAAACTAATAGTCTAGCACGCATAGTTTCCGATATAAACCACTTTTTAGTGTGACAGCTGACACCTGTCATGTAGATCTCGTTAAGGCCTACAACTTTCCCAAAGAAACTAATAGTCTAGCACGCATAGTGTCTGATTTAAACGACTTTTTAGTGTGACAGCTGACACCTGTCATGTAGATCTCGTTAAGGCCTACAACTTTCCCAAAGAAACTAATAGTCTAGCACGCATAGTTTCCGATATAAACCACTTTTTAGTGTGACAGCTGACACCTGTCATGTAGATCTCGTTAAGGCCTACAACTTTCCCAAAGAAACTAATAGTCTAGCACGCATAGTTTTCGATATAAACCACTTTTAGTGTGACAGCTGACATCTGTCATGTAGATCTCGTTAAGGCCTACAACTTTCCCAAAGAAACTAATAGTCTAGCACGCATAGTTTCCGATATAAACCACTTTTTAGTGTGACAGCTGACACCTGTCATGTAGATCTCGTTAAGGCCTACAACTTTCCCAAAGAAACTATTAGTCTAGCACGCATAGTTTCTGATTTAAACGACTTTTTAGTATGACAGCTGACACCTGTCCTGGACCACAGGGAAAAAATAACGTACCCGTGGTCCACCAGGTGGACCAGGAGGTGGACCACGGGGATGAAGGGGCCATTTTCATTCATTCCCTTTCATTCATTTTCATTCATTCCCTTTTTTTATTCAATCTCATACACTCCCAATTTAGGTTTTGGCGACGGATATGTGTATTTTGAATAGACGGTTGTGGCAACACTTTAGGGTGAACGCAATCTGTTCCGAACCGTACGCACAGCACCCTGTGGCATAGAATTTCATACAAAATTTCAAAATATGACGCGTACGGAACGGTTAAATGAGCTATCACCTCAAATGACAAACTCGTTCAAAAACATTCAAAAATGACAGGCTTGTCTTGTATGAAATTTTGACAAAAGGCGTGTCTAGTAGCGCTGCGCGAAAAAGGTTTCATTTGTCTGTGAACACACACATCACGTGGGACTCTAAGATGACAAACGAACCGATAAATTCTGGTGTCAAGATTTTATAAACCACCTACTAAGTAGACCTTTGACGTGGATTTTGTAAAGACCACCGTCTGAGGTATCTATCATAGACAGCAACTAGGACCGTTAGCACAGCCGTTAGCCTAACCTCTAAAAAAACGGCACGTGTTCTTTTTGGATAGTTACCCGACTACCTCAGGAGGGTTATGAGGTGGTTCAGCCTGCAACATCTAAACCAAACTAGAAACAAAACAAAGTTAATGCAATCAATATTGAAAGTGCTTCCTCAGGAATCAAACTTGGGTCCTCCGGATCTGAGACCAACGATGACACCGCTAGACCACGGAGGCATTCACTCGGTTAAACTTGGCAAAAGGAAAAATGTGAGTTTTAATTGTACTAGAACAACACAGCCGCCACAAACAGGAAGTGAATTAATAGAACTTCCTCGCTAAGTCTTTTTTATTTCCACTGTCGTGCCACAGTAGAAGTTAAACTTGCTTTTAGAGTTTCGAAATAAAGTTAGCAGCTGCACGCTATCTGTCTCAACGGCGCAGTGAACGCTGAAATGCCAAACGTAAATTTTGGTCCAGTCGAGCAATTTGCACTTGTATTTTTATCATTGATACAATGGAGACAGATTTATACGTTTGGGATGAGAGAATGTTGTGTGTATTATCCACAAGTCGAATTTTGATGCGATTTTCAGTAAAGGATTAAAAATTAGTGTATGTTTTTGGATAGGTATTACTCGTACAACTTGCCAGAGGGCGCTTGCGATTTAGCGAACTGATATTTCCCGATATAGAGTGTGTTCATCTGTCGAATTGACAGTGCAGTAAGAGAGTGGAAGAAAAGCTTTGGCAAGCGTAGCGTTGGACGCCCTCCGGCCAGATACAGCGGCAGGTAGCGACTAGATAGCAAAAACGTGGGATTACCTGGAGGAGGCCTACGTACACTTGTGGACTGCTAAAGGCTGATATTATGATGCGATGTAATGTTAAAGTGTTGGCGTAAATTGCCTTCAAGAGTACTTAGATATGCCGTTTTAGGTGCCGTGTGGTGACGGCAGCAGAATGGCACCACCCCCTCTCTTTCCGTGGGTGTCGTAAGAGGCGACCGAGGGATAAACCCGACCCAAACAGGCGGTTAATCCACCACAAAAGCATTCCCAAGGAGGGTTGACGTCTGGTAGGCAGCTGGTCCTAAATTTCAGCCAAATCTTTTTGCAACGAAACGTGTTGTGTTCAACGAAACGTGTTGCGCTGACCCCAAGTAATTGGGATAAGGACAGCAATGATGAGTATTTAGACATACATACCGTTACTTTTATTTACTGTGGTCAACACCGCAGCGTAATCCAGTTATTGCTTTAGTCCAGTACTTACTTCTGGCCGAGTGAACGGCAGGGACTGTTTGGATCGTAATTCTTATTGAAAACGTTTATTTTACTATCTTTAAACGTGAAGTACCGTTTTTTACGGTAACAACTTAAACAAAATGTTTCAGTCTCTTTAAAAAGAAACTTTAAAAATCAAAATTTGTTGTATTTTTCTAGCCTACAAACGCCAGCTTGCATAAATATTGTGGTCAATCACAGGGTTTATCGAAACGCAGTGAAGTATCTTTTATTTTGTGAAACATTGTCATGATTAGTACCACCTCTTGGGTGATATCTAAGAGTCATATTTGAATTCAGGAAGTCAACAGGGAACGCTGAGGCCTATTCTCTGGATTCGCCCATTTAAAGTAAAATAAACTGTATAAAACACGCTTTTTCTTCTCATAATCGTAAATTAAATACCCATTACCTAATGACGCCTAACAGAATAACACACAATCTGTTTGGTTTTCCTGTGAGACACCGAGTCGTCTACCGTCCCGAAGAATTCTGGTGTTGTAGAGTTTTTCAGCCTCCTACAATTAGTTGCAATCTTCACCTCCGGCTGTAAAACAACCGCCGTATAAGTATTCATAGACAGCGACCAAAAACGACGGCTGAACGTGTCCGCCGTAGCAAGATACTATATTTCTTTTCTGACTATCACATGGTTTAGCCTAAAACGTTGAAACCAGAATGAGTAAAGTAAAAACATATTTTTCTATGAATGCCTAATGAGAATCAAACCTGGAACCTTGCATCGCAGTCACAGTACGACTGCGCCACAAAACCCTTCAAAGTATATTTTAAACTTCAAATATGAATATAATGCAGCTACTTACTCATAATAGGCATGCGAAGAACGATAATGGCATCGTAAAACTGTTCAAGGGTGTACATTTCCATAAATATTTTATGACCTCACAGTGCAATAAACATACCACAATATTGCCATCTGGCGCGATGAGAATGGGATTTCATTCAAACAATTCTAATAAAAGGAGAAATTATTCCATTGATATCAAGACGCGGCAGCGTGTCCAGCCAAGTTCAAGCAAAGAACTGGTGAACCGGGCCATATCACACGACACGAACTATTTAGACCCTCTTTTTACGCACTCATAACTCTAAATCAATTCAAGATAGACACACCAAATTTAGTGAACGTGTTCAGACTTCCTAGATGACCAAGTATACCAAATTTCATAAACATAGGTTGAACGGTTATGAAAATATTGACGATCAAAAATCGGAAGTTTTTCTATAAAAACTAGCCCAGTCAAACTGTAAGGACCTCTAGATTTTAAGGTGTTTGTTTGATTTTAGTAAAGAATGTTAAGCGACCTTATAAAGAAATTAAATTCAGGAATGTTTACTGAACTTGGCGACCATGTTAATATCAATACTTTTTTCGGTAGAACATTGAACTTGGCTACCAATTTTCACATTTATGTTTTTGGAACTGATTTTCATCTTCAAAACCATAAAAGCTGATGATATTTTATTCGTTATAACTATAACATATGTATCTTAACACAAATAACCTTTTTACATTAATCAGTTATTAAATAACCAATCTCTAACACCAGGGTTTGCCGGATTTGCGTCGTTGGATGATTCGGTGTCCCACACGAAGGTAGCGAAAGAGTTTTCAAATAAACGCAAAACTTTTAAGAACTACAGAGAATAAGTGTAATGTTGTAGAAGAGCTTTGTATTTTCTTATCAAATAAATTAATCTATTCTAAATCAGGTGACGATGTAATATTGTGCCAAGGCATATATTAGGCATAAAAAATATTTTAAGACTGTTTTGAATTAAAATCTTGTTCTTATGAGCACGTTTTACTGTTATAGATAAGTATAGAAATTATTGCATAGAGTACCTTACTTTGTATGCACCAAGACTACGAAGTGCTACGAGAAATCGTAGCACGTAGCGTGTCGTAGCCGGTGGAACTCGTAGAACCATATTTTATTAAACTTTCATACTGTGGTGCAATTTTCAAGAACCTATTCTTTCAAATATTTTAAAACTTTGCGTCTCTTCCTCAAATAAGGAAAAGAATCGGGAAATCCCCAGCTATTAAATATTTGTCTGCTACAATTTACAAAGTTAAATCAAGTCAAAGTAGATACTTGACAAACAATTCTCATTTAATAATGCGTAATTAATTTCAATAGCAAAAAAAGACAGCGGGAGATATTGTCTATTAAAACTTTCATAATTAATCTTTATATATATGTATGTGTGTGTACTCAAGATACGACACTATGATAAAAAATAGTAGTTTTTGTTACAAAGGAATAAAGTAATTAATACGGCGAGGTACATATTTACGGTAAAACTGCTATTTTGTATCCTTAGTGAAGCTAAGAATTCAATGTTTAATTTAAATTGCCCGAGAATAACCAATCTTTTGCTCGGGTGATACATACTACTACTACAAAGAAAAAAACCACGTGAAGTAATTTTTTGATTAATTCTAAACAAAATAAATCCAAATTCAAAACAATATTGATACCTAGGAGTACGCGCGGTAAGCCAACTTGCGCGTTTTGCAAACCGGCGCGATTCGCCAACTCGCTTTCTGCCGACTGGCGCGCTAGGCCTACTTACGCGATTCGCCGACTGCGCGGTTAGCAAACTGTCATGATGTACAGTGAACATAATAATAGTTTATGGATCTGTTTTATTGTACAAAAGAAAATTTAATACGAGAACGTAATATGGCATGATATGAAGTTTTGAATAAGTACTAGGGATAAACTTATCAAGAGAACAACTGAACAACTTTTAGTTTATGGATCTGTATTATTGTACAAAAGAAAATTTAATACGAGAACGTAATATGGCATGATATCTTATCAAGAGAACAACTGAACAACCTTTTAAATGACTTGTTACATATAAAAAAAAATTAAAGCGTAAGCTCCACAGAGAAGACGTGCATCGTAACGCGTTGTATGGCATCTGTCAGACAAGTGACCGTCAACCGTCTTCGATGCGACGCGCGCCTCAAATATGTAGCTTTGTCTCTACGGGGCAAGCTCCACAGAATAGACGCGTGATGCGACGCGCATCATGACATCTGTCAGACAAGTGATCATTGGAGACGTCATCGTTACACATGCATATGCATAGCCATAGACTTACAATCTCATTTGTGATGTTAGCGCTTAAGAATAACTTTAAAAACTAAACCACTTTTTTATACAGATGCAAACAAAAAAAAAATTAAATTCCCTAATGCCGAAATATGCAAAATGTTTATAAAATGTGTAATTGACTGTACACTGTAGCTATAGTTTACTAATAGCTCAGTCGTCGAATCGCGTAAGTAGGCCTAGCGCGCCAGTCGGCAGAAAGCGAGTTGGCGAATCGCGCCGGTTTGCGAAACGAGCAAGTCGGCGAACTGCTTCCAGACCGATACCTACTAGAGGGCTAAATGGACCTATTTTGGTCCCACTTTTGTGCGATCAACGGATAACTTTTTGGATAGAGGGGATGAAAAATCTTATTCAAACACGATTTAGTTAACGGTTTTAATAATTATCAGTTACGTAAGTTACTGTGGTTAAAGTTTGTATGAAAATTTATATCAACTACTACAAATAATGGGTTACCTACACATCAAAACACGAATCGTTTATAGGTTTTAATTATTCATGACTTCACTATAGACTCTATAGTATAGAGGTATTTTCATACAACATAATTGAGTACAATAAATTAATAAAGTCACTTTCCAGGAATCGAGTGACTAATTGATTATACTTAAATGAGGGGAAATTCTGGAAATCGAACTATGACGCAATTAGTTTAAATAAGTATATTATCAACGCTGGGTCACAGTATCAATATGCATCAGTAGGTATTTTCCGAGTTAGAGTTCCGAAAGTGACTTGGGTACGTGAGTAGGGAGCGAAATAAAATAAATAGGGGTCTAGCAAGGTATCAAATAAAATATGATCTTGATTTAGTATTTTAGTGAAAAACAAGGTTTAGTTGACGTAAAATTTAATCTCTTACTCTTTGTGTGGGACAACAAATCGTCTTTTTTGAAAAACTTACATAATTTTCCACCGCAGTATTTGAACTAGCGATCTTCACTATCATCACATTTGCTATTAGGTACATATCTTCCAAATTTTACTGAACAGTAAAAATGACAGGACATCCAAAAGAGTACTTTTTAATAGGAATCAACCAAAAGTATTGGCATCTACAAATTATTTATGAGACGATAGAATTTTTTTTTTACTGTTCCGTAATTAGACTATGGTATTGTGGATCGGTGTGCCAATAGCTTCTAGCTACCTAGAAAATTACAAAACATGGAAATTAAACTTTTTACCTACACCGATTTTTTCTGCTGTTTCGAGTGGGAATTAATTTGTTCTTTTTAATTTTTGTACGCTAAAAATCCATGAACCGTGACAAATCAAAGCATATATTTAGCATACTAAACTATTTCCACGTAACAGACGGTTTTAGCACGAACATGTATTAGTTTCACGCAAAAAAGGCATTACACTTTAGTTACACCCTAGTTATGGGAATAATTTGCAATTATCCTAAGAGTTCATTTAAGTCACAAAGTTCAACACTTTGACTTCTAAGAATTTATTATGCCTGTAAGGTAAAATGTTGTGTTAACATAATGACAGGAAATACATTATTATTTATCAACTTTGCCGTGTGGTGCCGGCTTAGAATAGCATCACGCCATTTCTTGCCGTTTGTTTCGTATGAAGCGACTAGGTATTAGAGAGTTTATGTATATTGACAGGCTGATAACCTGACACATATACCTAATAAGCGTAGTTAGTATATAGTGGGAACTAGGTCCAAGTCGAACTTTTTAGTGGCTGTTAATGCATTATGCATAACCCTAGTTCGAATACAACGTGTTACAAAACAACCAATAAATCTCCCATACAAAGTGAGTTAATTTTGTATGGGAATTCCAAATTTTTTTTTCATATTTCGACCTATGTTCCATTGGGAAAGTTGTTCAGTTTCATGAGTACCTTGACCTCCTTTCAGCTTTATTGGTTGTTTTGTAACACCCAGTATATTGTGTTAACATAATTGTAGGAAATTCATTTATTATAAATCATCTTAGCAAAACACGTAGCTATTTATAGGTACACTTAAGGCAGCCTCTACAATTCACCTGCTCTTAACCGTTTTCCCCAGAGAATTACGTTATAACTTCCAGGTATATTATAATTTGCAGTGTAATTTCTTGATGAAGCTTCATTTAATGATGCTGTGGGAATATCAGCCGTTTAATTTTTATCTTTACTATCGTAGTATGTATGTTTTTAATAATAGCTAGATGTAAGCTTAGCTTAGAGTATGCATAAGCAAACAGTAGCAGTAAAGCGTAGCAGTAGTTCCATATTTAACTACGTAAAATGTATGATAAGTAATAAAGGTTCAAAGGTTCTTGTATTACATTCATTCTTATCAACAAACAATCTACACTAAAATTAAACACGGGAAAGATTAATTTTTTCGTTTGTAATGAACTCAATAAACTTCGAAACTACAGGACTATCTAAAGAAATTCGTTTTCCATTAGAATGCTACAAACTTTTGAGTAACTTATACTATTTTTGTAACAAGTAAATGTTGTGCAATTGATGATAGGTACCGTTGTGCTAACCTACATCTAATTTCATTTATCACTAGAATTAGTTTAGAAAAATGACAGCACGTTTAGTTTTTTAAAACCAATCATAATATATATCAACTGAACCCCGATAACTAGGTACCTACCTAGATTAAAATTGAAGCTTGCGAGTGGCGTCACTGAAAAATCCAACAAATAACCTAAATGGAACCAAATTGGATTGAAAATGTGCATTGTCACTAGCCACTATAAAACATTTTCACCACATACTATTTTAACCTTTCTTGAGTGTGGAACAAGGTTCAAAGTATGAAAAGTGTTAGCAATGAAAATATTTTCCATTCTGTTTCAACAATGTCACCTAGCTGACTTACTTGACTTTAAAATTAAATTGTGAGTTGAAATAGTTGCAAGAATACGAAATTGTTAAGTTTTTCCGTGCAGATATTAAAATATCACGGTTTTTGAGATACAGCCTGGTGTTTGAGATGCAGCTTTGTTAGAACACAAAATTATGTAGCAAAAGGATTTGGCTATGTTTTTTGACTGGCAGCCTGCCTGACGCCAACCCTCTTTGGGAATGCTATTGCAGGTGGTATCACTGCCATCATGCGGTTGAACAATAGTCGACAGATATTCAGCCGAGGTCAAAAACTATGCGTCACCTTTTACGAAACACGTTTGACCTTTTGGATACGGAAATCTAAAAAACAGACTAGAGTTACACTTTATGCGTAAAACAAAGCCTTTATACTTATCAACTGGACTTTATTTCTGTTCCCGCGGGTGTCGTAATACTTTAATCAACTACTAGTACCTACATTCAGCTGTAGATCACGCTATTCATTTTAGCGATCAACTTATTTTGGTTTTCCATCGGTATACTTTAAAAAATAGCAATTAGAGATAGATCCTTTAACTAAGCCTAACTCATTTTCTTTTTATTTATTAATTACAAAACAACAAATACAGTCATTATCTAAAATGACTTCCAGAGAATCTCAGCTTGGATAAGATGTATAAATCTAGGTTTTAGTTTACTGTTAATCGGTTACCTTCGCCTGCTTATCCTCAAATTTCCCTCCACCTTTTTTACCTTTACAGCCACAACAGTATTGGCTAAAACCTCGCATGTTTATGTTTACTATAGATGTTCACCTATCACTATAAATAGGGGCTAGATGACCTCCTGACCTGGTCAGGCTATTTAGGAAGGCTGTATTTTAAACGGACAGCAGAAAAATATGATTTGGTCTACGCATAATTGTCTCTTTATATTCACTTTTAATATGTAAAAATGATTTTATTGTATTTTCGCGGTCACGCATAATAAATCTATACATATAATAAAACAGAAACGAAACCAATTCTGTACATGGGATAGTTTAAAAAAAGGATTTTTACTTTCAATTGTGCTCAGGATACAGATCTCAGAACAATCGATAAAAAATTTTTTGTCTGTTTGTCTGTCTGTTTGTCTGTCTGTTTGTCTGTCTGTTTGTCTGTCTGTTTGTCTGTTTGTTTGTCCATCTTTCACGGATAAACTACTGGACGGATTTTAACCAAATTTTGTGTCGTAATACCTTATAGGTCGGGTCAACATCTAGGATACATTTTACCACTCTAGGGTCTGGAGTACCAGATGTAGACCACCAGAAGCACCATTAGAGCCTGGCTAAACTATATGATATAGATATATGACTCCAATACAAAAGTTATTCGGTTTGATAGGACGCTTCTGCTGGCGAATAGACATCCAAGGTTTGGAGCACCTGATGTAGACCACCAGGTGCACCAACAGGAGCCCAGGTAAACTATAGGAGATAGAGATATGACTCCAAAGCAAAAGTTGTTCGGCTCGATAGGACGCTTCTGCTGGCGAATAGACATCCAAGGTTTGGAGTACCTGATGTAGACCACCAGGTGCACCAACAGCAGCCCAGGTAAACTATAGGAGATACAGATATGACTCCATGACAACAATTGTTCAGCTTGATGGGACGCTTCTGCTGGCGAATAGACATCGAAGGTTTAGAGTACCTGATGTAGATCACCAGTTGCACCTACAAGAGCCCAGGTAAACTATAGGAGAAACAGATATGACTCCAAAGTAAAAGTTGTTAAGCTTGATGGGACGCTTTTGTTGGCAAATAGACATCGAAAGTTGGAGTACCTATGTAGACCAACAGGTTCACCAAGAGGAGCCCAAGTAAACTATAGGAGATAGAGATATGACTCCAAAGCAAAAGTTGTGCAGCTTGATAGAACGCTTCTGCTGGTGATGAGACATCGGAAGTTTGGAGTACCTGATGTAAACCACCAACAGGAGTACAGGTAAACTATAGGAGATACAGATATGACTCCAAAGCAAAAGTTGTTTAGCTTGATGGGACGCTTCTGCTGGCGGAAAGACATCGAAAGTTTGGAGTAGCTGATATAGACCACCAGGAACACCACTAGAAGCTCAGCTAAACTAAAAGAGATATTGAAATGGCTCCAAAGCAAAAGTTGTTCAGCTTGACGGAACGCTTCTGCTGGCATCTGCTGGCAATGCATCTACGGTTTTAGAAATATGGTTCCAACAATTAATACATAATTAGCGTGATGGATACCATTTTTAAGACGTTGGTGTGGAAAATTGTATTTTTCAATGTATTTCAATAAGGAACGAAACGACACGTAGTTCGCGGGGACCAGCTAACAATCAATATCAATATCAACATCACACTTCCTACATTTGACAATGTAATCTGTTAGTGTGTATGACTGACCTCACGAAAAAAGAAGACCTACCTGACCCGACAACCCCAGAAACAACCTTATGGCGCCTAAAAATTAGAAGACCACCCAAAATAAGAAGGTGCAAGGAAGATGAAGAAGTCTGTGTGGTAAACCTAAATGTGCATGAATCACGCAAAAAGATTGCGATATTTTTTGATGTGTGGTATGGTGGAAGATAAACGTCTTGGTCATATTTTATGATTAGAGAGAATCTTAATCAGCACTGGAGGGCCTGTCCGTCTGCCTTTCTGACGGCACACATAGAGCTCGGCAAAACTTTAAGAGATAAAAAAAATTCTGTATTGAAAAAGTTGTTTTGCATGATGTGCCGCTTCTGTCGGCTCATAAACTTCCCTTGGCGAAACGAAGTTCGCGGGCACCAGCTAGTCATTTATATAATGTTACATTGAATTACGTGCAAATATTTAAAGAGCGTGTTCTACTCACAAAACTGAACAACTTCTATTGGATTTTTATGGAAAACAATAGGTAGTAGGAAGGTAGGTAGCCTCTTCTATCTACCGTAAGTTCAAATCCTCATAAAATTCGTGTTAAAAGTTTTCGCGTTCAAATTAGTACAAAAATCAAATGAGTCAAAAAATTTAAAGTGCATTGTCGTTTTCAAAATAACTATCTATTTAGTTATTTAAATCATCAGATTGTTTTTATATTTA
Organism: Phthorimaea operculella; assembly: GCA_024500475.1. Classification (NCBI taxonomy): domain Eukaryota; kingdom Metazoa; phylum Arthropoda; class Insecta; order Lepidoptera; family Gelechiidae; genus Phthorimaea; species Phthorimaea operculella. The sequence continues at coordinate 71,187 of JANFCV010000269.1, read as the reverse complement.
TTGTCCCATACATCAGAAGAAGACTCGAGTACTTTTTTATTTTTTCTTGCAGATCAAGTATTAAAATTGCAGACCAAATAATTATCACTACATAGGAAACTCGGCCCGTACAATACATCGATACTGCGATTCCACCCATGTTCCGGTAACAGCTGATTCGCATGATAACCCGTCGGATAAGGTTGATGGGTTCAGGAGGTAAACTACCCCCATGGTAGATATCTAGGGTATACTTTGATATTATTTTGTTTACCCTGTTATTAGCATCAAAACAGCTTGTATTGCGCCCGCCAATCCACCTATCAAGCTTAATGTTTATGGCAATATTCACTGAATAAATAAGGACTGTACTGCATTGTGCTGTTGATGATGATGAAAACATGAGAAAATCATTTTTGGTTTTAATATTATCTGTGGCCATTTGATTATTTTTTCTTGCAGATCAAGTATTAAAATTGCCGACCAAATAATTATCACCACATGGGAAACTCGGCCCGTACAATACATCGATACTGCGATTCCACCCATGTTCCGCTAACAGCTGATTCACATGATAACCCGTCGGATAGGGTTGATGGGTTCACGAGGTAAACTACCCCCATGGTATAATATCTAGGGTATTACACTATTCTTTTGATAGTATTTTGTTTACCCTGTAATGCCAGTATAAAATAGCATCAAAACATATTGTACTGCGCCCGCCAATCCACAATCAAGCGTAATGTTTATGGCAATATTCCCTAAATAAAGAAGGACTGTATTGCATTGTGCTGTCGATGACGATAAAAACATGAGAAAATGATATTTGGTACTAACATTATTTGTAGCCATTTTTTATTTTTTCTTGCAGATCAAGTATAAAAATTGCAGACCAAATAATGCGATTCCACCCCTGTTTCGCTAACAGCTGATTCGCATGATAACCCGTCGGATAAGGTTGATGGGTTCACGAGGTAAACTACTCCCATGGTAGATATCTTGGGTATACTTTTGATATTGTATTGTTGACCCTGTAATGCCGGTACCTATAGAATAGCATCAAAACATATTGTACTGCGCCCGCCAATACACTTCTCAAGCGTATGGCAATATTCCCTAAATAAAGAAGGACTGTACTGCATTGTGCTGTTAATGCTGTCAACGCAATGACCTTGATGATTTATCTGTGCCTTATCACTGTGAATTAACGGCTATCGAACTTCTAAAGTCTAAACTTATTGTTATTTGTGTTTATAGGACAGGAAATGGAACATTTACCACATATTTAGACATCCTAGAATTACTCATTAGTAAGATAACTGACGAAAATAAAAGGTTCATTTTAATCGGTGACCAAAATGTGGATTATTTATCTGACTTATGTCCTGAACGAGAGAAAATTATAAACTTATTGGATACCTACGGGTGCAAAAATGTAATTAACTTCCCCACACGGGTATGTTCTACCTGCGCAAAGGCACTTGACTTTGCTGTACTGCGAACAGCTGACTGTGATGACGTCACTGCGTCAAGTTTACCTACACCAATTAGTGATCACCTAGCTCAAGTTATCACATTAACTGCATTGAAACAACGTACCAAAAAGACCAGTAAATTGATCGAAAATCGTTCATATCCCGATGAATCTATTTTATCGTTTTATAATGACATTAATAACTATAATTGGAATTTTATTAATGACATAAATATTGACATTGATTGCAAAATGAGTAAACTAATTAATATATTAACGTACTACATTGACATACATTTTCCGATTAAAAAACGTCAAATCAAATCGCAACGTATTGCTCCCTGGCTAAATGATGACATTCTAGATTCCATCCGAAAATTTAATGACTTCAGTGAAATGAGACAGCAATATCCTGACGATGAATTACTAATGGAATGTGTTACCCATTATAGTGACCTGATAAAACATTCATCGTTTAATGCCAAAAGGACTATATTGTAAACCGCCTTGCTGAGAGCAAAACCCACAAAAGAAATCTGGCATATAATAAATGATGAAACATCACAAAACCGAGGTACACGGATATTTATTTAAAAGACGAATTGTGCAATGATATCCCCCATACATCTGTGCCTGATACATTTAACACGCACTTTGTAGGTATAGCTTCAAAGTTCTCACTAAACTGTGATGAGTCATTATCGGACCTATATGTACAAAAACATCTAAATGACACTGGTGTACCACATTTTACTTTGCCGGTCGTCACCGCAGATGACCTAAATAAAGTGCTAAAGTCCCTACTAAAATCTCGCACTACATTGGACATATATGACATATCTATAAACATCCTGCTTTGTGTATGGCCAATAATTTCTCGGGTGTTAGTTATATTGATAAATGAAATGTTTTCGAGTGGCGTATATCCGGCCGTTCTCAAATGTACCAGAGTTTGCCCGGTATATAAAGGCAAAGGAGAAAAACATAAGATAGATAACTATAGGCCCATTACCATAGTATCAAATATATCTAAAATCATAGAGTCCATTATATCATCGAATGTTGTTGCCTACCTTGAGTCGAATGAATTGCTGACAGACAAGCAGTTCGCGTATAGGAAATGCAAGTCAACTATGTCAGCTGCTCTTTCGATTTTTGATTGTGTGACTACTTGCCTCGATGATAAGTACAAAGTATCAGCCATGTTTTGCGATCTCTCGAAAGCGTTTGATGTCATAAATCATAAAATTTTGTTAAGCAAGCTATACAGTTACGGTATACGAGATAACGCTCACCAACTTATAAAATCGTTTCTAACTGACAGGAAGAAAACTGTACAAGTAAAAATAAATGGTAAACAATTAAAATCGGAGCCTTGTGATGTAACTATAGGAATTCCTCAAGGATCAGCCCTCGGTAATACCCTGTTCTCGTTGTTTGTCAATGACCTTCCATCAGCCATATCAGACGGCCTCGTAGCTCTCTTCGCTGATGACACCACGGTGGTTGTGAGCGCGCCAACACATGAGAAGCTCGTTGACAAAATCTGCAAAGCAAGTGATGAACTTCAAAACTGGTTCTCTGCAAACGGCCTTGTACTAAACGTGAATAAATCGAATGTAATGATATTTTCAGGAAGATCAGTTCGCACATGACATCCTAAACTGACCTAACTCAAAAAAGTGGCAAATCTAGTTAATAATGTATTAAAATAATATATTTTTTTCTCTACAAATGGGTAAAACAATCGCAGTGGTAAATAATTTAGTTTAAAAGTTATTCAATAAAATGTCTATATTGCCCGTGCTACCCTGCACCGCCCCTGCAAGTCAAAAAAGATGTTTCTGAGTTAGTGCGCCGGCGAAGGGACGGAAGCACGCTGCGCGCGCTGCTATTCAAAAAAATACTCTCGTTTTTACGATTTCCGCCAAGATAAGAAAGTCTATAGTGACAGTTTTTGAGTTATGCTTATTTATCCTGTATTTTTTTTTGCTAATACCGTGTATTGTTTTGGGTTAGTGCACTATTGCCTTTTTTAATTAATGCATTTGTTAAAATTTACTTCATATTATTTGACTTATGCCTGTATAGCGATCGGAAATTTTGTGTTAGGTCTATATAAACTTTTTAATTTATAAAAAAACGTGTGTAGTTTTTTAGTTATGTCAGTGTTAGGTGTAGATAATTTATATTTTTTTTTAGTTAAGGTAAGTAATTTTGTTGTAAACGGCCGGGCCAAGCTCAAGTAGCAGTATGTTATTCGTAATTTAATCTTAAATTAATTTGTTATTTTTATGTAAAACTTGACATTCTTTATTTTGAGTGACTTTTTATTGCACTGCGACATGGAATTATTCCACTACCCACGTTTACTTCATATTGTATTGTTTTGATTTTTGAATTTGTTGCCTGAAGATGATGTTACGAAACCGGTCGCGCTTTAATAGCATTTTAATTATAAATAGTGGAACTAGTGTAAAAAGTGTTTTATTTACTAACATACTATGGAGTTCCATCAAGAAATCACAACACAAAATGTATATCAAGTTGCAGTGTTGCGGCTTTATTTTGAAAAAGGAGACAAAACACTCCTCAAAAAGTATAGGCTACTAAGGCGATCACACTACTGAGCTACGTCTATAACCTCTTGTCGGGAGTGGTAACTATTTGCCTGGCATCAAGATTTGGCGCCAACCAGTCACAACAGCTGGGTTTCGGAAGGACTTCAGCACTGTAGACCACATCATATTGTACGGCAAGTTATACAGAAGTCAGAAGAGTACAACCGACCGCTGTTTACTACCGTGTTTGTGGACTACGAGAAAGCCATAGTCTAATAAAACATGGTCTTACATTCCCAGAGAAACACAAGCCTACGTCACCAGTATTGCCACTTTATTTCAATAAAATACGTTATAGGGTAAATTCAATCTCAGAAAAATGAGTTAAAATATTTCTGAATAATTTTATAATTTCGATTTACGTGAATTAACTTGAACTTTAGAACAACACTTAAATTGTATTTATTAGTTAACAGTATCTTATATGATTTAAAAAATAATCATAAGAGTGGGTAATTTTGGTAACCCACAAGTATGATGACGTAGGCTTGTGTTAGTCACGTGGTTCACGAGTCTCGGAATGGAATACCAGGCGGAGTATCTTATTATACCATGGAGAAAGCTTTTGACTCGAATGAAACCTTGGCTGTTCTAATGTCCTTGAAGCGGTGCCAAGTCAACTGGTGACATGATAGAGATGCTGAGAAGCCTATGAATTGGCGACAATGTCAGTTCAAGTACAAAACCACATATCAAGACCCATACAGATACACCGAGGTGTAAGACAAGATGAAATTATATCCCCGAAACAATTCACCAATCCGCTGGAGGATTGTATTCAAGACCTTACAGTGGGACAGACTGGGCATCATTATTAATTGTGAATATCTCACGCATCTCCGTTTTCTTGACGGCATAGTTATTATGGCCGAATCACTGCAGGATATGGAAAAAATATTTCCAGTCTAAATACGGCCTCGAGGCGTGTTAGACTCGGAAAAACTTGAAAAGACCAAGGTCATGTTCAATCAGCACGTAATTTCTGAGTCAGTCTCCGCCGAACGTGTACACCTGAAAGTAGTTCAGAAAAATGGCAAACATTGCATTTAAGAAGAGCTAACTTTGAGTCTGAAATTACCATGACATAGCATGACAGTTAAACTTGTCCATAGGCTACACGTCACTCAGGGAGCCATGGAAAGGTCTATGCTAGTGACCTCGCTAATGGAAAAGGTCGGAAAGAGATTATCAGCCAAGACTTGCCTGGAAGTGTAGCAAACTGAAGTGACAGTGGGTTGGCCACATTTGTTGTAGAACCGATTTTGTACGACATCGTATCGTACCGGGTTTACCGGGTTCTTGGAGAAGGCAACGACTTAGCAAGCGTAGCACGCGTTAGACGCCCTCCTGCCATATGGACCGATTAATTAAAGAGAGCGGATGGTAGAGACTGGATGGTAAAAACGTGCCTTGTGGCGTGCTCTGTGGGAGGCCTATGTCCAGCTGTATGCTGAAGTGATGTAATTATGAAATCGATTTCTAAACATACTTTACCTAAAAGCTAATTAAAAATAATAAATAATATTTTTTCGGTCAAAATGTAGTGTTGTAGTAAGTTTCCGTTAGTAAAAATAAAATTATTATTTTATTTTGAAATAACACTCCCTTATCATATTTTCATGGACCAACTAAACTGATTTATTTTGAATTAACGCGATAGTTTTGAATAAATAGTACAGTCTATACAGGCATAAAACGAAAAAGAATTAAAAATATCGGGAAGTAACGGCATAAGTCAAAGTGCTTTTTGAAATATTAAATAATTAATAATTAAAATGTTTAATTTTAATATATTTTTTAATGAACAAAATAAAGATATTCCAATCTTTTTTTTGATATATCAATCGAAACTCCAAGGCATATAGTTAATTTTTAAGACGTATTAGAAGTTAAAAATCCATTTTCCCACAAACTTGCTTTTTTGAGTTAGGTCAGTTTAGGATGTCATGTGCGAGTTGACTTACCTCAATCTATTATAGCTCGCAGTCCGATGCCGGTATGTGGCCGATGTAAGTTTCTTGGGTATACCTTGGATTCGCATCTCAACTGGGAACACCACGTGGAAGCACTATGTGGCCGGCTGAGCAGCGCTGTATATGCGCTTCGTCAGCTAAAACCTCTCATCACGCCATCAGCCCTTAAACAGGCTTATTTTGCGTATTTCCACTCACTCATGGCCTACGGTTCTCTTTTGTGGGGAGCCGCATCGAACGCGGATCAAGTTTTAATCATGCAAAAACGAGCAATACGCGTAATTGCCGGCGTAAAACCTTTGCACTCGTGTCGTCAGCTATTTCCTGAGCTTCAAATAATGACCCACTACGGACAATATATCTTTGACGTCATTAATCAGGTCCGCCGAAATTTGTCGGAATTCAAACGTGTCAGTGCGGGATCGAGAACGATACGTCGTACCGGCCGACTCGCTCCCGTCAAGCACCGGATGGCGCTAGCGAGACGGAACCCGCGTGTGATTGGTCCCTCGCTATACGACAAACTGCCTATGGACTTGCAAAGTGAACAATGTGACGAAACATTTCGGTACCGATTAAAGAACCTTTTATTGGAAAAATGTTTTTACTCTGTCCAAGAGTATTTGATTTGTAAATTTTAAATTATTTTTATAATTATTGTACATTTATTTTTATTGACATTGTTATTATATATTTTTACACTGCTTTTTTGATATATGTACTAAGTAATTAATTAATCAAGATTGTACTTTATATTTTATTATTATTGTTTTTTATATTTTTTACTTGACGATCACTATTATGGAGGACATTTATTTTAATAATTGTAATTGAATTTTTAGAACCTGTAATGTGAGATAAATAAACTAAACTAAACTAAACTAAATGATGATGAAATTGATGAAAACATGAGAAACTCAATTTTGGTTTCAGCATTAAATGTGGCCATTTAATTATTTTTCTTGCAGATCAAGTATTAAAATTGCAGACCAAATAATTATCACCACGTAGGAAACTCGGCCCGTACAATACATCGATACTGCGATTCAACCCACGTTCCGCTGATTCACATGATAACCCGTCGGATAGGGTTGATGGTTTCACGAGGTAAACTACCCACATAGTAGATATCTAGGGTATACTTGTGATATTATTTTGTTGTCCCTGTAATGCCGGTACCTATAGAATAGCATCAAAACATATTGTACTGCGCCCGCCAATACACTTACCAAGCGTATGGCAATATTCCCTAAATAAAGAAGGACTGTACTACATTGTGCTGTTGATGATGTTGAAAACAAATGAGAAAATCATCTTTGGTTTTAAAATTATTTGTGGGCATTTTTGTATTTATTCTTGCAGACCAAGTATTAAAATTGCAGACCAAATAATTATCACCACATAGGAAACTCGGCCCGTACAATACATCGATACTGCGATTCCACCCATGTTCCGCTAACAGCTGATTCACATGATAACCCGCCGGATAAGGTTGATGGGTTCACGAGGTAAACTACCCCCATGGTAGATATCTAGGGTATACTTTAATATTATTTTGTGTACCCTGTTATGCCGGTATAGAATAGCATCAAAACATCTTGTACTGCGCCCGCCAATCTGCTTTTCAAGCGTAATATTTATGGCAATCCTATTCCTACTTTCCTACTAATATTATAAAGGTGGATGTTTGTGTGTGTGTTTGTTACGACATCACGCTAAAATGGCTGATAAGATTGACATACAAATTTGCACAAATATAGAAGAGTATCTAGAATAACACATAGGCTACTTTTTACCACGGGAAAATGTCTTATTCCTACGGGATCACGCATATTCCAATATTATTGCAAAGGTGGCGTGACTGAGCTGATTCGCGTTTTAAATGTTTTCGCCGAAAACTAACAGCGACATCTCTTGGCTAGTAATGTTTTTTCCCGCGGAATAATAGGTTGCAGCGGGTGAAACTGCTGACGAGCAGCTAGTATTCACTAAATAAAGAAGGACTGTACTGCATTGTGCCGTTGATGATAATGAAAACATGAGAAAAACATTTTTGGTTTTAACATTATTTGTGGCCATTTCTTTTTGTTGCAGATCAAGTATTAAAATTGCAGACTAAATAATTATCACCACATAGGAAACTCGGCCCGTACAATACATCGATACTGCGATTCCACCCATGTTCGGCTAACAGCTGATTCACATGATAACCCGTCGGATAAGGTTAATGGGTTCACGAGGTAAACTACCCCCATGGTAGATATCTGGGGTCTACTTTTGAAATTATTTTGTTTACCCTATAATTAACATCAAAACAGCTTGTACTGCGCCCGCCAATACACTTATCAAGCGTAGTGTTTATGGCAATATTCTCTAAATAAAGAGCGGGACTGTATTGCATTGTGCTGTTGATGATGATGAAAACATGAGAAAATCATTTTTGGTTTTAACATTATTTGTGACCATTTAATATTTTTTTTTGCAAACCAAGTATTAAAATTGCAGATCAAATAATTATTACCACATAGGAAACTCGGCCCGTACAATACATCGATACTGCGATTCCACCCATGTTCCGCTAACAGCTGATTCACATGATAACCCGTCGGATAGGGTTGATGGGTTCACGGGGTAAACTACCTTCGAGGTGGGTATCTGGAGTAATTTTAGATACCTACCTACCTATACAGCACGTAAAAAAATCAAATGCAAATATTTTAAGGAGTGAACCAGCCCATGAAACTGAACAACTTTTCTTAAGAAACTTATGTCAACTTATGAAAAAAAATTGGACCTTCCATACAAATTGACTCGGTCGGCTGGTACATTTTGTATGGGAAGTCCCAATTTTTTTGTCATATTTGACATTATGTTCCCTGGGGAAAGTGGTTCAGTTTCATGGGCTGGTTCACCCCTAAAAATATTTGCAGTTGATATTTTTTACACTTTATATAGGGTAAAATTTGAAAAGTGTACACTCAAACCCGGCTGGTATAGGGAACAACTATCACCAAGGAAAATATGTCAAAATTAGAAAAATAAATGGTACCTCCGATACAAAATTCTGATCAGCTGATTTCAGTTAACAGAAGGACAAATGTTTTTCATATTTCGATTTGTTTTCCTAAGGTTCTGACTGCACAGCGAATTTTATTCGCGTGTCGCGATTTTTATCACGCGTAATATTTTGTTATGTATGAAAAAATAAGCGGCATTTTTTCCATCGGTGCGGTAACTTGCATTTAGATTCTGAATGTTACAAAAACACGAGACAAAATTCGCACTAAATAGAATCGCTGTGCATATGCTGAACAACTTTTCTCAGTGCGCATTCTAGAATGATAGACAATACAAAATTATATTTTGTTCCTTTTTCATTCTCTTAAAAATTTGTGTAAGACAGCATGGAGGCAAAACTACACCATGTAAACAAACAATCGTGTCGGATGAAGCTGTTAAAATTATTGGGATTGAACACCACTTCAGCAACGTTCGTTTTATCTTTAATTTCTTTGAGATTGATCAAATATTATGAGTATAGTAAGAAATGAAATACTTCAGATAAGTAAGTACTTTTAATAAATTGAAATTCAACCCTTTGATATTGATTTCATCTTTTGATAGCCAACAGTTGCAAATTATTTTAATATTTCAATTTTAAACATGAAAATGTAGCTCATTTTAACGGTTAGGAAGGTCACCGCTTTGGCGGGCATATTTTGCATACCACTGTCACAAAGTACGTATTAGCGGGCGGCCAATAAAGAGATACGGCTAGAAGGTAACGTCACTACACTCACACACACATAACGCCGTCGTTTACGCGTGAAACCATAAGAATAAATAATAACACTACCGTGTAGAAATGAAACTCCTTTGTCTGGGCCAGAAAAGCCGCGCTTTAAATACCTACTTCCCCCCTCAGCCCGTAACGCCCCGCGCGCTCCCGCACTTTAAGCCAGGGCTATCACGTGCTAATAGTTTTATTCCAAACTAGCGGCTCGCCAAGCACTTGCATGACTTTCGGTGTAGTATTTTTACACACCTACGCGCCATAGGATGAAAAATCGTGCAAATGCAATTATTTAAAAAAAAATTGCGATGGATACGAATTTGTTTGTTACCATAATCAGCTAACAATAACTTAACTTAGACACCTACCTAAGGTAGGTTTGTCGGGTTAAAAAACTGAAACTATGTAGTAGGTACCGATGTAAGTATAATAGGAGAACACAAAACCAATACGTACCTATTAAGAATGGTAGGTACCTATTTACTGTACCTATAACCTTTGCTTCTCTTTAGGCAAATTAAAAAAATAAGATGGAGAGTCATCCTCGCATCACTTTTACAGCCATAAGCAAAGCACCATAGTCATTCATAAAGGCTAAACATTTCCGAAAAAAACAAAATTTGACCCGCGCGACGAACGCTTACGCGGGGAATCGCACTCCCGACCGAATTGCTCGCTCTGCGAGCGCCAGACGGTAGGCAAATATAATGACCTTGAGCGCGTCTGGAGCGGGAGTGTCGTCTCTAGGTGTGTTTACTCTTATGGCGAAACTAAATCACCTCAAACCGGCTAATAGTTGACAGTCAACAGCTTTTGGTTCGGGCTGCAAAATGACGACTCGCAAGTGTAAATATTTTTATCTACACTTCATACATAATGTTCCTATTACAAATTGGAAAGCAAATGTATAAGCAACTGCTTTACAGCCATTCAGCCTTTTAAAAAAATGTCGATAACATAAAGTAAAATGTCGATGTCATAAAGTACTTTTTTCTGACTTTATGATATCGACATTTAGCAGTAAGATAATAAAAAAAACAAATGTCACGACACAATCAAAGAATGGGACGACACTTGAAATTATGAGGACTTATTTATTATTAAATCTTTGCTTCAAATCATTTTCCGAATTAAAATTTACCGATTAATGCTTTTTAATTTTAAAAGTTGTTCCGTTTTTATGAGCTTCCATTTTAACGTTTAGTTAAAAAGTTACTTATGTATAAAAGTCGTTCAGTTGTTGGTTCAGTAGATAATGCTTGCAATCGCCATAGTGAAGTGCGGAGGTATGAATTATTTTTCATAGTTTTTCTTGTAAAGTGTAGATAAAATAGTGTATGCAATTGCAATATAATTAGGCTTTAGAATGCTCGTGTCAAACTAGCTAAAGCCTCTTATTATAAGGCAAATGCATAAACTACTATTGTATTGTTAGTGTGTTATATTATAGGTGTAAGTGTGATATAATGTAAGTAATGTAGCTTAGTATGATACCTCATATCAAAAATTTAGAAATAAAATGTAGCAACTCTAGGGTATAGGTATAAATGATTGGAAAAAGGGGCGAGCTGTCCTTCTGTAAATTCTCTATTCTTTGATGCCACTGTATAGTTCTATACCTACTATGTAGGTAAAAACTGTGGTCATGTCGTAATGCCTAGGTTATTCCTGTCACCGCATTTCGTGAATACTTTATTTGTGAACAAAAATTACACAACAAGTACTTACTTTGCGTGTATTATTTCAACTTCATTTGAAAATACATTTTGAAGAGAATTAAAAAGACATTCCAAATATGAGAAAAAAAAGTATCAGGAAAAAGTAGTTTTTTTTTTTTAATAATATATTTATTTTTATTTTTCTTATTGGCTTTCATTTACCTACAACTTTTTGAGGTAAATTCCAAAGATAATATACATTGAATCCTTAACATCTGGGCTGAGTACAGGCCTACCACCAATGCAGCTCTAGGACCAATTTCATAAAATACCTTCTACAAAGTATCTCTTAACGAGTCATCCTGTAGCCTCCAATAAAAAAAAAGTAAATATTAACCCTGTAGTATCCGGGTCGAGTATGAATGCAACTCACTTACAACTTGCAATCGAAATCCATCATAACAAGGTAAGTAATTAACACTTACGGTTCTAGTGCGACCTAGTGCTCCACTTAGGCGAGTCTCATACTCAATGCGTGGTTGCTGCGCATTTTTAGTGCAGCCATAAATTAGGGAAACAGCAGGCGGGGCGCATAGATGGCTCAATCAGTACTAGCGACGATTTTGACGCTTACTGACTTTAACTGGAAATAACCGGAATCTCAGGGGAAGTCAAGGTAACTAAGAAAGTGGTTGACACGAATGTCATATTCTTTGGATTTAAAATTGGCTCAGAATCATACGTTCTTTGTCAGATTTTGCTGTTTTGATGTTATTGTATGTAACAAGTGCCAATTGCGAAAATCTGTAATAGGGCCGAGTGAACCTTCTGTGTGGTGCAGCTCTGAGTAAGATTGTGTGCTGCAAAGCGTTGTTGTATGCGCATACCGGTCAGCGTGTAGAGTTCACTTTACTCCAAGCGATGCAGACGAAGTAAGTGAACTTTGCACGAGTCCTCGCACTGCAGGTCCAAGCGGATAAAACGTGACACGCAGCGAACGTACTAACGCATGCGTCTGTCAAATTCATTTCAAATTCCCCATACTGAAAACCGACGTTAAAACAACACAACGTAGAAACTTGCATCAACGGATTCATCTGTCAAACAACAAAAGTTTCTGCGTTGCGTTGCACTAAAATACGCAGCAGTAGACGTTGAGTGTGGGCTCAGTTAGCAATTCCAGAGCAGATAAAAACACCTCGCCGCAGATTTCAATCGAACGAACAAGTTTTCCGTAGTTTGTAATAGGGATGTGAGTTGAAGTAAGTACTGTGAATAGGGATATGAGTTGTTGAATCGAAATAGGTGAATCGCACACGGACGGAATATTATAGCAGTCAGTACCAGCTATTACAGAAATGACAATCTTTGACAGCCGCAATTTTATCGTGTGACGTGTGCCACTATTATGAAATTCGGCGTTTGTTTAGTATTTCTTACCGGAAGATCATGCGGTGCGGGACCACCGAAAAGTGTGTAGGTGTGTTTTTTTATTTGGACCTGTATTAGCTACCTACCACATCCCTAGTTTGTTACTCTTACTTATTTCCTGTATCAAACTGTGTGCTCCGTTCAGTTTTTGCATTTGTTTCTTTAGTTTTTCAACACCAGTTCGGAATTTTCAACCGATTTGAAGTTGTTTCGCGGAATTCAATGCAAGAAACATTTTTGTTGTTTTGCAGTTTCAATGCTCTAGGTTTTCAAAAAGAAAACCTACTTATTTGTCTGATAGTGCTAAATAAGTACTTTTAAAGAAGAGGTTAAGCTTTGTAAAAAGGAACACAAGAATATAGTTACTATATTGGTACCTGATTAGAATTCATCTACCGACCTATTAGGTATATAGATAACCTACATACCTGAAAATTAATATTAGTTCGCATTACATAATAATGACAACCTTAAACTAATTATTAAACTATAGGTAGGTACGTGTATTGTATTTTGTATGTATTTGAACTCCATGGTGAAATATAAAATTATTTTATGAAAAATAGATTTCCAAATTAATCAAGCATTCAAACTATGTCAAAGACACGCTCAACGGAAAACTAAGTAACGAAGTGAAAAAAGGCACTGGAATTTCGAACTCACAAAGTAAAAATAAAGTACTCGAAACCTGAGCCTAGTTACCGATTTCCAACGAAAGATTTTCGAACATTGATTTTTCGCTCTCGGGACTACTCGGAAGGCGTGATTAGACTTACGATTGTTCGCAGACATTAATTGGGCAGTAAAATATTTAGCGAAAGCAATAAAGTCTAAGTAGGTGGCAACAATTTGCTGCTCCTCAAGGCTGGTATTGGTATTGCTAAGGGATTAAGGAATGGGGCGACCAGCGTGTCTTATTGTACAAGTTTTATAATCTGTTGTTGTTTTATCATGATAATGACACAATACTAAGTACATAATTAAGCTATTTTAAAACATTAAACGGAAGTCAAGCTATTTCAAAAGCTCATCTGATATTTTGTTATTTTGCAATATAAATTCTGATAAATTAAATTCATTGAAGATTTTGAGACTCATTTTACACGATGAAATGCCAATATGTACCTAATGCTGTTTAATAAATAAATACAAACACATTTCACGCCTTTATCCTTTGCGGAATAGACATAGCGTAAACGACAGTAAAAAAAGGCTAAATACTGTATTTCGCTATAGCGAAAGGTTGTCAGCCTGTCGCCTAAAATTGAAACACATTAACTTTCAAAATTCCTGGGAAAGTTGGAGGTGATGCTATTCCAAGCCAGCACCACACGGCACTGTGCTGTTGATGAAGGGGGCTAAATATTATCTACACCACAGCTCATTAGTAAGTGACAGACAATACACTTCTACGCATATGATGACGCAGAAGAAGAGGAAGGCCTAAAAAAGTTTGGATGGATTGTATAAAAGACGATATGAAAAATAAAGGCGTAAGTGAGGATTTGACTGCTGATAGAGATAAATGGAAGAAAAAGACATGTTGCGCCGACCCCAAATAAATTGGGATAAGGGCAGGCAGATGATGATGATGAGTTCAATTTATCCATTGTATCTATAGAACATCCTCTATTCAAAATGCAACAGCGCCTTCAATTTTAAACGAAGCAAAACGATGGCAAGCTACTTTGCTTTCATAGCACGTGCAGAATACCTAGGGATGTTAAAATGCCTACAAAACTGAACCGCTCTAGTGTACAGAGACTGCAAAGTGTACCTACTTCGCCAGAAAATCCACCTACCCATTAAAGAGACCAACCTAAACATGGTTTTTCCTACAAACTCTTTTAGTTTTTACCTCGGCTGAATATCTTTCGAATTTGGTCAGCCGCATGGTAGTGGTGTGGTGATACCACCTACATTAGCATTTCAGGCGGCCGGTCATAAAACATTGCCAAATCCTTTTCAAACATGACTTTGTGCCCGCACAAAACATGTTGCGCTGACGCCAACTGACCTATGTTCCTTGGGGAAAGTTGTTCAGTTTCAATGACAGAACACACCCCTAACGGATCCGCCAATAATAAAATTACACCCTATATAGTTGAAGAACGACAATTTATGAACTCTCATCTCAAAATCTAGGAATGTTGCATCACTAGAGTGCCGTCATCCGAATAGGCCATATTTGACGTCTGTCAAACCCATACTAGGAAACATGTCAACAAAGAAAAATAGACCTTATGTCATAGCATTAATATGATTTTGACAGACGTCAAATATGGCCTATTCGGATGACGGTACTCTACGCTGCTTGGTGGACCACAATATTTGTCGTTATATAGAAAGCTGTCATTTGATAATAGATATTACTTAAGTGTTCTTCTTCTAATATTCTATTCTCGCGTGGGATACTATCTATTACTTTAAGAGTTCTTATTCTACAATTCTATACTCGCGTGGGATACTAGGTCGATGAAAGACCCGATGAACCCTAGTCGTAGAATGACGCATCACTACGTTGCATGGAGACTACAATACCTGGTCGTTAGAAAGCTGTAATGGTCGGAAATTACCTGAACGGTGATTTATAACTTGCTTTGTGGCTTACAAGGTGGACGGCTGTGGATATTGGATAGCGATCTCTTTGTTGGTGGAATACAGTCTTTCATACTATATCTGAGAAAACGACAGTACGAATTCCTTAGGGTTGTAGGTATCTAGTGCACATATTAAGGCGAGAAACACAAGTAAAGTCCGTTTGTTCGTTTGCTATATAACGCATGCGTTGGGACAATACGAATTTGGGTGAATGAACTTTTTCTTGTATCGCCGTATTTTTGGAATAACTCTTAAGTTTGTCGATATTTGTAAGTGTTTATAAGTTTGTTTAATTGCTAGTTAAACAGTCGATACAAATGAAGTAAAAAAAAAAATTGCATCTTAAAATTATTTATTTGCATAAAGTCGGTTACCCAGGAGACAATACCATATTTTCATACAAATCTGGGGACAACCTGTGTCCCCTGGTAAACCGCTACAAAATTGGTAAAAACAGAAATAAATATAAAATTCCTCTAGTGCAAAAGTAATTATAGATATCTTATTTATTTATGTATCTATGTTATCATATCTAGACTTATTGTGTGGTTCAGAAACAAGTCTTAATTGGTGAAAAGTCAGAAATCGCGTTACAAAAAAAAGTTGATTCACCCATTTCGACTTTGTTCTCCTACAAATATGGCCTATGTCAAATTGTTCGACAATGCAGCGTTGTGAGATAATTTTGCGCTAGCGGATAAGTCTGTCACACCATTTGAGATAAACCGTATTTGCATGAAAATAAGATAGAAATCGTATTTTTCAAACAAACTAAGATTTAGAAAAAGTAAAAAGTAAAGGACTTCGAGAAGAGAGAATAAAATACGTATAGGTACTTGAAGTGCAAAAACAAAACTCCTGAGTGGCAGTCGCTTATCTCATCTTTTCAGCAGCAGTAA
The DNA here is from genome assembly GCA_024500475.1 of Phthorimaea operculella. Lineage (NCBI taxonomy): Eukaryota > Metazoa > Arthropoda > Insecta > Lepidoptera > Gelechiidae > Phthorimaea > Phthorimaea operculella. The sequence continues at coordinate 54,758 of JANFCV010000269.1, read as the reverse complement.
AGTATTTTACTGATTACAAACAAATATTTTATTTTTTCAGAACAACCTACCGATTGGCGCGAGGGTATCACCTTTGAAAACACTGTTAGAAAATCAAAACCTAAATAATGTGATAATTCCTCATATAAATCTTTGTTTTGGCACGATATCAGTATCTTTACTAGAGCAACCAGCTTTGTTAATGAAATTACGGCATTTTACGTAGCATGGCTATACGAGCCTATAAATTATAATTATGAATGTAGGTTTCCATGAAGCGGGACAATTTTAGAGTTTGTTCGAGGAAATAACCTACGTTTTAATAGGTATTTATGACAATGCTTTGAAAATTAATAAACTGACGTCGTAATTAATTATTGTTTGTTTGATACCAGAAAAAGTACTGAGAGACCGTAGTAAGAGCGTAAGCAAGGGTCATAATGTTACGAGTTCAAATTTTACACATACTTATAAAAGGTAAATTTTATGAATCAAGTTCTATTTTTTTCAGAAAAGACCTAAGATGAAGACGTGTTAGGCCTTAGCTACACACATTAGAAGTGGACATGAATATTTATTTTTTGCATCGATGACAGATGGGCATTTCTACAGAAACAGTATTTTTTTTGTCTGGCTTCATAAATCGCCTTTCAAGACTAGATAAAAATTCAAAAAAAATTACACATACTCCCTTATGCATATACTTGTTGGAGAACATAAAATTTTTTCCGTAGTTATATTCGTTTTTACAAAAATAATTTTTGAAGTAAAAAAATTGGTGAAATTTCGTTAGTTTACCCCTATCCCGTTGCCGAAATTAAATGAATTTTGTTTTGTAAAATAATAAATCGCACAGTTTTCTTTGATGTTTTACTGTTCACATATAGAGAGAAATATAGTGAAGAGGTGTAGCTCATGAAAAATTCATTAAATGTATATTTAGATATCCTTTTAGATATTCAAATATTTGTCCCACACGTTAGCTTTTTTTAGTGTTTCTAATATTACTTTGAATATTTCATGACATATTTACAATTTGCATGTTGTCAATAGATTCACGTAAACTAGGCATTGTTCCCATGAGGTCTAATTGAGTAAAATTGCGTAAATTCACAAATTTTTACGATTTTCAATAGATTGAATATGATGCCGATTTTTGGTGCAGGGTGTTTTCTCAACTCCGGATCGTCAATATTTTCTAAACTATTTATGTTTAGGAGTTTATTCTTTGCCTAAATATAGTTCGCCTGAATATAAATACAGAGGTCTTAATACGTTTGTCTCAAGTTAAAAAGAAAATGAGATTTTCCTGGTAGTACAACATTTTCTCAACTCCGTAACTTCAACTCCGTGTACATTTTGTACTCGGAGTTGAGAAAATTGCACACGGAGTTGAGACTTTAAAACTTAATTAAAGTTTTTTTAGCACTTGTTATTCTAACAACGGTTTATATAGTATAAATAATGCACTGGAATATATATTTGCCGTTTTCTGATAGTTAACTTCACGATTTTGCATAATCTACTTTAAATTAACAAAACAGCAAAAACAATTAACCAAGTGTTTGCAAATATGCTATTTGTAACTTGGCATGATTTTTTGGTTCCTTTTCTTTACTTTCAATATTTTTTTTACTTGATATTTCTGTGAAAACCCTGAAAAAATTAACAGAATTTCGAAAATTCTCAACTCCGTGACCAATTTTCTCAACTCCGTGACCATACAAATTCTAAATCTGGTTCTCGTAAAGCAATTAGTGCCAAATTAGCAACATTTCATCAAACACATTTTTTGACAATTTTTCATTCTTGTTTACACCAGAAAAGGTGATAAAAAAAATTGTTCACGGAGTTGAGAAAATTTCACCATAGCTGTAGAAGTGCCCAGATAAGGCGTTACCTTGCGCGACGTCACATACAATTAAAAAAGTGCACTTTCTGTTTTCTTTTTTCGATTTTTTGGAAATGTTTTACTGACTATGTGAACTTAGTTTCGATTTTTTTGAAATTTTCACATTTGCAGCAATAATTTTCACTTTTCTAGATGCAGCAACACAAGAAAATCTAAACAGAATTGTCCATGAGTTAGCGGGAGAGACTGTACAATCCAATACCTTATGCCAATACGTCATTGGGCCGGCATGGTTAGATATAAATATGAAACCTATTAACGAAAACTTTCCTCAAACCTACACAACGACGAAAATAACAAAGCTAATTCAAGAATAGCTTCCTATGTAACAACTATAAGGGTGGGTATAAATCAGGGGGCGCCAATTTCCTGAACTAGAAAGAAACGTAAACGTCTCTGTCGCAACAGCAATTAACAGTTACCTACTAGAGATGTACCCACTATGGTTTTAACGGACTAGTCGACTACCTCTCTCTCGCTTTTTGTGTGGGACATTGAGTCGTCCAACGAACTGATGAACCCTAGTGTCAGAGTTTTTCAACCGCCTACTACAAATAGCAGACCTCTGATATGGTTGTTTAACGACCGCCGTCCAAGCAATCATAGACAGTGAAATCGGCACCGACCAAATCGCGTAACCTTCTAGCTTTTCATACAATAAGGTGGTTCAGCCTGCAATGTCCTAACCAGATTGGAAAAGAAATGATAAAAAAATCACATAGTAACAAATATCAACTTTGTGAGTGACCCACCAAGAATTGAACCCAGAACTTTCTGTGTCGCAGGCAGTCAAACTATCACTGCGCAGCACTAGCTGCCAACGTAATATGACTGACAAGTCCGACTTTTCACCGACTACGAAACTTGCAAATTTTCCCGGCTATTGCTGATGTGATTATAACTTCGGCGACATATTTTAGGAGTAATCGTTGCGCGAGTTTTAAGCCTTGTCTACCAATAAACAGTCAACATAATATTTTCCAGTGTTTAAATTGTTGTTGTAAAATTAATATTTTTGAATAGACTTTAACAGTTTGTCAGCTTGTCGCCTAAAATTGCAATACTCACCTATACACATCAACTCACACGACGACACATACAGAAAAGATATGGATGGCGTGATGGTATTCTAAGCCGGCACCGCAAGGTATACGTCGATAATTTTTTTATCAAAATTCACTATCAGCTGACTAGATTCGTTACAGCAACTATTAATGTGTGAAAGTAATCGCAAGTGCTTAAAAAGTTATAGTTAGCTATCAACTAGTCACTGACTGCAAATATTACCAGCTAGTCGGTTTTTCCGACTAATCACTGCAACTCTAACACTTACCAAACTAATTCAGACTCTAGTGGTTCATCAATGGTTTAATAGCTGGAAGTTTAATTGTTTTGAAACTCCATTCGGCCGCCCTTGAAATGAATTATGGTACAAAATACAAATTTATACCTTACTAGCGGCCCGTTAGCGGTTTCACCCGCTGCAATTTATTTTCCCTGCGGAGAAAAGGCATTTTCCTGGCATGTAGGTAATAGAGATATACCTTCAACTTGAATCACCCTATCTAATTAGAAAAACCGCATCGAAATTGCATTGCGTGGTTTAGAAAGAGTTAGCGAACTTCACGACAGACAAAGATAGACGCAAAAAGCGACATCAATTTTTCTAAACTATAATATTGATTAGTGGTAAATTTTGTGACAGAGTAAGGTATTTTTCAGAGGTAAAAAGTACGCTACTGAACAACTCGACCCTTAGCCCTCAATCTACGTAACCTACTTTAATTATCACAGAGATATAACAATCTACCCTTTATCCAAGACCTCAGTTGGACGATAGGCGGTTCTCACACACAGGCCGTATGATGGCGGATTTAGAGCAGATTTGGATTTAGAATTGTACGCTCAGACTAAGTGCGGGTGGTCTGCGCTGATTAATAGAAGACACCTACGTTCATCAATTCACTGTGTTTTTATTTACTGTACTGTCAAACGTTAGCAGTTGTTCCACAGATACCTACGTCAAATGTATGAAAAGTAAGAAAGTACCTCATAGAGGTTTAATAGTGTTGGCACTGGCGTTTTGCTACATGGACAGAGAGGTTGTGTTCTTACTACTGCCGCTCGTTCTAATTTTTAAGCGCAATTTATAGCTCGCTATACCTATGCTCAATGGTCATTAGTATCTTGCCGGAATGAACCGCAAACGCAATACCATTTGGTAAATGTGCGATTCTATTCAGTATGGCGATAAGCAGGGCTGTCCAATTACCCCTAATGTTCTCAACTAAAGTTTCGTATTTCTATTAGCGTAATCACCCCTTTATTTAGACAAATAGGTTAGCATTGGGGTCACACTGTGTAACATTCTGTATTTATTAAAAAGCTTAATTTTGTTCGTTGTGGCTATGGTCTATCACAAGGGTTCAAACAATCAATAAAAGTCACGGTTTATTCATATGTATAGGTACGAAATATTGAATCTTATTCACATTCCATGCATGTGTGAAAAATTCAGTTGCATAAAAGTATAAGTTAAAGTATTTTTAATAAGTACTTCAAACACGATATCCAATATTTTTCACGCTTGTTATCATATCATCATCTAGTATAATATTTCTTACGTATATTTAATTTCAGCGACGAGTGCAGTGACGTATTTTAGCAAGTACCTATTTACCAAGGATTATTAGTTTTTTGATTGCAGATATACTTGAGACAGCCACTAGCTGCCTTCGCCGCCGAATGACAGTTGTATGGCGCTCCCTTTCCCACTTGATGTTAAACTCAAGTGAGAAGGAGATCGCCATACAACTGTCATTTGGCAGCAAATGCAGTCAGTAGCCGTTTCAAATACTTACAGCTTTTTTATTGAAATCCTGAATTTTGTTGCTCTACAGCAATGGATAATGTACCTTCCTTTCCTATAAAGGATTAAATTTAGTGAATAGATTTTCGTATTTTCGCAGAGACAATCTAATTTACATAGAATTCGGTTTGCGTAATGGATACAGCGATTTTGATCAATCGGAATCACAACGTTACCTACTTATTGCCAAGCCACGAAACATGAAAGTAAAGTCTTACCTATTTTAAAATATTGCTTTTAATTTTTTTTTTTAATTGTACGAGTTACATTTCAATTAAATTACGTCTCAAAAACTTCCCTTTTCAAATCATACATTTATCGACAATAACATTAAAATGAATTTGTTTCAGAGATACATCCCCTGAATTTAAAAAACTTATTCTACAATACTCAAACTCATTCTACATTTGGGTCTATATGATCTTGTCTTCACACGAAATTTGATGTTATTTGGTATAAAACTGATGAAACGACTAAAACTTATTCAGGGGTAACATATAGATGGACAGACTTGACGAAATGATTTACCTAGACTACGAAACCCTAAAAAGATAAGTGCATCCCGATCAATAGATAGGTAAGTATATTCAAATCTTCTGGCCCTACTTTAGCCTTTGGATGTAAAGCAGCGATAATGGTGCTCCGGTCGATTTGAAGGGTCCTTGTGACCTCTAGAGGCCCATAAAATATGTAGGCGGATTTCGCAGGTTCATTTATATGGAAACCAATTCAAAAATATTCATTTCTATGTTGGTTACGCTTGAAATGTATTTTTAGGAAAGTACTTTCCTTGAATAGCGTTCTTTTATTTTTCTAGATTGCAAAAGCACTGGATAATTATTCATTCAGTTTTTGATAGCAGGCAAGCAAATGATAGCCTGTCGCAAGTAGATGTTGATACGACTTCATGTGCGATGATCAAAATCAAAATATACGGTGCACTTAGGGTAAAGTACGGATAGATGCGCCGATGGGATAGTTGCGCAGGTTTCGAAAACACTATGTTTTAGTGAATTTCAGCACTACTGCTTATTAAAACATAGTAGTCTTCGACCTGAAACCTCAAGTACCACATAAAGGTGGGCTTAAAAACCAAGCGACAGCGACAACGACGCGCGTCGTTGCCGCTGTCAAATGACTGGTTTGTATGGGGAACCAGAAAAACCGAGCGACGGCGTCGTTGCGGCGCGCCACGACGCCGTCACGTTGACAGCGCGCTGAGAAGCTTAGAGTTTGTATGGGATGCGGTCGGGTTTTTCTACAAGACCGCAGCGACAACGACGCCGTCAAAATTTGACGGCGACAACGACGCGCGTCGTTGTCGCGTCGCTTGGTTTTTAAGCCTATCTTTAATTATTGGACTACTTGTACAATTTACGTCAGTTTTAGCAAAAATCTTCGGTAGCGTGGTCAAACCGGGCGTCGAAATTATTTTGGCAAATTCTGTTTTTCGGGTATTTTTCGTACGCTTGCAGAATCGCTCACATTTTTATTTCCCCATATGCACTACAGTTTAAAGTACTTGACCATTTATAAAATAAGTATTTAATCAAATTAATTTTAAATTGGTTTGATTTAAATGAAGTACCAATTTCATAGAAAGTCACCTAGGTAATCTTCGAAGCGCAAGTATCCCCCCACGATTTTTTAGAGCTGCACAACAGCGCAACACGTGCGGGTGCGTGAGTTGCGCGACTATCCCTTTTTCAAGAGGTCAAATATAACTGGATTTAAAACAAAACAATAAAAGTTAAAGTCATGAATTAGGCCTTTAATGAAAGATTAAAGATCAATCCTCTAAGATGTAAAGATAATTTTGTAAATAAGTTCTTAATTATTGAGTTATAGAGCATTTTCCAAAAGGTGGTGCGCATCTCTCCGTACTTTACTATTATAAGATTTTTTTAGTACCTTTTTAAATTGGGAATCTAAATTTTGAAATGGATTCAAGCTATCAGGAATTTTTGTATATTATCAGCTCTAAATGAACCATTAAATTATACTTTCTTACTTTTTTGCTTAATCAGGTCAAATACGTGCACCAATCTCTTGACACCAACCGCATAAGTTATTGTTCAATCACTAAACTTCTACATCAATGAGTTCCTATCACGCTATGAAAGATAGAGAGGAAGCGATACAGTGTAACCCGTTTGTAAGAGTGAAATAACAGCAGAATCAAGGGTTAAACCACAAAAAAGAGAGTTTACAGACAGTTCACTCAACCCTATTCAGGATTTTTGCGATTGTCAACGAATGACAAACTTAATGACAAACTTAGCTAGGGTTGCTACTGTCAACAATCTCAAAGTATAAACATAAAATCTGATACATAAACGTCATATCAATTTTAATCCAAGAATTATGACGTTCGCGGCAACCAACTTCTTACTTACCTTGACTTCCCCTGAGATTCTTTTGCTTTTATTTTCCTGTGATTGCTTACCTTAAAGTAGGGAAATAATGACGAGCATAAAACAATTGTCTTTTTTGCTAAACATAACTATTGCAGTCACCTCAGTATCAATAATGCCTATTTTGATAGTCATAACAAACATGCATCCCGCACTAGGTGCGACAGAAAAGTATGAAAATTAAAAGAAGTGGGGAACTAAAGATAAGAGATTGGCTTTTGCAATAGGTAGCTATTGCAAAAGCCAATCTCTTATCTTTATCTCAAACGAAACTGATAAGCTGATGACCTATATCGAGTAATTTATACGCAAGTCATAAAATTGAGCAACAAGCAAGAGCAAAAAGGACCAAGGACACTCAATTGTTTTGGCGATGCCGTGCACATCAACCTACTCATTAAAAGGATCAATATACACTGGAAATTCTTACTTAATGTAAGCAAAACCAGTCTAAGTTGATCCCTTAAATTGTTTTGAAGATGCTGTTACAAGTCTCGTGTACATTTCACTTATCTCTTGCGCAGAGCAGTGTGTACACATTCTCACGGTGTGTGGTAAAAGACACGAGTGAAAAGCGGAAAAAATAAATGGTTTTTCGAGAATGAGTGACAGTGTTTTGAAAAACATCCATTACAAAACTAATCATAATACAGTTACGACTACCTTGTGCAGCATTATTTGCATTGATGTCTTGTATCGTAAGGGGTATTTTTAGTTTGCCATAAAAAAGTAAATTGGATGTGATAGAAAGGTAACCCCAGTAAGCAAGTACCTATTCTAAAAACTAGTTTTTTTTGTAAGACGGTAGGTATATTCTAGAAACTGTTTCAATGCAGGCGTCCGTGTAAAAATACCTTTTTTCGCCAACTCCTTTTTAGAAAAACAGTACGCGTTATAAAAAGACATTTCTAATCAAATCTACCGCCTTAAGTTAATGAATTATCCCACACATTCTTCACCACTTATCTCAGATTAATAATAAAGGCCACTACAGAGACTTAAACCGTAGAGTGCAGTTTTTTCAGGAAACAATTTTACGAAGAAAATAAGAATATAAATTGTTTGTTGTTTTCTTATTGTGTTGTGGTTTGACTTCTGGAGAATGAAGATTCCTTGCATCATACCTGGATGTTCTTATTGGGTAAGTATTACTATAATTTTTTGACATAATTTTCAAACTGCATTTTTATCGTTTTTGTGCTAAATTTAAATATTATGTTCTAACAAATGGTCAGGCAGGATAAAAACTCAAAAGTAACAAGGACAACATGATAATACATACATATGACACGCTTATATCGCTTGCGGGCTAGGCAGAGCGTTAACGGCTGTAAAAACGGTTACTTACACCACGTCCGACAAAAGGTTGAATTTTGAGAGTCATTCAGATACGAGCAAAACATGGGGTAATGCTATTCTAAATATGCATTGCACGGCACCTTACAGTTTTAAAAAATAACTTTTATACTATGTACTTAGGTATGCAAAGAATATCTACGATTAAAATAAAAAATACTTACCTACTAATCATCATTTTTATAACTGTCGTAAAAATGTTATCAATTATTCGTATTTATGTAATGTTTTAGGTAATACATGACAAATTGTGTAGATTACAGTATGTCCGGAATAGATAGATAGTCACCTTTAATCTAACAGGTATTTCAGTTATCTGTGAAATTAGATGTCGCTTACGTACGTACTCAACTATGTGACTGGGCTTGTATGGAAATTAAGTTTGCAGTTAATAATATGCATGAGTTCTGTGTACAAAACTCGCTCGAGAACTTTTAAGATTTGGAAAATGGATAATATGTATAAATATGACATTCAAGATTATCTACCTCATAGATTGTCATCAATCATTTACAAGTTGATAACAAATTAACCTTCTCCTAAGTTTACTTATATGTTGTTTTGTCACTTAACTCCCCAATCATAATGTTTTTAACTAAGTTAGGTAAACGAACAGTAGAATTTTGATCAAATTTTCGTAGGCACAGCACATCTAACAAAGTTCTCATGTAACATTACAAAAACAAGTAAAAAGCACTTACTCACTAGCGATGTTATTTGAACTGTGCATAATCGATGTTTATGCATGGCCACAATTGCAAATATTTATCCTTTTTAGGGATGCGCAGTAAAAATTGCTCTTATTTTTTTTGTTAAAGTAATTAATTCTGTCAACGCTCTTTATTATGTTATTCAGATAATCATAATAAGTCTATTACATATTCATAATGTCTTACTTCCATTTTATTTTCAATTGTTATCTTCTCATAACATCACGAGTAGGTACCTATTTACGTTTCAATAGATACAACCAGAAATTGCATATCTAGTCAATACATAGTATAAAGTAAAGTCCCTTCCCGTGTCTGTATGTATGTTTCCTTATATCTTTAAAATCCCTCAACGGATTTTGATGAGGTTTTTTTAGTATATAGAGTAAGTTAAGGGGCAGGTTTTTAAATATTCTTTACCTCAAATTTTAACCCCCAAAGGGGTAAAAAGGGGGTTAATAATTTGTATGGAAAATCATTATTTTTCAATGCGATCTGTTTAAAAAATTGTGATTAGATCAAAGAGCTAAAATAATTAAACACGTGTTTCAGGGATTTTCGATTTTTAACCCCTAAAGGGGTAAAAAAGGGGTTAAAATTTTGTTAAGGAAATCTTTATTTTAATATGCGATCTGTTTCAATATTTGCGATTAGATTAGAAAGCTAAAAAAAGGAAATACGTGTTTCAGGGATTTTTGATTTTTAACCCCTAAAGGGGTAAAAAGGGGGTTAAAAGTGTGTATGGAAAATCTGTATTTTAATATGCAATCTGTTTCAAAATTTGCGATTAGATAAAAAAAGGAAATACGTGTTTCAGGGATTTTCGTTTTTTGATCCCTAAAGGGGTAAAAGATGGGTTGCAGCGGGTGAAACCGCTGACGGGCAGCTAGTTAAGGTATATATCTATCATAAAGTGCCCTATGACAGACTATAGTTATGTATTAGCTGTTTTATGAATTATTATTTGTACGTATGTAAGCAGTGTCATTGCCGGCTCCGAATAGCGTTGTTACCCCATTTCTACCTTCGGTGTCATAAAAAGCGACTAATGTATGGATCGAGGGAATGGGCAACAGGAGTTCTTAATACAGCATTCTACCAATTCGTTCGTTAACAGCCGATGTGGCGGAGTGGTTAGTACGACTGCCTCCGACGCAGAAGGTTCCGGGTTCAATTCCCGGTGGGATCACTCACAAAGTTGATATTTATCACTTTGTGAATTTGATCCCAGTCTGGTAAGGACATTGCAGGCTGAACCACCTGATTGTCCGAAAAGCAAAATGATTCCGTGCTTCGGATGGGCACGTTAAGCCGTCGGTCCCGGTTGCTGTCTATGATGGCGATCGTTACACAACCATGTCAGAGGCCTTCTACTTGTAGTAGGCGGTTGAAAAACTCTGACACCAGGGTTCATCGGGTCGTTGGACGACTTGGTGTCCCACACGAAGAGAGAGACCAATTCGTCTGCCAAGCGTGGTAGCGTGGTAAATTAAATAGGTTCTCCAAGGCAGTTGCAAGAAGTACCAACAGTCGTTAGTTCCTTAATAAAATCTCATTGTACAGAACCTTTTACAAAACCGCATGTCCGATACACAAATTGCTGTTCTTTTATTTGGTTTCGGTCGAACGAGACGAGGGCAGCAGCCGATACGCACCACGACTCTTCATAATGGCGCTTTGGTTCAAAATGTTCGACGGAACTCTGATTCATGCACCGCTTGGAAAAAAAACATTTTAAGGCGCCACTTTTGGTATAAAAATTTACAAATGTTGAATGGGAATACCTCAGGCGTTGAACAATAAACTATGACCTAGACAACAAAACAATTATTATGAGCGGCAGGTCAAAAATGATGTTGCCACTTCAATTCCCTTTCTGTAATGTAGCAGGCTATACATACATACCTAGTACGTTTTATAATTTGGTTTATAATTATTCTGAGCGAAACTTGATAGTACGAGGATCTAACTAAAAATACTTTCTATCAAACTCAGACAAGCATATTAATTACTTATTCCAATCAGAACCCAATGGTTTGAGTCACAATAAAAGATTAAATAAATCATCGCATATTCTTTGAAAAATATACTTAAATATGATCAGCTTGTTTATCAAAATGCGTACAGAAAGAGGAAATGGTAGATTGTTATACATAATATTACATTTATCTACACTACCAGCTACAACATAATAATATCGATAAAAATGTAACTGTAAGTCTTTTGAAACAATAATATAATTATTTTATTAATCTCAATCTCTCAGTAATAAAATAATAATAATTGTATGAACCAGCCAAATTTTATTTCAAGGTTAATCTAATTTTCCCTGTAGGTACTAAATGAATATTCTTACAAAACCACTTCTTTACCAAAAAAGTAGTATATCAGCATAAATATTGTGGTCATATTTAACAATTATTTTCCTAAGGAAAAGTGACAGCTTATAATAATTTCAATGGTTCCAAACTCGCTAGCGGTCTAGCCAGTGGCAAAGAATACTAAATACAGCTACTTGCCAGTGGTCACGCAAAATAACTGTCCTGACTGCTAAAGTACCTACTTACTCATACGTGCGGTAGCAACTTCCGTGCCAACCGCGTTTTTTGCTAACAATTTCAATTGTTTTATAATTGTGATGGCTTTGTTCCCATAGTTATTGCTTTTTTTGTCTGCAACAGGTGATTGTGAGTCAACGAACCTTTGTTGCAATTTCCTAAATTGTGTCTCTCGGTCAGTGTAGTGTTGTGGTCATGTTGTGTGTGGTGTGTGTCTGATACCCAAACATAATTTTTATAAAGAGTATTCAGTAGATGTTCAATACAATAATATAAACAAAGTAACTTTGGTAGCGATCAGGATTTTGTGTCTGGGGAAATGTGTTTTAAGGTAAATATAAAGTTTAAATGTTTTGTTTCTTTAGCAGCAACAGGCAGGTTCTCACCTAATAACTCATTTTCTTATCAACGTAGTTGTAACCTTCGTACCATTCATTAAACTGATTTTTCTTACTTAATCGACAGTATTTTCTTCTCTTTCAGTTATCTTAAATTAGAAAGAGAAATCAAAATCTGATAAAAATACCTGAGATGCACGCCAGGGAACATAAAAAATAGAAATGCCAAAGATGTTGTGAAGTTCAAATAATATACGGGGTGTAAATTTGCACGTGTGAACTTGAAATACATAAAAATGACAACTTGTAAGTTGTACCTAAGAAGCATGTAGGGTAAATAAAAAAAACCTTTTTTTTAATACACAAAATCAATGCTGGTTTTATATGTTACGTAAATTGATGACTCAGCATTCCACCACACTGATAGTAAGCTTAATTTGGCGGGTAAAGGTCCCGAGTTTGATTGCCAATTTGGTCAGATATTTAGAAGATAAAATGAAATATCTTGCTTCTCAGTCTAGGTGGAACCTGTCATTTGTGTTTCACTATTATGCTCTTAGAAACCTTATAGATGGATGATGTAGATAACGAGTTGGGACTGTAATTCATGCCAGCGATCTGTCTCCTGTGGGAGTAGAAAACAGCAACCTCATCACAAAATAGAGAGTTTACAGAAGGATCACTCGACCTCATTTAGGATTTTCGGAATTGTCACTTGTTACATAGCCAGGATTGCTAGATTCAATACGAGGACGAAATACAGCTAAATCTGACACAAGAACGTAGGTAGTATGATTTTGCGCTGATTTTAATGCAAGAAATATGACGTTCACTATCTTTTAATTACCATAAAGTTCCTTTGAGTTTCCGGTCAGTATGTTTCCCTAATTTGTTACCCTAGTATCCCTATAAATTATCATCTTGTACCTTATGCAGTCCTGGTGGCTATTAGCTGTACAACTAAGTACAAGCACTTAGTAAGTTTGGATCAACATTTAATTATATAATTTTATCAAATTTATGTCTAAAAACAGTTAATAAATGGATTTAAAATACTTCGCCATCTATCACAAGAATTCCAGTTTATCTTACTAATCCAGTTCTATAATATATCTTATCTGTGCCTACGTCGATACTCGCGTATCGTGTGTGGCTGTTACTTCTGTTATTGTTCCATTTTGCGTCAGTGAGTAAGGATAATCGGCTAAAGTGGGGCATATTAAATTGGCCAGGACATTCTGAACTGCGAAAGGAAAGAGGGGACGTGTGACTAATTTTTTTATTGGATTGAAACGGCGCGAGAGAAGGATGGTAAATATTGTTATTTTTCAAATCGGTAATTTTAAAAATCCCTTGAACTGGTGGGCCCAGTTGAATTTCCAAGATGTTAAGTTTTTTCCTAAAATGTTCAATGAATTTTGCTAAGCAAATAGTGTTCATTTATGGTTTCTTCTTCAGTATTTTCCAAAACTTATAATTTATAGACAATTTTATCTCCCGTTTTGAAAAGGTATAATTCCTTGTTAATTCAGATAGGTAATTATATTTTTGCTTGCCTGCAAAAGCCGGTCAAATTCTACATGAGTAAATAATTATCCCAGATAATTTAATTGGTATCATAAGTAGGTCTATTAATTATTGTTTTCAAATTAATATTAAAATGGCAAGACCACGATCAATTTTCCATTTCATAAACTCATTAATTTATTTGAATAAAACAATACATCGATTAATTAAACTCTTGCACTGTGATGCCAGCTTTACCGTGTAATTCTGGCTAAGAAAAGCATCACCTCAAATCTTTTCTGGGACTAAGGGATTTGAGAGTTAACGTGTAATGCAAATTTAGGCGACAGGCTAACAATCTATCACTATGGTTATACACAGTCATCTGAATGACTCTCAAAGTTTTGTCTGACGTAGTGTAAATGGCCGTTTTTTACAGCCTTACCGGCTATGCCTACCCCGCAAGGGATATAGGCGTGAAACATATGCATGCAAGCATTACATTTGCTGTCGTGTAGGGCTCTGAGTCAGCCAATAACCTGATGAACCCTGATGTCGGAGTCCAACTAGTAGGCCAATAAATTATGTGTCGATATATACCGCTGTCCAAGTATTCATAGACAGCAACTAGAAGTTACTTTACATGCTCTTCGGATCACAAAAATTAACTGAAAGTGGTATAATTCCCAAGCGAGTTTTTGTGTCATCAAATAAATCAAATCAAAACATTTTTAAAATTTGTGCGGTGAGTTTTGTTCTCAAATATGGCCTTACTACAACAGCTAGCCCCTAGCAAATACAGGCATGACTAAATATCACCAAAGTTATAACAACAATTTTATCCTTTAAATAAAATGGCCTCTATAAGTAATTTTTATGGCTGTAGATAGGAATAGATATCTTGTGTTCTCATCTTTTGAGCTAAATAATAGCTGCTGTTATACTAATTGGGTTCAATTTACAACAATCTCGACTACTTCATTGCAATTAAGAATGTTGCGAAAATAACTTAATTCTATGATAAAAAGATAGTACTTACTTACCGACTTATTTTAAAAGTTACCTTTTTATTCTTTTGAACAAGTTCTTAAAATTTGGTGCCTATGTGTGACATTAACTATTGCCAATACAGGTATTCATCGCTTTGGCTACATTCAATCTGTAAATAATGAAATTAGTCGCTGGATATTTCACGAACAATCCCGGTAGATGAAGCCCTGCCAAGCGTTATTCACCATGATACAATTGCACTATTTCGCAGGTTACGATTGAGCCGCGATTTAGGTAGAGACAGATACAGTACAGTTATATAAAGTTGGCAGTACAGATACCGAAAATCGAAGGTTCAAATCCTGCCTGCGGCGAAAATTTTGCAAAGTTTCCAAAAATTGCGTATAAGTATTCAGTTGCCGAAATATGTCATCATTATATATGTTACAGGCAAAACCCTTAACCAGTCAATAACGTTATTGACTGGAAAAACCAGTCAATTACGATATTGCCTAAGGGCCTCAGTCAAAACCCTTATTGACTGGTTTTATCTATTAAAAGCAGTCAATAACGATATTGACTGACGTGCCCAGTCAAAACCCTTAATAGGTACTTCTGCCCCGGTAGCAGCAACCTAGACTGGCTGGCTGACTGTCTCGATCGCCGGTTGTTATTCCTGAGGACATGCCCAAGTCGCAGACGGCTCTTCACTATCTAATGCTGACATTAGCGTATACGTGGCTTCACCAGATGTCATAGACTTCACGATGGTGGTTGTTAGGCTCCCGCCTAGTTCAATCAGCGAGCGAGGCTGTAGGCTTTCTTCTAGCTGCGACCATCTAACGGTCCTGATGGTGATCTCAGACCAGCCAGGCAGTCTAGGTTGCTACCACCGGGTCGGACGTACCTATTAAGGGTTTTGAAAAAATGAATCTAACGGTCCTGATGGTTACTATGGCGGAAATCAGTGCGGTGCGGAGAGTTTCGGTGCGCGATGCGGCGGGTATCACTGGGTTGCGGTGGTTTATGTGCAATGCGGCGGAAAGCAGTTCGGTGCGGAGAGTTTCGGTGTGCGATGCGGCGGGTAGCACTGAATTGCGATGAGTTTATGTGCTTTGCGGCGGAAAGCAGTGCGGTGCGGGAAGTTTTATTGTGTGTTGCAGCGGGTAGCGCTGAATTGCGGTGAAATTATGTGATTTGCGGCGGAAAGCAGTGCGGTGCGGGAAGTTTTGTTGTGTGTTGCGGCGGGTAGCGCTTAATTGCGGTGAAATTATGTGCTTTGCGGCGGAAAGCAGTGCGGTGCGGGAAGTTTTGTTGTGTGTTGCGGCGGGTAGCGCTTAATTGCGGTGAAATTATGTGCTTTGCGGCGGAAAGCAGTGCGGTGCGGGAAGTTTTATTGTGTGATGCGGCGGGTAGCGCTGAATTGCGGTGAGTTTATGTGCTTTGCGGCGGAAAACAGTGCGATGCGGGAAGTTTTGTTGTGTGTTGCGGCGGGTAGCGCTTAATTGCGGTGAAATTGTGTGCTTTGCGGCGGAAAGCAGTGCGGTGCCGGAAGATCAGTTGTGTGTTGCGGCGGGTAGAGCTGAATTGCGGTGAGTTTATGTGCTTTGCGGCAGAAAGCAGTGCGGTACGGGAAGTTTTGTTGTGTGATGCGGTGGGTAGCGCTGAATTGCGGTGAGTTTATGTGCATTGCGGCGGAAAACAGTGCGATGAGGAGAGTTTCGGTGTGCGATGCGGCGAGTAGCACTGATTTGCGGTGAGATTATGAGCGATGCGGCGGGTAGCAGTGCGATGCGGCGAGTAGCACTGATTTGCGGTGAGATTATGAGCGATGCGTTGGGTAGCAGTGCAGTGCGGTTAGTTTAGATGCGATGCGGCGGGTAACAGTACGGTGCGGTGAGCTACGGTGCGATGCGGCGGGTAAGAGTGGTTACTTACTGCATAGTAACCGTCAGGATCTATATATATATATATATTTTTAAATAAGATAGGCTCGCATTTGTCTGCTATCTCACCAGCTGATAAAAGGAGTAATCCTAGTCAGCGACGCGATCCCCGGAGGTGGAATGGGGATAATCAGGTCGTGGGGCGATTGTGCACGCTCACTGAAATGCATCTTATAGAAGATAGAAGATTGAGGCAGTCAGAGTGAAAGTCTACTGTTTCGCTCGCCGGTGGCACTGAGCCCGAGTCCTCGAGTAGGTAACTACTGGGTGGTCTATGACTTCTGGGAGGGAAGGCCACGTATTTGCTGCCGTCAACATAAGTGAAGAGCCGTCAACGACTTGGGCATGTCCTTATGGAATGACAACCGGCGAGCGAGACAGTAGACTTCCACTCTGGCAGCGACCATCTAACGGTCCTGATGGAGATCTAAGACCAACCAGGACATACCTATTAAGGGTTTTGACTAGGCACGCCAGTCAATAACGTTATTGACTGATTTTATTAGACAAAATCAGTCAATAAGGGTTTTGACTGAGTACCTTAGGCAATAACGTTATTGACTGGTTTTGCCAGTCATTAACGTTATTGACTGGTTAAGGGTTTTGACTGTAACATATGTTATAAAACTAAGTTGACAAAATGTACGTGCCGATAAAACTTAAAAAGGATTTCCGGTACGATAAAGAGACTTATACTGTGCAATAGCCCTTTATCTCCCCTGGAACAAGAAAGTTCCCGATTTAACTTAAAGGGCGTATTTTTATAGATATAAGGGCTTTTACAATCCCTAAAGCAGTGGCGCCATCTGTTGTCGAGTAGTCGAAATCCACTTCCAGTTCGTGTTCTTTGATGCAATCTGTTTCGATATTTTGGATATTAAATGCAGTGTATTTAAAACTTTTTTATTAGACCAAACAGATAAATACCGCGAGTGAAACTGCGGGCGGAAAGCTAGTGTCTATATAAATAATGTAACGTTTTAACAATATCAAACCAAATCAGATGATTTCCGACCCTTACCTACCTGGATGAACTGATTTTTTGTTGTGCTACCTCATAATATTTTTTAACTAGCGGCGTGTGTTACCAATATAAACATTCCTCTTGAATCACTCTATATATCAGAAAAAACCGCATCTAAATCCGTTGCGTTGTTTAGGGAGATTTAGCAAATTCCACGGCAGAGAAACGCAAAAAGCGACTTCATTTTTATACTTCTAAAATGTTTATTGATGTAAATCTTTCCAAGCGATTATCCTTTTATGAAAAACCCGATCAGTCCTTTCTAACACTTTTATTTTCAAAAATATCCCTAAAAGTACCAACATAGTCTCTAATACCTTTATTGAACGCAATCATGTAGGTAGATGCGTTTGTATTGACGTACAGGTATATTCGGCCGATATTCGATGTAATTAATGTTAATGGACTAAATAATTATCGGCTATTTGGGTAATGTTTGGTCCAAATATATCAATTCTAACGTAAATGCAACGTTTAATAAACACAGGCAACCATTATGATTGTAACTCAAATATTTCCATTAAGAATCAATGCTTTCAATTTTGTTAACAAACAATCCCACCGATTTTGTTGTATATGGTCCACCCTAGTAAACACATACCGGAAGTAACAAGCCAAAGAAGCCAGAGGAACTCATGAAACTGAACAACTTTTCCCATGGAATCAGCTGATTGATTTACTATGAATCCAAGTAAATCCAAGGAGGTCCAAATTTACAGCTGCTCCAAGAAAACAAACATCGTTTTTATGCTGCGAACGTGAGCTAGGTCTTATATCTATTTTTGGTTTAAAGAACTCAGTATGTTTTTTTTACAAATAAACAAATTTCTAATATGTAAATACTAACAAGGGTCAACTTGTTTGCTGTTGTTGTTGGTTTGCTGGAGATGTGCTCAAAAACCTAAGCTTAAAGACTGAGTCTCTCTATTACTACCCAGCTCCAGCTCCTACTGTTGTATTTTTGTCAACTTTCCATACATAAGAAAAGTCAGAGCTTTTACTATACTAGAAATGACCACTCGCTGCATTCGCGGCCGTGTGACAATTATATGGTGCTCCTTTTCTCACTTGTGTTCACCAACAAGTGGGAAAGAGAGCGCCATATAACTGTCATAAGGCGGCAATTCAGCAAGTGGCCATCTCAATTATAATTATTTAGGAAGCTTAGTAGGTATGTCGAATTAATGAGAGTTCATAAATATTGTTAAGGTACGAACTGGATAACGAAACCAAATTTAGTATAAGTACATGGATACTAATAAAGATAATAAGTAAACTAATCATTTATGGTAGGATTAAAATAAATAACAACAGCTATGAACATGAGTTTACATAAATTGAATGAAGAAATCATTCGATAACTACAAACATTGTTTATTTACATGGCTTTCTTTTAATATCTAGGAATGTCTTTCTTCAGACAAGAGCCATCTTTCCTGTGACTAAAAATTTAAAATTATTAAGAAGACTATAATAAAGGCTTGTAAATAAATTTACACTACGAATATTATTAGGTATTGAGTTTGTAGATTCAATCAGAAAAATACCCCTATGAACGGTAAAATTAATGATATTTAAATCCTAAAAACTGTTACAGTTAGCAAGTGCAAAATGTACAATCATTATTTCAAGGTTAGTGATAAAGCGATACCCACCCAAGGGTAATGATATTAGTCACACATTTGTAACAGTTTTAGATAAAGGACCGAATTCCATGTCATAAAACATGTTTATTTAAAATGTATACTGATTATGTTTGTCAGCTAAATATTTACCTTCTTACTAGGTATATAGTCTGCGGAAAGATCAGTCTCGAAAAACTATTAACCTTTGATGTCATATTTACACATTTTTTAATTCATGACTTCATAATTATTGTATTAATTTGAATGTCTAATTAAAATAAAAAGTAAAAAGTATAAGTACATACATAAATGTATCGCTCTTTATATACTAACCTTCCTTAATGTATATCATTTTCTTTTGACTTTGTTGGTTTGGTGAATCAGATGTGATAAAGTAAATAGGCGTAGTGATAAGAAATAGAGTCATAAAGTTATAGGTAGTAAGAAGAAAGAGTACATTGTATGACTATGTACGATTATGAGTATGAACGTACATGCTATTATTTTTATTGGTTTCCTGTTTCCATTTTATGAATCCATTATCAACTACAAGAAAGAGACCGTGCCCCGATCGTAATTCGTATCACAATAGTAACGCAGATTTTTCACGGATTGAAATTGCGCATGTATAACAGTAGAAATTATACAAGTAATGTACTTTTTTAAGATTTATTGTAGGTATTTCTAAAAGTTATTTTTTTCTCTTTACAGAGTAAACTATTTGGCTCCAAGACAAGTGACTTTGAGAACGAAGCTTTGGATGTACATAATGAATTCAGAAGAGAACACGGAGCACCACCCTTAGTTCTTAATAAAGACATAAGTAAAGTCAGTCAAAAATGGGCAGAAGAACTCGCCAAAAAGGACTCCATGTCATACAGCCTTAACCAAAAATACGGTGAAAGCGTCTATTGCGGTTGGTCAGCAGACCCAAATGTCAAAGTAAGAGCAAGAGACTGTGTAGAAAAATGGTACAGTGAAATCAATGACTATTCCTTTGGTAGAGAACCAGAAGTCTTAAGCTGCGGTCACTTTACTCAAATTGTCTGGAAAGATACCAAAGAACTGGGCATCGGAAGTGCTAAAAGCAAATCTGGAAAACTCTACGTTGTTGCCAACTACTATCCTCCAGGCAATTACAGTGGACAATTCACTAAAAATGTTCTGCCTCCAGGAGCTTTCCAATTCAAATCAACAACAACAACATCACAAACAACTTCTGTGGCTCGAAACACTAACAACAATCAGGCACCACAGTCACCAAGCAAGAGCAAAAACCTAACCAGCCTGGTCAACAAACTAAAGTCTACATCGATAGGTGGTGACAAACCAGACAGGTTCGAAGAAGAATTTTTAGATGCCCACAACGAATACAGAAGAAAACACGGGGTCCCACCTTTAGAACTTAACAAAAAACTGTGCAAATACGCAGAAGAATGGGCCAAAACACTTGTCAAGAAAAACAAAATGGAACACAGAGATCAGAACGATTATGGTGAAAATATCTTCTACGCTTGGTCTTCAGACCCTAACTTCGTAGTAAATGGGAGAGATGCTGTTGATAAATGGTACAGTGAAATCAAAGATCACAAATTTGGTGTAGAACCAACAAGTCTTGGTACAGGACACTTCACTCAAGTGATTTGGGAAGATACCAAAGAAGTAGGAGTCGGCATGGCACGGTCTAAAGATGGCCATGTTTACGTTGTTGCCAATTACTCCCCGCCAGGAAATATGATTGGTAGCTTTGCACAAAAAGTTCGTCCGCCTCTTCGGTAAAAACTATTTAATATGTTATTTGAAGCCAAAGAATTACACATTCCAAATATTTTATGTAATTTATTGAATAACTTTAAATATTTTCTTTTTTATGCAAGTTCTTTTATTTTTTACGATAAATTAATTTAAAATTCTTCCTTACATTCCTTTGTATATTCTTGTTAAATATTAAATGTTTTGTACATTAATTGTTTTACCTTTGTTTAATTTGATTTACAAGTTCTAAAAAAAATCTACATACCTAATTCCAGGACAATAGAATCTATTGTCCTGGAATTTCATCTCCAAAATGTATTTATGAAACTAATGATATCGTATCACCACAACACTGTTAATACACGTATTTGTACAAAATCTCCGACATCTAAAATTTTCTCATTACTTTTGCAAATAGGTATGTAATAGAAAAAAAATACAGTTATGTTTGCCGATGACAAGTGAAATGACACTCATTCCGTAAATCCCCGACTTTCATGCGTCCATGCCGTATCTCAATCAGCAGAACACTCTTGTCACTGAACTTTGCTCATCGAAGGCCGACATTCAAGCACCCTCTATAACATTTTGCCTTTTTAGCGAAGATTTTTGTGTTATCAAATTTTATTGATTGGTCTGCATATTGAGAAATGACGAATCAAATAGTGTATGTATTACGTACACTAATTATCTTATAAAGAGGAAAAGTAGTTAGTATAGTCTTCTTTTTGTATCAAAAATTCTTTCATTATTCCTGGAACTTGTCTTAGCTCAAAACAATTTAATTAAGTTTTAAAAATATGTACTGATGTATTTACGTTGCTCATTGTTTCGGATTGTATGCAAAATATTAGCAACAAAATAATTTTCTGAATCATTTTAATATCTTTTGCTTGCCGAAATTAATTTGTTGCAGTTTCAATTTCAAGCAAAAGAGAATTGAAATACCAAAAATAAATTGGCTTTTGTTAATTCCATTTTATTGTGGTACGCAATGCAAATTTTAAATTAAACAATTATTTATGAAGCATTGAACGAATATTATGATATTTCTTTTGGGAAAAGTATCATAATGGATTGGTGGCAATTTTTGTTTGTTTTAGTTATGGTAAGTTAGGTCGCATAAATAAATTATCCTTTTTTATTAGTTCAGAAATCAGTGGAAGGGCAAAGTTAACCAATAATATAACCAATAATAATATATTTGCAGATACCGAGTATCGTGCGAAGTCGTCATAATATTCGAGTAAGTTGAATCTTATTTTGTTTTTGAGTCAATTAAAACGAAATTTTTGGTCGCATTCATTCGGTTCAAGCTTATTGTATTCTTTGAAAATGACAGTTAAGTTGTGCAGCACCCTAATGAAAATACCTATAAAGTTAAAGAAAGGCATGATTTATATGCCTAACCACAGGGATTACTACACAGGCAACGTACGTTTGTGCGTTAGTTTGACTGACTCATACACCACAACGCTGCATCGAGGGAAGCGTCTGTCAAACCGCTTGACATAAACCGTATGTGTATGACAATAAGATCAAAATTCATATTGTCGTAACGCATACAAAAATGCCGCGCAGAAGTAACACACAAACGGACGTCACATGTGTTTCTCACCTAACAGTATCACAGAATGTTATATTAAATATTGAAAATTTCCATCTCGTCGCAACAGGTCTACTTAACGAGTTTATCGCAAAATCGATTCGTGTTACCTCTTCACACAGAAGACTGAAATAAAAGAACAGTCATTTTAGAATTTCTTATACCTTTTCACGTTTTATATTTAGGTAGGTCTGCTCAGCATTAACTCGTTCCTGTCCTATGTAGGTAGACCCGAAATGGCAACATTATTGTTGACATCTTGCTCAAATGTCATGTAATATGATAAAGACGCAAACTTGGGTCTCTTTCTTCTGTCAATCAGGTTATATTTAACACGGTTTTGGTAAAACAGAGACTGCAATATAGTATAGATACTTACTACAAGACGTAGTTTTATCAATACAGTATATTTCAAATCATACAATGTTATTTTATTAAGATTATAATTTAAAATACTATTACTATTAATATATACAAATTAATAAAATTTATTTCTTAATCTTAACCTCTACACCTCTTGTAGCATACAACCGCGCCGCGCGCCGTTTCCCTAATTTGTGATACCACTTCTGTCTATCTCCTTCTTTTTAATCTATTATCCTATAAACCTGCATCTAGGCACTATCTTCACGTTACAAGGAGGCTAGACCAGGCTCTGGTTGCCAATTATCTCGCAGATATTATTATGCATCGAGAATAAACCTTGTTGCTTGGAAGATTAGTTTTAGATTTGAGTGGCATAGAGTTTGTTGGCGCTACAATGCTTTTAACGAAATTTATCGTTTGGTAGTATAAGTTTAGTTTGTTCTTTGGCCGTGTGGTGCTGGTTCAGAATAGCATCACCCCATATCTTTCCTGTGAGTGTAGTAAAAAGCGATGGCGACTGGCTGACAATTACCTGTCACTATAATGGTGATACACAGTCTTCTGAATTATTCACTAACTTTTGCCAGACGTGGTGTAAATGGCCTTTTCGTACAGCCGCTCTGCTTACCTTCCGGGATAAGTTCTTAGTATTAAGTACCTGTCTTGAAAATTGTTACTCACTATAAAAAAGTTAAAAGTCCATTAGGTTATTTGGCGCATCGATGTTTCACACCTCAACTAGAAGGAAGGTTAGTCGAATATTTTAGAAATTGGTAATTGAAACCATTCCCTCGAGAGTTTGAAATAAATTCGACACCTGATTCGAAGAACATTGTAACTCAAAAATGCGAACTTTACAGGGGAGCCGTTTGAAGATTTTGGTATCGGTTTTTGAACGATAAAATCTTTTGAGTAATGCAAATTTAACAAGTTTTGTGTGATTTTAGCGTAAAAATGTTTGGTCTTTTAGGGGACAAATACAATTTATTTCATAAATCATCAGAAACCCAAGAAAAATTGCTTTTTCGTTGAGTTACAATGTTCTGATATTATGATACTAATAAATTCGAGTCTTTAAAACATTGTAACTGTACGTTACAAAATTATACTTTTAAAATCAGATGAAGAATCATAAGCTGAATAACATTGTAACTTATACTTACAACCATAATTTTTTGCATATACTCAAACAAAATTTGTTACAAAACATTGTAATAGGTTGTTACAAACAGATTTTTAACATTATTTCTAAGAAAATTTGCGTTATAATATTGTAAGAAAGAAAAACGAGGTTAAACGTAGTAAAAATGTGATTGTAATTTTGTGATTCAATTTGTTTTTAATAATTTTATTTCCTTTAGAACAATTCTGAAGAAAGATTGATATAAGAAAAACAGTTACTTCATCTGAAATAGCTATGTATGTGTGTTTTTCCATATATAAACTTACACTATGAAAAAAAATTAATAGCTTCACACATATACTTCGAATTGTAATGACTATCAAGCTATACTTATTGAGAGAAACCGTTCCACTCAACAAACAGGAAAATAAATATGGCGCAAGTGGTGATACTCTAGATTGAAAGCCAGTACTGAAAT
The DNA here is from genome assembly GCA_024500475.1 of Phthorimaea operculella. Taxonomy (NCBI): domain Eukaryota; kingdom Metazoa; phylum Arthropoda; class Insecta; order Lepidoptera; family Gelechiidae; genus Phthorimaea; species Phthorimaea operculella. The sequence goes on along the minus strand of JANFCV010000269.1, from coordinate 30,203 downwards.
CCGTCACGAGTGCGTATTGTATGATTTCTTTATGTCTTAAGGCCAGAGCAATTCACTTACGTGTGCTTTCTACGTAGTTGCTAACATAAGAAACTGTACATAAAAAAGAAGTTTCACAGAGACCCACAGAGCTTGCCATGCTCGGTATAAAACTTCAAGATTGTATCCGAAATACTGAAATCTGATGCCGTTTAAAGGTGAAAGATGTACGTAAAAAGATAACTAAGCTCAATAGGGTGCAGGCAGGAACATTTGCTAGATGTGATGTATTTTGAAGATGTGAGATACACCAAGGCAGTGACTGAGTGACATCTAAGGGACGGAAAGTGGCTAATGGGCAGATCATCGGCCCGATGTTCAGATAATAGAAAAATATTACAGATGTGTTTTAAATAAGTAATGGTGATGAAGAGTGCAATTAAGCTTGCCGCCTTCCTAGTTGTTTATTTTTTCATTTTGTTTATTTTCTCTATTTGTGCAATGAATGTTGGAATCAATTAACATTTTGTGATATTTTGATAGCTTCTTTTAATTTAGTTAGCACCACAGATAATGGTTAGCACATTGTGTGCTATACCTATGGAAAAGATCGAAAAGAATGAAACAGCAAAGAAGTGTCATACTGGACTTGGAGAGTCTAGGAGAGTTTTGCGGAATAAAACATGGCATTGTTATTTGTTTCACAAACAGTAAAATATAACGAGGCTAGGTAAGGCAGTCAAGAGGGTGGCATGCTGGATGGCATTCTCTGTCATTATCATTCATTTATAAGGTATCTCCATGGTAATGAAAATAAAAGAAAATGTTCTCAAGGGGAATAAAACCATTCTGGGAGGCTAAGGTGAAAATTAAACATATTTTTTATTAATTTTACTCCTCCTCCTACGGTGTTTCATACTTAAAAAAAGAGGAGCCATCCTTGGCGTCAATTGTTTAAAACGAACTAAAAATCGTATGGTACATACATGGAGGCACTGTTTGGCTTGCTACAATTGTTTCAAAACCAGTTTTGTTGCTGACTGGCTCCGGCACATGATTTGAAACATACGTATTTTCATTTATAGTAGTAGTTTCGCACTCAGGTTAGGTACCATATCCAGCTCACCATCTGTCACAGGAGCCTCTGGCTCCGGCACATGATTATTGATATTGACTAAGAAAGTTTTAAGAAAAACGGTTACCTACAAATATAAAATATAATGTGGTATTCAAATGTAAACACGAGACATTATTTTATGAGACGGTTGTTCATGAAACATTAAAATAATTCGTGTAAAATATGCGCTCGAAAATATATTTTGCATTGATATCAATACATAAAAGTAAAATTTTCTATGTCAAAATTGTAAAAGATTGTTTTATTGTAGTGGAAAAATATGAAAAAATCTAGACATGGCAAACAAAAGGTCAACAATTCGAAATACTACTTCAGAATACACTTTCATTCTGTAGAAATAACGTTGTAACTTGTTTTACTACCGCTGAAAACTGCTTCTTTTTGTAGTCAATCGGATAAACGTTTAGAGTTATAACATTGTATCAGCAAATACACTGCAAAATATGCCTTAAGATGTTGATTTATTCGAGTCAAAAACATTGTAACTATAGTATACAATCTTTTAACTACGAAAAATTGATGACATCATAAAAATTGCAGTATTGTAACTTTAATTACAGTCTTTTAATGACTAAAACTTGTGAAAAGCTGGAAAAGTGTACTTTGGAAAACCTAGTAATAGGTTACCTAGGACCATGTTTTATACATCAAAATGTGCGTATTGGAACGTGGAATCCAAATATACAATAGTTATATAACATTGTAATTATGGGTTACAATGTTCTTAGAATCAGGTGTCGAATTTTAATGAATTTATATATTTTATTTATTTATTTAGTCGTCTGGATTTCATAGTTTTAACACGCCTAAATTGAGGGATTTGAGCCACTTTATGGCTACAATTTTATTACTTCGTGGAACGTAAATATTTATAGGTACTAGTAATGAAAAATTTTAAAATTGTGAAGAACATTTAACCACTTTTAAAGTTTATCCTCAGAACGTGTCCTAAGCTTGTTTCTAGGAAGCTCTTGGCGAAGCTCCCATTAAGGAACAGAAACAAAATGCTGTAAAACACGACAAAATAAACAGAAGACTTTTTTGGAAAACTTGCAAAATTTGCAAATGTATCATGGCCTCTATCGCGTAACAAGGCTTCATCTCAATTCAATTTATAAAGGTCTTTATTTTCTATATAAATACTTATAAAAAAAGTATAAAGGCTCCATCTGCCGCGTTAGTGGCTGTGATAAATTTGCACTATTTTGCAGGCAGAGATTGAGCTGTAGGTGGCCCAGCTAGATAAAGCGTCGGCAAGTACACATGTTAAAAGCCGCGGGTTTAAATCCTGCCTGCTGTTAAAAAATTTGCCAGTTTTCCAAAAACTGCATGCCTAACAAGGGAAGTGTTTTAAAATTTGATATTCAAGACATGCTCAATACAAGAAAAAAAGTGAACCTTCTGTTGTTGGTACACATCAAACGATACAGAGTAAAGATAAAACCCTATTCAATATCGTCTTCATTCATTTTTGTTATTATTTATAAGAGAAGAATGACATGAAATAAACAAGTATTATTAGCCCGTAAGTAACTCTTGGCTAGACACAGTGGACATATTGACAGAGACGTGGAAAAAAATATAATATATCTACCTACGTACGTCACACTTGGTAGACAGTATATGATCAAACTAAAGTACATTCGTATATCTCGCTTATATCCCTTGCGAGGTAGGCAGAGCGTAAACTGCTGTTAAAAACAGATCGATCGATTCAAAATCGATTTTGCATCCAGCTTGAAACAAAACTGAGTGAAAAATAGAACGATCTCACTCAAAACCCCAAAAAAGTAGGGATTACGACTAACTACCAAAGAGTAACTATAACTTTCTATACTGATAAGGAACACTGAAACGTTTCAAAACACAGAAATCCTGTAGATTCTATAACTGTAATTGTTTTACAAGTATCTGATTTCGTTTAGGAATAAGCCATCTAAAGTACCTACTGTCATATAATTATATCCTATTTAAAATTCTGCAAATAAAATAATACCAAAACTGAGTGAACGACCCGCGACACTCTACAACAGTAGGTCCTAGGTACCCAAAACCCAACGTAAAAGGAGTCGCAATAGTGAACTTGCAAGAGCATTCTGATGTAGACCCAGAATGCTTTTATCTGAAATCAAATTTCAGAGGTCAAATACACTGCGGTGCAAAATGATATAGGAACTGCATACAGAAAATATTCATGAAATTAAAATAAATGTGTGAAAATATTAAATTATGTTTTCCCGATTGAAAAATAAATGTTTGTATATAGTTTAAAAAGATTTAAAACATTTTTATCATTTGTAAGTTTGTTTGACAGCGACAAATTGAACGGTAAAATAATTTTGACATCATTAATGTCTACGTACAAAATTAAATTGCTTACATAAGTCAAATAAATCCGCCAATTTAAATAGATGATACAATTAATACAAATGGTGTCAAAATCTATTAAAAAAAAATGATTTAAAAAATGGTATACAGTCTTTGTGTTAAATTAATGCAATTTTTCAATCTAGAATACAGTCAAAATATGTTTTTGTACTACGTCAAATTTTTGAAAATTGTATCAAAAGGCCCTTAAGGCGAGTGGTAAATGTGAGAAAGCAAATTATGAGATTTATGAAATCCGATAAGATTGTGATAATTAATTTAAATTGACTAGATACTTTATGTCCGCCGCTGTATCGTGCACTTCTGCAAACTTCAAAGCAACAAAGTTGGAGAGAGACTGCATTGTTGCCTTTGTTTCATTACCGCTGTCGTTTAAATCCTGTTAAGCAGAACTCTGACGCTCAGTCATTAAATGTCTTGGTGTCTCATATTACAATTTTTTCATTGATTTATTTATTATTCAATGCATACCTAGGGTATTAAATATCACAAAATATTTTGTCACTAATTTGAAACCGTCACGACCGTTTTTAGGCCGCTTCTATTTTTAGTGAGTGTGGTTAGAACACAGTAAAATGTAGTTTTATTGCAATTTCTATTTAAAAGTTAAGTGCAAAAATGGTTGAAGTTTTTACAACATGAAAATGTCTATTACCTCTAGGAATATTCTTGATTTTGGGTGGTTCGCAAAACACACAATTTTTTTGTTCATGAGACATAAAAAGCAGAAAAGTGGATAAATGTCTGTTTTTACGTTACGAGATTATAGTATTTCATTGAAACTTTCAACCTGCGGACGGTGAATTTTGTGATAGATCGTTTAATATTTATTTTAAATTTTTTAACACCGAAAAGTACGTTTCGGTGGTCTGTTCAAAACCCGCTTTAGCAAGTTTAGAATGTGAAAAATAAATGTTAAACACATACTAACTCTCTTTTTAACCTTTAACACGATTCAAAATATCTTCAAGATTGTTTTTTGAGTTGGCCATTAAATAATGTTTAGCCATTTTCATTTTATTTCCCGTTCGCATATGTTACAAAGATTGCGCGTCTCATCGGTGGTACAAAAAAAGACACACATAAAGTGATTTTTTCTCTTGTACTCAGATCCAATAGAACTCAGTTCATTGAATTCAAAATTTTGAAAACAGCTGACTTTTATTTGTGATTGCTGTTTGTAATTTGAGTGCAAAATTTTTGTTGATTCGCACAAAAATTGATTTCTGGCAAACCTCATAGGATCTATTCGGTGACCGACATAAAGTGTAAGTAAATGATTTAATAAATCATGTATACCAATTTGTTTGTAAATTTTATTGATATCTTTACAAAAATGTTGGTTCTTCCTATAAAATCTTAAAAATGTGTAATCTCTGCTCACTTGCAAACGAAAATTCCGTTCGGTGGTCATCTTTTCGGAAGTCATTTCTGGTAACCGAAAAGACGCTTGGTCACCGAAAAGATCTTTTAGTGCATATTCTGTTTAAATTATATAAAATTAACAATTTTTTTATAATTTAATTACAGTTAGTGAACAGTATAACGTATTTTATTGTTAAAGTCCCACCTGTTCTCATATTATAATCGAGATAAGGTTGGTAGATAGTAGACTGGGAAGAGATGCGGCCCTTCTATGCATTTTAGTAAAGAAATGGTGGTAAGCCTGTTTTTCTTTTCGTGATTCCTCGGCCTTTGCTGATACATGGTAGTAAGAAGCAGAATATTTTCAATCCCTTTCTCCGGCTCCGACTTGGTTACAAAGCTTGGCCTTAGAATACGCCAAAACTGAGGCGAGTGAACAATCTGCACAACCAAGCCTGGGTCCATGCTTGCGACTGCAAAGTCTTCATCGATGCAACATCTTCTCGCGGTTGTCACAGGGGGTGGTTTACTAAGGCTCTTCTTAAAATCTTGAAGACCTTTGACAAGACAAGTTTGCTCAGCAAACTTCTTTCTTATGGCAGCCCAGATCATTTTAGTTGTTGGGATTTTCTTCGGCTGATTTTCCAACTTAATGGCCAGGTTTCTAAAGGAGTATGTTATCCAATCACTAAGACTGTCTGCTGCTCATCAATGTGCTTTTTTGCGTGCGCGTTTAATAGTACCGTCTTAGAGGGATACTTGCCGTAAGCAAAAACAGTTGAAGATGAAATGCCTTCGTCTGTTAACGAAAGCCAGTGAAGAGAATAAGTTTGACCTTAAGCCAACAAACTCTTGATGAGGTGACAACAATCTGGTCTTATACAATGCCAACGAAAGACCAGCGTATCGTTGCTTCAACGCTAAAAATAATCCTCTTGAATTGGCATCTTCTTTTCGAGACGCATCTGTTCCTGCCCCTGAATAGCTTGATCCCCAAGGCATAGAGCTCTCACCAAACCAAACTCAAACGGTGGCTACGAACAGGGAATCTTGAACAGAGTGAGGGATACCTTACACCTGAACAGCTTAAACCTCTTTGATAAACGATCCTGCATTTACTATAGCAGTCACTCCAGAAGATGGCATACTTGACTTGGTTGAACGTAGAGGTTTATTGGCGACGATTGAGCATTTGGTACATTACCTACCATACTTCATAGTTTGACACACACTACCTTGTTTCGCCAGCTCACTTCCACCACCAGCCTCTTTCACCATCGGTCTATTTTTATGCACGCATTTCAAGGTACCTTACCTTTACCTGGTTGCCATTCCACCAATTCTGTCGGATTAAGTGTTTTCTACTGGCTTTCAATGTTGCCTTGCTGGAACACATTACCTGCACCTGTGTTTTTTAAAGCACCTATACAACCTAAAGTCTCCAGGCTGAGAGACTTTTTTCGTCTTCGCTCGCATCATCATCACACAGACCGGTCACTCTGTTGTGTCCAATGTACGTAATTTTGGACTACCGAAAAGTTGTCTTTTCGGTGGTCCTTAATATTTCTCAACTTTTCTTTCTTTTTATAAACATTTTTAGGTTTTTTAACTGTTAATTTTATTTTGTTATTTTTATTTTATTTCAATTATTTCATAAAAGAGACTATTAAGGGTACATTTTTCCATAAAAAGTCATTTTGGTGGTCATTGCGACTTTTCGGTGGTCACAAAAAAAATTATATCTGTCATAATATCTGAATTTAAGGTAAACGATCTCATAAATTATATTCCTAAGGAAAGATTTTTGATTTTACATCGAATCACGTTAAAATATTGGTAATATTTCATTTTAATTATTTTTCAAATTTTCGATCCCTTAAATGCGAATGGCCCTTTTACAGAAATTTCTAGATTACGATCAAAATGACCCAAATCAGGTTATAAAAGCCCTAAACAGTTTACCTGGTCCACTAACAAACCAAAACTACCAACTGGATATGGCAGAGTATGCACGAATAGAGAAAGCCCGTTTAGACAAAGTAAAACAGAAATATAAACAATTGCAAGGAAAGAAGCTGTAAGTTCTATTTTACTTACAGTAAGGCGAGAATATCATGTGTTAGGAAAAACCAATTTTCGGCTTATGTTAAACGGTTTGACAGATGCATCTGCTAAAAATGCGTCTGTCAAATCGTTTGACATAAACTTTAAGAATAAGGTCCAAATTCGCATGAGTTTCGCAGCGCTAAAATACACCCGCCTTAAGGTGGATCGTTTTCCATACAAAATTTAAATGGAGTTACGTCTTTAAATGAGACAAAATTATGATTAAAAAACTTGATGGGAAGTCCCGTGCTTTTATAACATTTTCGCAAAATAAAACAAATAATTTTTTAACCATCAGATTTCTCTGTAAAAACCGTGTTGCCACTTAATGAACATAGATGGAGCTACTGCTGCAATAAACACGTTTAATTTTTTTGTGGAGAAAATACTTGATATTTTTTTACGTTAAGCAGTTTTGCGACATACTTACGTGTGCCTTCCTCATCTCACATAAAGATTTTTTGATAAAATTGTTGTTTAGCTTGTGTGTCACTCGGTTGAAGTTCAGATTTTAGTTTGTATGACGTAACGATCCCCCTTAAGACAAGTTGTCTTAGCACATCAGCAGTTGACTGCTGACCGCAGCAGTCTTTTCCCAGAGTACCTACGCCATCATAATGCACGATCTACCATTTTCGCCATCCAGTCGCCGCCTTCACACCTATGTATTTGATTTGCTATTCAATATTTTTTCCTGCAGGCCATACGAAAACTTTAACATACAAAAATTAAACAAATCAGCGGTGTACTACGTAAACACTAATTTTGGGAAAAATTACAATAATTTTTACAACAAAAGAATAATACCAGAAAGACCAAATAATCCTAACTTAAAGGCAAGTATCATAAGTACATATCACTTTTATACGATTATGTAGATACCATATACATAGGTACATACATTTTGATTTTCATTTGTTTAACATAGTTGTGCTGGAGCCAGACGCTCCTGTGGCCGATGGTGAGCTGGATATAATGTGTACCTAACCTGAGTGCGAAACTACTAATCTATAAATGAAAATGCGTACGTTTCGTACCGGTTCTGTAATCCAACTAAACATATCTGTTTGATTCCGAAGCTGATCTTAGCGCAGTGGAAGCAAAGTTATCTTATAATCTAAAACTAAATGGTCGATCAGCCTCGGAACAACATTTGACTACGATTCGTAGTGCTCTTTACTATAGCTAAATAAAATAAATTTAATGAGAAAATTTTCTGTTCCGGAAAATAAAATTTCCTGTTGAGAAATTTTTGTTTCCGATGTCTGTGACGGCCCTTAATCTCCTACAAGATGACTAATATTTTACCGCACTACCGCAGCTCATATCTAAAGTAAATGTACCAAGTTCCGGTTGTACTAAAGGTCATCAAGGTGGTGACCTCCACGTAATGTTGCTAAATCACTACAAATAGGTACTTATACAAAAACTAACAGCGAATTGCTCACCGTTTGGCAAGTATGTCGCCGCCGTTCCCTTGTGAGTCAAAGTGTGACAGGAAAAAGGTATCAGGAATTTTGGAGCACATAAGGAGGGAAACTTAAACACTAAGACTCACAGCAACCGGATACCAGCTTGAGCTCGCAATCCGTCACTCCAACAATTTTCACAAGCACTTGAGTTCACTATTGTTCACAGTTCGACAGCAAAAATAGATATCATTTAAACGTTCGAAAGCGCAAAACCACTATTCACTATTGTTCGCGACAGCAAAAACGTTCGCTGTACAAGACGCGAAAACCAAAGGATTTCTCCCAGCACAAGAAATCCACCGAAAAATCCGAAATTGTATTAAATTGGGCCTAATACCGGTAGCGCACACGGGGCGAGCGAGGAATGTGAAGAGGTTATAGCGCCAGCCGCGTGGTTCGCGGGGACCGCACAACAAAGCATGCAAGATGGCGCTGGCCGGGGCGTCAACGTCACAGGCCGCGCGGTCTGTCAGACGAAATGGCGCGAAACAACAAAACGTATTCGCGCGCGTATGGTACGAAACTAAACAATATCAAAACTATCAAAATACATCAAAAAGACAATAGTTCAAAACATAAAAAGTAATTAAAATAAAGCCAATGCTATCAAAAAGGTGCAGTTCTGCACAAAAGTAGTTTGTGGACTGAGAACACTAGGTACTTATTTTCTTCTCGTGTCGATAGTTTGTTCCAATTTCTTTAATGCTCTGCAACGGCTTTAATTTAATACTCTGCTGCTACACCTGAATCTACGCAATGTAAAACTGTTTTATAGGGTGTTAAAAGATAAAATTACCATCAAATAAATAAATTTTTATAAAAACGTAAATTTAATTAAAAATAAAATATATGAGATTCTGTCCTTTTCGTGTCCTATTTATTACCAACTTAAAAAAAATATAAGTGTTGTTACCTGTTGTACTGAGTTGTTTTAAATCAATGATTTACAGTGTGAACACATTTAAAATTTAAATGAAGTGAAGCTTTTGTCATATTAATAAACAAATCCAGGAAATCGGAAAAAATTCTTGATCTGTTTAATGGCAAAATTTTTAGGAACTCGCCCGTATTTGTGGTTATGTCATTCATAAAATAACTATATATGCGACATAGTAATACGATTTTATCGTTAAAAATTATAATCAATCATTGACTGTATATGGCGCGAAATACACGTAACGTCCGTTTGTGTGTTGGCACTTAATGAATTTTGACCTTTTTCTCATAAAAATAACAGCGCTGCGTAACAAATGCGTTGGGAAAATACGATTTTAGACTTCATGCTCATACAAATATGGTTTATGTCAAATTATTTGAGAAATGCTTTCGTCATCGCAGCGTTTTCGTCATTCTGTTCGTCGTTTCGTCGTCTGTCAAACCGTTTTACATAAACCGTATTTGTAAGAAAATAAGGTGAAATTTTTTATTTTTCAAACGGTTCGGAATGCGCTATGCAAAAACGCACCAACGAACTTTACGTGTGATTAGCGCCTTTACTCGTAAGTAGAGGTATAATAATTTAATCTTCGTTTTGTTACAGAGACGTCACCACTCTAACAATCTAAACACATTTCATGACATACAAGGCGTACCGGATCTTGAATCAGTGCTGCCCAAAGGGTATTTAGCAAAACATAAGAATGACTTCCACAGGTTTCACGTATCAACCGGCGGTATAGATATACGTGATATAAAAAATCCTTTTCTGAATAACAAGGAGCCAGTAGCACAGTAAGTTCTTAGCTACCGTATTTTTCTTTTTTTTATTATAGTGGTATACATACACAAAAATGACAAGTATGTTAACACCTATTCTGATTATTAGGGTGGGTATACCGGGAGTAACAGAAAGGGTATTACAAGCCAAAAGGAGGTCAAGGTACTCATGAAACTGAACAACTTTCCCCATGGAACATGGGTATGAATGTAAAAAAAAAAATTTGGTCCTCCCATGCCGATCAACTGATTGATTTACTATGAGAGGACCAAATTTTTTTTTCATATTTCGACCCATGTTCCATGGGGAAAGTTGTTCAATTTCATAAGTACCTTGACCCCTTTCAGCTTGTTATACAATTTCCGTTACTCCCTGTATATACTGCACGAAATAGTGGTACTTTGTTGGTCCAGCGGTATTGGCGAAATAGTAGGTTGTTGACGAGGACGGGAAATAAGACTTTGACTGACGAGTGCAGGCGAGGACTTTAAAAATACGAATCTGGCAAAGTCATTTTCCCCGAGGCTTACCTACATAGTGCTTTTCTCAAAAAAATGCTAGGAAATTATAAAGATTTTAATTTATTTTATAGTAATTTGATATAAAAAGTTGTTTTACTGATTACTAAGTCAAGATGTGGATTAGGAGTTATTCTTTTTTATTTTGTAATTTCTGAACGATTTCGATATCGCACCAGAAAAGTTGTATTGGAATTCATTGCTGGTGTGTAAAAAAGAAATCGTTCAGAAACTACAAAATCACAGACAATGTCAAACTTTCTGGATTGTTTTCTTGAAAGAAATTGTCATATTTCCTAGCATGTTTGAGAAAAGAGTTTTTTTAGTACCTACTGGGCACTACGTTATTGACGTTACGGCACTACATCAAAACTTCACCTAACTATTTGGTGGGGAGCGAGAACTCACCCGGTAAAGTGTTGTATGAAATCGCATGTCACAGAAAGTGAAGTTTTCTTTTACCCTATTCGCATTTTACGACACCCATGTAAAGAAATGTTAAATTAGTGAAACACAATGTGGTACCTACCTACATACATTTTTGTTCATACTCGTATATTTTTTTATAGATATCTTGAAATGGGTTCAATGAAAAATTTAAGAAAAGCACATTTAAACGTAAGTTATTTCATTACACTAACAATATTTTCATTTAAACATAATATAGCCCTATAAGTCGTGTTAATATCTATTATATTTTATGCTCAGTCATCCATCAAAAAACAATTAAATTATTCCTTTTTCAAGAATTATAAAAGTCCGAATTACAAAGACAGGTAAGAATCATACTTCTCTCGTACACAAATGTAATTTTTAATTTTTACTTGTTTAGACGTGTAGAATGTATTGCTTGTTTTCAATGATTGTCTTTTGCTTGCAATTTTTATCTTAGTATTGCATGTAGAAAAGTTTTATTATAGTACAATTTGATTATAAACTTTTTAACAGACGTAACGATGTGATATCTTTACGTGGAATAACATTTAGAAAGTCCAATGACGTTGATCTAGCGGTAAGTTAAATGTTTTATTTAATGAGTCAAATTATGCTAATTAATCTTAGTAATTAAATAAAAAACCATTAAGAGTGGCTTACAATCACACCCAAATACTAATAAGAAAAAAAAAGAGGTCACAAAAATGAAAATATGACATACGTTAGTAGGTCACACGTAAAATGGTGTACCTATTTCTGTTTTTGACAGTTTTGTACCTATAAGTTTTCCTTTACCTACTTCATAATTTTTATATCACTTCTTAAGTAGTGTATTTTTTTGTAGAAAAAATACAGACGGAGACTACATAAAAGCAGGTAAATGGTAACGATATTTGGCAGAATTCCATATTAATTTGGTAGAACAGAGTACATGTAAGTAATAATAGCCAATGTTTCTTTATTCAGGAAGTCATTTGAAGATAAGTTGGCGGTAAGTTGTGTCACTGTCTCGACTCTCGACACACTACGACCAAAATCTCTTAGGCGCAAACTCCACCAAAAAGACGAGGGCATAGGACGTAAGAATGACAGTTGACAGACAAGTGATCGTCAAATATTCTTCTTAGTTTTTGACGCTAGCTGTCATAGATGCGACGCTTTGGCGACGCTTGTGTGTGCCTTTGTCAATACTTTTTTTAGCCCCAAACTCCACAGAGAGGACAAGGAAAGGACATAGGACGTAGGGCATGACGCTTGACGTTTGACATCGCGACGTTTCCATACAAAATGTACGAAAAAGTATTGACAAAGGCACACACTAGCGTCGCCAAAGCGTCGCATCTATGACAGCTAGCGTCAAAAACTAAGAAGAATATTTGACGATCACTTGTCTTACTGTCATTCTTACGTCCTATGCCCTCGTGTTTTTGGTGGAGTTTGCGCCTTAAAATTACGCCAGCAATGTTATTTGCATTACGGATGACACACTTCAGACGTAATTCTGTCCCCGAAATTCCGTCGTCGAATTTCCGTCGCCGAATTTACTTCGCCGAATTTAGCTCCGAAGTAATTCGGCGTGATTTATATGTTATTCCGGCGCTTATTCTGTGTCATCCCAACCGAAAACACCAAAACTCACGGAACGAATTCAGTCCCGTAATTTCGGTCATAGTGTGTCTACACACTTTTTTAACATTTTGTGATTTTACAATGAAACGCGAAAGAATTTTACCTAAGAGTGTCAAAAAGAGAAAGGCAATAGAAGTTCATATTCAGATATAATATGTTTGATTCCGAAGCTGATCTTAGCGCAGTGGAAGCAAATTAAAGTTATCTTAAAATCTAAAACTAAATGGTCGATCAGCCTCGGAACAACATTTGACTACGATTCGTAGTTCTCTTTACTATAGCTAAATAAAATAAATTTAATGAGAGAATTTTGTTCCGGAAAGTTTCCGGCCGAGAAATTCTTGTTTCCAAAATCTACTTAAACAGGGCCCAGCAACGAATTGCTTACCGAGCAAACGATGACGCCGTTTCTTTGTGAGTTTAAGTATGACAGGAATCAGGTATTCAGGATATTTTAGGAGCGCAGGAATAGGGAATAACCTAAACTCACAGCACTGGAACATCCGCTCGTTCTCGAACTCCTTTCCTCCAATTTGCACTATAGTTCACAGTTCGACATCACATAATGTTTTTTAACACAAAATAACTAAAAGATTTCTCTCCGAATGAGAAATCGGCCCCGTTGGCCTCAATCATTTATAATTAAAATACGTAGCTATCGGCAGCCACGACGCGAGCGACGACTCAAAGTGAGGTTATGTTACCGGCGACCACGTTGGCCTCAATCAAAAAGCCGAAACCAAAATTCACTTGGTTCACTTCCCACCGCACAGGAAGCCATGGCTTGTGGCAAATAGCACACGAGAAAACCGCCAAAACACCTTAATTTTACACCACTTAAAACTAAAATTCGCTTCAACAACGCTAGCGTAAAGATGACAGACGGGGCGGACCGAAAAGTGTTGCCAGCACCGTGCGCCCATTTTATACGAAAACTAAACATTCACCCGCCCCGGACCGACCCATCGGTCCGCTCTATGCATGGCAGGCGTGATAATGTAGCTACTGCTCGCTTAAGGACTGAATCCCCCACCTGAACTTCTGCAACTCGAGGAGTGCCATCACTACCCGGAAACAGGTTGAGAATGCGCCCCGGCGCCAACGCAGTGGCGGTAGGTTGGCATCCTTAACCAGAACGAGATCCCCAATGCAGGGGTTCAGTCCTGTCCGTCCACTTAAGGCGTTGCTGCAGAATGTGCAAGTACTCAAGCGACCAACGCTTCCAAAAGTTTTGAGTCATTTGCTGCAACAACTGATAACGCGACAAACGATTGCTATTCACCTCCGTATAGGGATATTCCGGCAAGGCGTTAAGTGGGCGGCCAATTAAGAAATGCCCTGGCGTCAGGGCCTCTAAATCATTTGGGTCTGAGCTGAGCGGACACAAAGGACGCGAATTGAGTACAGCCTCAATTTTACAAAACACGGTCGCCAGCTCCTCGAAAGTCAAAATTGTTAACCCTACAACGCGCAACAAATGCGTCTTAGCGGACTTTACAACCGCTTCAAAAATACCACCCCAGTGAGGGCACGCTGGTGGATCGAACACCCAGGTAATGCCCTGACGGGAGAGGCCCGTGCTGATGGCTTCTTCGTTCTCCCTTAAGAACGTTACAATTTCCTTCATACACCGATCAGCACCCTTAAAGTTGGTACCACAATCCGACCTGATCAGCGCTGGTCGCCCTCGTCGCGACGTAAATCTCTCCAGCGCTGCCAAAAGGCCTCCGTAGATAGGTCGGCCACGAGCTCCAAGTGGACGGCCTTGGTGGCTAGGCACACGAACACGCACAAGTACGCCTTGATAGACTTTGCGTTCCGTAGGCGTGATGCCTTTACCATGAAAGGGCCTGCAAAATCCGTTCCCACACCTGCAAACGTCCAGGCCTCCGTCACCCGGTCCGGTGGGAGATCTCCCATCTGTGGCTGCATTGTGGCTGCCTTCAAGCGGTAACAAGGCAAGCACCTAAACACAACGCTACGTACCGTTCGTCGTCCCGATAAGATCCAGAACTCGCGCTGTAGGATGGCCAATAGCGCATTACAGCCCGCGTGCGAGTTTTTCTCATGACGATCCCTGACTAAGAGCTCAACTAAGGGTCCCCTTTTGGAAGTAACAGTGGATGCCGAGCCGAAAAGGGCAGGCTAGCGTTCCGAAGTCTGCCTCCAACCCTGAGCATACCTTGCTCATCCAGGAATGGGTTGAGGCGCACAATTCCTCCCTTCAGCTTTCCACGTCCATCCCTGAGCAGCCTGACCTCCTCTTCAAAATGTTCCGCCTGGACGACTCTAACCAATGAGCATAGAGCCGCATTCCGCTCCGCAGGCGAGAGGACAGGTGTAAAGTTCCGTTCTGCTTGAGGCTTCCTGCAGTTGTTCACGAACCGCTTGATCCAACCTGTCACCCCAAGAAGTTTGTCGAGGAGCTATACCGTTCCAGCAAGAAAGCTGGGTTAGGCTTCGGTACGAGTTGCCCCACGTTCACTCGCAAACCTCGATCAGGTGGCCCAAGCGGCGCCCTGCACTCGTTGAATGGCCATTCCTGCGGCGCCTCAGTCAGCCATTGAGGTCCCCACCACAGTGGGTGACTCACCAAATCAGGTGCCCTGCACCCGCGCGAAGCGCAGTCCGCTGGGTTCCATTCTCCCGGTACGTGCCTCCACACTAACGGAGTTTCCGACCCCGTAATCTGTGACACCCGATTTGCCACGAAAACCTCAAGTGTATGTACCGACGTCTGCAACCAGCACAGAACTATCCGACTGTCAGTCCACGCGTACACCGTTTCATCCAAGTTGATGGTACCACGCAGATTGCAGGTTACATGATTTAGCAAGCGCGCTAGAAGAGCTGCCCCTGCCAATTCCAATTTGGGGATGGTCCATCTAGTTCTGACTGGTGCCACCTTACTTTTGGCCATAACCAGACGCACGTGCACAGTTCCCGTTGAACTTGCTGTCCGAAGGTATACAGCTGCCGCGTACCCTCGCTCCGAGGCGTCACAAAACCCATGTAGGGTAGCCTTACATCCCACCGATGGGACTAACTTGCGGGGTATCGCGATGTGCACAATCCCTGGTAAGGTGGTCACAAACTTGAGCCAATCCTTCAACAACTCTCCGGAGAGTTGGTCGTCCCATCCTAAGTTGGCTAGCCACAACCTTTGTAAAAGCACTTCGCCATGAACGTAACCGGGGCGATCCATCCGCTAGGATCGAACGTTCTAGCGATTGTCGACAGTACCGACCGCTTAGTCCAAGTTTTCTCAAAAGGTCGGGCTCGATCTTGTACGTGAATACGTCATGCGTTGGCCTATATTGCACCCCGAGGATGCCCAACGTGTTTGGATTGTCCGGGTTCTCAAAGAGGTGCGGGTCCTGATGGAACTCGCCTGGCAAACCGGCCAGGAGCTCTGGGCAACTGGACAACCATTTCCGCAACTCGTAACCTCCTGAACCCATGATCGCGATCAACTCGTCTCGTAGAATTAGCGCCTGCTCCACGCTATCAGCACCCGTGCAGATATCGTCCACGTAGACGTCGCGATCCAGTACTGCTGCGGCTCGAGGATATCTTACCCTTTCCTGTGCGGCCAACTCTCGCAGCGTACGTACTGCCAAATACGGACTTGGCTTAAGTCCATACGTCACCGTGTTAAGTTCGTATGTGACCATCGGCTCATCTGGGCTCTCACGCCACAAAATCAGCTGATACCGACGGTCATCCGGATGTATCATGGTTTGGCGAAACATCATTTTGACGTCTGCGACGAACGCTACCTGGTGTAACCGAAAGTCTGTGAGAATGTCCACAATGTCCCGGTTCAATTTAGGACCCGCGTGCAAACATTGGTTCACAGACACACCATTCGAGGTAGGAGCAGAACCGTCAAACACCACCCGTATTTTCGCCTCAGGTGACTTCAAGACAGCCAGGTGTGGAATGTAATAATGCTCGACACACCTCCAATCCAGGCTGGACACCGACATGTGGCCCAATTGAATATATTCCCGCATGAATTCTATATACTTCTGCCGAAGTGCTGGGTCTCGCCTCATCTTCCGCTCCATTCCGAGTAGTCTCCGTTCCGCGAGCTGTCGCGAACTACCTAAAGCGGGGCGGTTTGGGAGAAAAGGTAGCCTGGTCACGAATCTGCCTGACGGGCATCTCGCAGTGTTGTATTGATAGAACAACTCGCACTCGTCATCCTCTGGCTTCCGTCTGTCCGCCGTGGGCGGCTCTTCAGACTCCCAAAACCTCTGCAGCACCTCTGACAGCACACTACCATAGAGGACCGGATCCCCTTCTGGTAGGTCCTGAGGTCTCCAAACTGGGCCGAAAACAACATACCCCTGTGGTATCTACGGCCACCAAACCAGTTTCCTGGAGTACCTTCTTCCTACCGCACCATAATCTCCGAGGACGTCTGACCCGAGAAGTACGTCCACCGTACCAGGAGTATCAAAATCAGGATCAGCTAACTCCAACCCTGTGGTTAACCCTCGTACCGTTGGTGGTAACCTAACCTGAGGGAGTTTCCCAACCACTTCATCCAGCACCACGGCTGAGACTTGATAGCTGACCCTGTACATGTGCTACCTAATGCGAACTCAAAGTTCGTCTGACCCCGAATGTCAGGCACATTTAGGCCCCGATGCCTACAGCTTCATCCTCACTTGGCCGTACATTTAGGCCTAGCCTACTCACCAGCTTACTCGATACAATACATCCCTGAGCCCCTGTATCCAGTAGGGCTCTTACTTGAATGGTCCGGCCACCGTATCCCCATACCCAAATCTTAGCCGTTGGCAAAAGTACCGTGATTGGACGGGGAGCCGAAGCTGATGAGTAGGCGGCGATTACCTAGCGGGAATCTAAACGCGGTGAGGCCGCGTCCCGCGGGGTATCCTCACTACCCAAACCTGTGTATGGGTCCCACTCCTGCTGGTAGGGAGGTCTGCCCATAAAGGCCATGGCTGGAGTTCTATAGTACCCCGACGGCAAACGTCCGTACCGAGGTTGCGCCTGTAGCCGCGGGTACTCAGGCATAGGCGGGGCATGCGTGGGTCTTGAGACCCAACCAGGTGGCTCAAGCCCGCAGAATACTGCATGTACCCTGGTGGCTGCCTAGTGCTCCCCTGACACCCGCCCGTTGAATCCCGTACCTGGGATGGGTGTCCTTGGCCACGTTCCTGTGCCGCTCTTCCCAAATCCGGCACCTGCTGCCGTGGTGGGGATTGTCCCCACGTCCTTGGGTAAGTGGGCTCCGTCTGTTGACGTCCCCTGCCTGTCCCTGTGACCGATGCGGAGGTGGGCTCCTCCTTGGAGGGTGGGGAGCGTTGCTCCCCTTGGTGGGCAGGCTCCTTCGCTGATCCGATCCAGCGCTGCCCCGGCGCCTCCGGAGCGATTCATGCAGAGCAGCGGATGGTGTGCACCCTGGCAGTACCTACAGTTGGTGCTTGAAGGGCACTCTCGCACCTGATGCGGCCCCAGGCACCGAAAACACCAACGCCTCTGCTGTGCCACACCCCGTCTCCTCTGAACCCGCTGCGCAGCAAACTCCTGACACGCTGCCACCCCGTGGCCTGTCTCCCTGCAGTAGGCACACCCTGATTCCAATGCGGTGTTGTACCGCCTGGGTTGCCACTGTTGCCTCCTCGCGCCGGTGCACCCGGCCGTTCCGGGTGGCGAGGGGCAGAGGTCTCCTTGCGAGGGCTTCACCAGCCTGGACGTCCACTCGCCTGCTTTCGGCCTCGAGGAACGACTTCAGATCCTCGTAGGTCGGGAGGTGGTCCGAGGACTTGCCCCCATGTAGCTGCTCGAATCGAGCGACCATTTCGCTCGGCAGGCGGCGAAGCACTGTGTGGACCAAGATATAACCGTAGCCCGCCACTGGCAAACCCTGTCGCTCTAGTGCGCTGACCGCGACACTGACTGGGTGGAAGATTTTCTCGCGGAGGTCCGTACCTCGCGTTATGGTTGGTATTGACAGCCACTGGTCTAACAGCCTGTCTACAATCAGGCGCTTGTTTCGATACCGGTCGGTAAGGATCTTCCACGCCACCTCATAATTGCTATCCGAGACAGCCAAATGCGTCAGCAATTCATGAGGCTCTCCATGTAGCCTGGACATCAGCTGAGCCATCTTGTACGCCGGCGTTATGTCCGTCCGTGTGTGGACCACACTGCTATACAGGTCCTCAAACGCCGGCCAGTCGGCGTAATCGCCTGCAAAGACTGGAACCGTAACAGGCGGAAGAGGCACCTGTAATCCTTGTCCCACTTTACCACGGAATGGCTTTTCCTTTCCGTCACGTCGCCTAGATATGTCCGCAGCTGCCTGCGCAATGTCCTGTGCCAGCTCCAAGCACTGGCTTACATCGCCCTCAACCAGCTCCTTATCTTCAGGGTTAGGAGCTTCCTCAAGGAGCATGAGGCACTCTGTGAGGTGTTCCGACACAACCCGAACCCGTTCATCTGCCTGTAGTGCACTTTTCAAGAGCGCGTCCTCCCGGTCCTCGCGGCCGATCATTGCCGCTGTGGTAGTAAACCACCTTAATTCTGTCTTTATAGCAGCCTTATACCTGGCGATCGAGGAGCCATGGTACCAACTTTTACACACTCGACTTAATAAAAACGAAAACCAATAAACAAATACCACAAAATAAATGTTAGTTGACTGGCCTAGACCTTACCGATAAGGTACCGTTCACTAGGCAAACAATACAGTCACAAAAAAACCGAAACAATATTTTCCAAAATTAATAAAATATGTGGGTAATATAAAAAACACGCTTAATACTAAATTACGGCTAACTATGTTGCAATAAAGCAACCACGCTCTGCTACCATAAAATGTTTGATTCCGAAGCTGATCTTAGCGCAGTGGAAGCAAATTAAAGTTATCTTAAAATCTAAAACTAAATGGTCGATCAGCCTCGGAACAACATTTGACTACGATTCGTAGTGCTCTTTACTATAGCTAAATAAAATAAATTTAATGAGAGAATTTTGTTCCGGAAAGTTTCCGGCCGAGAAATTCTTGTTTCCAAAATCTACTTAAACAGGGCCCAGCAACGAATTGCTTACCGAGCAAACGATGACGCCGTTTCTTTGTGAGTTTAAGTATGACAGGAATCAGGTATTCAGGATATTTTAGGAGCGCAGGAATAGGGAATAACCTAAACTCACAGCACTGGAACATCCGCTCGTTCTCGAACTCCTTTCCTCCAATTTGCACTATAGTTCACAGTTCGACATCACATAATGTTTTTAACAGAAAATAACTAAAAGATTTCTCTCCGAATGAGAAATCGGCCCCGTTGGCCTCAATCATTTATAATTAAAATACGTAGCTATCGGCAGCCACGACGCGAGCGACGACTCAAAGTGAGGTTATGTTACCGGCGACCACGTTGGCCTCAATCAAAAAGCCGAAACCAAAATTCACTTGGTTCACTTCCCCACCGCACAGGGAAGCCATGGCTTGTGGCAAATAGCACACGAGAAAACCGCCAAAACACCTTAATTTTACACCACTTAAAACTAAAATTCGCTTCAACAACGCTAGCGTAAAGATGACAGACGGGGCGGACCGAAAAGTGTTGCCAGCACCGCGCGCCCATTTTATACGAAAACTAAACACAATAATACTAAATACACAGTCTTCTGAAATACTCCCAACTTTTGCCAGACGTGGTGTAAATGGCCGTTATTTTCAGCTGTTTACGCTCTTAACTTTTTGGTTACAAAGTTAATACAAACGAAGCAAGCGGAAAAAATTCACGCCGCCAGCGGGATTCGAACCCACGTCTTCTGACAAGCCGGGTCAGACGTGTTAAGCCGCTACACCATGGCAGGCTCTGCCCGAAAGTGACTCATGTTTACGCTCTGCCTATAATATAGTATTATGTATGTTAGTACTAAATAATGTTTTTAGTAACCGATAGATAATACGTTTCTTTTTTCAGAAAGCCTTATATCAAAAAACGCATCCCCGAAAAAGGTATGCTGATAAAGTTCACCATTTAACCAAACAATTAAAAATGTATTAATACGTTCGTTTTTTTTTTATAGCGCATCAAACGTTTATTTTTCACACTTTCCACCATTTAGAAAATCAAATATGAATGGTTTGGTAAGTTTATATATGTTTTTTTTTAAATAATAGTAAATACTTACTGAACAGCGTACAAGTTAAAGTAAACTGACATAAACTGTGTTTTTTAAAATTTGGAAAATATTTTGCTTATTTGACCAATCCTTTCTTATAAAATTTTCTATATTAAATATCCAAACAAAAAATTAAGAGATTCCAACATGTTGTGAGCTTTGTACTCCCGAAAAACGTTTCTCTCTTGTTAATTATGATCCAGCAAAAAATAACAAACACATTATTTAAAAAACCGGCCAAGAGCGTGTCAGACACGCCCACAAATAGGGTTTCGTAGTCAACGTTTAAATATCAGGTTTTTCAGCATTACAAACTTAATTTGTTGCTGGTTTGTTAGCAGCAGTATGAGCGGGGTGGGTGGGGTCTACCTCCTAGCGGTCCACCCCGGGCAACGTCCTCACAATACGTGTTGGCGGCTGAAGATCCCAAAAGCGGTGGTAGGCCATGAAGGGGGCCGCCTGGCTCGCGACCACCATCCCGCCGGAGTCCGGCGCCAAACAGCCTTGCTGTGTTCCGTCGGTGTGCGGGACTGCCAGTGCCATTGGGGGGTAGCAATGTAGTCAGCTGCGCTGCCGGAACCGGTCTTTGTCTTTAGGTGATGCTGTATCCGGTAACTCGTTTTGGAGGGTAGCGGGATCCGAGGCACGGTCTCAGCCGTTGGCCGACCGCAGTCAGTAGGGGGCCCGACTTGCGCGCTAGCCACGCGCAAAGGCTGCCCCGCCAACTGTGAAAAATCCCGGTATACTCCACCGTGCCAGTTGGCGGCTGGATGGGAGGACCCGGTGGAGTGTTATCGGGGGGGCTCGGGCGTCCCCGCAGTCTCCAAGCGAGTTCCTCTCTGATCAGTTGAACCGAAAGGTACGAGTAGGGTTTCTAAGCAGCGCCTCGACTATCTTTTCTTTCCCCACAAAACTCTTTTAAAAACATGAAAAAGCTAAAGAAGAAAAAGTTTGACCAACGGCAACACTTCCTCCCACTCAAAGTGCACCTCACGAACATCCGAGGTCTACACACAAACCTAGACCCGGTCCATCACCACCTGGAGACCGAGAAGCCGCACTTATTCTTCTTAACGGAGACGCAGATAGCAACACCGTTGGACGTGGCATACCTCAACTACCCTGGTTACACTCTTGAGCACAAGTTTAAGAAGCGTGCAGGGGTCTGTGTGTATGTTCGCGATGACGTTTGCTGTAAGCGTCTCCGTGGCTTTGAGAATTCAGGGTTTCCCGTGCTGTGGCTTTTGGTTGACACTGGAGTAGAAACTCTCTACGCCAGTGTTTATCGTTCGCACAGCGGAGATCAGGAGACGACTAGACTCATGGAGTACCTCTCTGAGACGGCAGATACAGCAATTCAGCGATATCCAACAGCAGAGCTTGTTTTTCTGGGGACTTCAATGCTCACCATAAAGAGTGGCTGTTCCCATACCAGAAAACTGACCATGCTGGGCGAGAGGCGCGTAAACTAGCATTGGCGCTAGATCTCACCCAGCTGGTGGAACAAGCGACGCGAATACCAGATATCACAGACCACACACCCAATTGCCTGGACCTTCTGCTGACAACTGATCCGCACAGACATTCGGTTTCGGTCTCGGCTCCGCTGGGATCATCCGACCACTGTGTGGTGAAATCCGTGTCCATCTGCTCTCCTCCGGATTACACCCCTAGGGGCACGAGGAGAGTATGGCGATACGAGTCAGCAGACTGGGACGAGATGCGTGCTTTCTTTGCTTCATACCCGTGGCGGCAAATGTGTTTCTCTTCGGAAGACCCATGGTTCAATGCGGACTGTGCTCGAGCTGAGGCTCGTAAACAGTCCGCTTACTGCTTGGGTAAAAGCTCGTGATCGAAAAGTGCGAGCGAGAAGAGTGCGAGCAAAGAAGAGAGCATATAATGCCGCCGCCAGGTATTGCAAACGGGTGCTACGAAAAGCTAGGTTCGACCATATTAGCCGTATTGGGGCAAAGCTTGCATCACACCCACCGGGTAGTAAGCAGTTCTGGTCCTTTCGAAATCAGTCGAATCCAACTTCTGCCGTCCTCACTACCTCCAATGCAGAAACCTGATGGGTCGCTTGCCCACACCGCGGCAGAGAAAGCAAATTTATTTGCCGATCTGTTTGCGAGCAACTCTCGTATAGACGCTGGCTCGAAATATCCACCCACCTTACCTCACTGTGATTCTTTGATGTCTGAGATCACAGTGCACAATAAAGAGGTCCGTAGAGCCCTTCGCAGTCTGGACGTGAACAAGGCCAGTGGTCCTGATGGCATACCAGCAAGATTGTTGAGGTATTGTGCGCCTGAGTTGTCTCCTGTACTGACACGCTTGTACCGCCTCTCTCGTGTCAAAATTGTACCAAAATCTTGGAAGCTTGCCAATGTGCAACCTGTGCCCAAGAAGGGTAGCCGTGCCGACCCTAGCAACTATCGACCGATCGCCATCACTTCCGTACTCTGTAAGGTTATGGAAAGAGTTCTGAACTGCAAACTGCTTTCGTACCTCGAAGACAATGATCTTCTCAGTGATTGTCAATATGGCTTCCGCCGAGGGCGTTCCACGGGAGATCTTCTAGTGTACGTAACGCATTGCTGGGGCGAGGCCATTGAAAACCACGGCGAAGCAATAGCAGTGTCGCTGGACATTTCAAAGGCCTTCGATAGGGTGTGGCATGCGAGTCTGTTGAGCAAGCTTCCAGCGTACGGCATACCCACTGGCTTCTGTAGCTGGGTGGCTGACTTCCTGAGTGAACGGTCGATCCGAGTGGT
The DNA here is from genome assembly GCA_024500475.1 of Phthorimaea operculella. Classification (NCBI taxonomy): domain Eukaryota; kingdom Metazoa; phylum Arthropoda; class Insecta; order Lepidoptera; family Gelechiidae; genus Phthorimaea; species Phthorimaea operculella. The sequence goes on along the minus strand of JANFCV010000269.1, from coordinate 6,510 downwards.
CATAGACGGCTGCTCCTCTGACCTCAAGGCTATTGACGCCGGAGTTCCTCAGGGTCTGTACTCTCCGCGACGCTTTTCCTGCTGCACATCAATGACCTTCTATCTTCAGGAATTGTTGGGTACGCAGATGACAGTACTGTCACCGAGAAATATCTGTCCGGCGCAGGAGCCAGTGGTGATGAAATCCAAAGATTGAGAAAGGCTATGATTGAGCGTACGAGCCTGACGTTAAGTAACGTCTCCCAGTGGGGCGAAGACAATCTCGTCAGCTTCAATGCTTCAAAAACGCAGGCGTGTCTTTTCTCCGCAAAAGGAGTCCTTTCACCTTTTCTCCTACTTTTCGGGGTACATCTGTTCCAGTGACCAACACTCTTCAACTCCTTGGCATGGAGTTGTCCTCTGACCTCAACTTCGGCACCACCATCGAGTCCAAGGCTCAAATTGCAGCTAGAAAGTTGGGCGTCCTGAATAAAGTCAAGCGGTACTTCACGCCTGAACAGCTTCTAACTCTTTATAAAGCTCAAGTCCGATCTTGCATGGAGTACTGCTGTCACCTTTGGGATGGCTCGGCTAAATACCAACTTGCTGCACTGGATTCGGTGGAACGCAGAGCCAAGAGATTAATAGGCGATAAAAAACTGGTGGCGACCAAGCTTCACAGCCTGGCTCACCGCCGCAAGGTTGCTTGCCTATCGGTCTTCTACAGATTGTACTTCGGAGAGTGTGCGCGTGAGCTGCATGAGCTCATACCACCGTCTCCTTTCTTCCATCGGACATCCAGACGCACGGCCGGCTACCATCCGTTCTTAGTTGATATACCCACATTACGCACTAAGCGCTTCAAATCATCTTTCATTATGCGCACGGCTAAAGAATGGAATTCCTGCCTGCGTCTGTATTTCGAGTGCATATAACCTGAATCTCTTTAAGTCTAGAGTGAATAGGCATCTTCTGGGCAAGCTCGCTCCACCGTAGATCCCATCTCTGCTCTAGGGTAAGATTGGGGTCAAGAGTAAGCCCATCATAAATAAAAAAAAAAAAAAAAAAAAAATGATGACCAACCGCAAATAGAAAAACTCATTTTTTTCTGAAACCTTTAAGGGTACAATATCCGTTGTAGTTTTCATTGTAACTTCAGATTGTAAGCTATATTTCATATTTATTTCAAATTTTTAGCTTTTTTACTTTAGAAGTTATAGCTGGAACAAATTATGGGTCAAAAACGCCCTTTTTAAAAGTAAATATCTCGTGACAGAAACATTTTAGTGACTTTGTTTCAAAGAAACCTCATCTTAGTTTTAAAAGACCTATTCAACGATATCCTACTCAATATTACAGAAGAAAAAAAAATTTTTGCCCCCCTTTCACTTGTATGGGAGGGGGGGTCCAAAAAACATTTAAAATATTTTTTTCTTAACATTTCTATATTTGGGTCAACACGATCTATCTTCTCACCAAATTTCATGTCGATGGCTCTAAAACTGACGAAGATATGAGGGCGCGGCATACAGACAGACAGACAGACAGACATGACGAAACTATAAGGGTTTCTAGTAGACTACGAAACCCTAAAAAACGCTGTTTTTTATAAGATTTCAATGTAATCAGCATAAAAACTAATATCAATGCTTAAATTTTCAGGAATATCGTCCACAAAAAAATAGTTTACCTGAACTGACAGAAGAACAATTAGACCATCCAGGAAACTCTCTGTTCTTCATAAAAGACAAGAGATTTCTGGGCGCGCACCATTTCCCTAAAAAGGAACCTACACACTCTGTTTATGGCAATTTAGAGACACTTGGATTAAAGTAAGACATCTCCTTTCCATTTTTGAGTAAAGTACTTTCAAAACTTGACCTTAATGATAAAGTTTAGCTTTAATTCGTTTTAGTGTCCGACCGACGAGTGAGGAGGTCAAATTAAAAGCTATCGAAAAATTGTAAGTTGATTGCCAACTATATACAGGGTGTTAATTTAAATGCGTGCCATAGCTTCAGGGTAGGTTAAGTATCGATTAAGGATACCGTAAAAAATATTGAAAAAAACCAGTCAATTTTTTTTAGTTTTTATTTAAATCCATTTTTGACACTGTTGTTGTTTAGAGAGTGCCTAAACAAGTACTTTCGTCTATACACCTATGAGATTAAACGAATTTCGGCTGAGATACACAGGCATTTAAATCAACTGTCAGTCTAGTAAAAAAAAATTTGTGACTGGGATTTTTTTCAATATTTTTACGGCATCAAAATTCAAAATTCAAATTCAAAATTCAAAATTCAAAATTTTTTCAAAATTCAATTATTTATTTCTTTGTAGGAATGTACAAGATTCTCTTAAAGAAAGTCATATTCTAATACAATCTTAAAAGAGAAAATTTCTAATGCAAAATTTTCTCTTTTTACAATTGAGTTCCTACTCTAAACGCGGCTCAGGCAGGATAAAAATAAAAATAAAGGCACTGCCTCGGGCTGGCCAGGCTAACCACACAGCATGCAACTTTATGCCTCAATGAATGACAATTAAATGGAGTAACATTCTGTCAAAATTTTAAAAAGGAGTTACATTTGTATGGTTAGACGGACCCCCTGGACAGGAAAACCGCCCAAAAACCTGCCCAGAAGTGCACCTATTCTAAAATCTACAATATTCATAGGCCCTAAGCTACCTAGCTAACTTAGAAAATAAATTAATAGAATAGCCAAAAACGGCTCACAAAATAAAAATAAAAATTACAGTAAATTATTCTAACTGTTTGTCTTTAAAATATACTTTAAACATTTGAGCAATTAAATAACATAGCAAAAAAGATAAAATAGTAGATTTACAGTAAATGTAAAAATACATGTCAAACAATAATAAAATTAAAGAATAATATGAAAATGTCTTTAACCACTATACATGTCAATTTACATATCATAAAAGTAAAGGTATATCCACTAAAATATATGTCATGTTTATTCTTAAATAATGCCTATCTCTTGCATTGCGTTGGAGCAACTGTTGCTACTGACCAGACATCTTTATCTTTCAAATAATGTTCTGTCTTATAATACGCTTTCGAACATAAAGTATTCTTTATTTTAAGTTTAAATTGCCTCTCATTTAACTTTAGAATTTCCTCTGGAATTTTATTATAGTAGCGTATACAGTTACCCATATATGATTTACTGATCTTACTTAATCTGGTTTGTGGCGGTACAATTTTATTTTTATTTCTCGTATTACGACAATGAATATCTGAGTTTCTTAAATATGAACTGGAATTTTGCGCACATACATTATATTATCAAATATGTACTGCGAGGAAGCGTAAGAATGCCAATTTCTTTAAACAATTCTCTTAGGGATTCATGACTTCGCAGTTTATATATTGCTCTTATTGCCCTTTTCTGTAACACAAAGATAGTTTCTATGTTAGCGGCTTGACCCATAACAAAAGTCCGTAGGACATTATGCTGTGAAAGTAACTAAAATATACAAGCCTGGCCGTAGCAACATCGGTCAATTGTCGAATTTTTCGAACAGCGTAAGCCGCAGAGCTAAGTTTACTAGCCAGTGCTAGTATATGTGGATCCCATTGAACTGTTGCGTCGAGTGTAATCCCCAAGAAAACTGTTTCAGTAACATAATCAAGCTTTTCATTCTTAAGAACAACATCGTGTTTAATACTTTTTACATTAGGCAAAGAGAATTTAATACATTTAGTTTTTTTAGAATTCAGTACTAAATTATTTGACGTAAACCATTTATTAACCTGATCTAGTGCGCCGTTTACTTCGTCAATATTTACAGCCTTTCTATCCACTTTAAATATTAAAGAAGTATCATCAGCAAAAGCACTATCTTGGCTTGATTCTGTACCATGAAGGGCAAGTCGTTTATGTACACTAAAAATAGGAACGGTCCTAAAATTGATCCTTGCGGTACACCAATTTTGACAGTAGAACCCAGTGACTTCACACCATTTATCTGCACTCTCTGCGTCCTACCTCCGAGATAAGATTGAACCAAATCAAGTGCTTTTCCTCTTATACCGTAATGGTCCAGTTTCAACAACAGTGTCTTATGATCAACGCAATCAAACGCCTTGGACAAATCGCAGACACCCCCTATGACATCCTGCGACTCCTCCCAAGCACCATAAATATGTTGCAGGAGCTTAACAGCAGCGTCGGTTGTCGAGCGCCCTTTCGTAAAACCGAATTGTTGATCATGTAGTAATTTATTGAGATTGAAATGTAGGAGCATTTGATTAAGTATAATTTTCTCAAAACTTTGCTCAAAACTGGTAGTACAGATACTGGCCTAAAGTTACTGGGATTGGTTTTATCGCCAGCTTTAAAAGAGGTATAATTTTACTGTGCTTCATGAGATCAGGAAATACGCCATGATCAATGCAAGCATTAAATATACAGGCTAAGTATGGTGCTAATGTATCTATTAAGGAACTACATAGTCTTACTGACATGCCCCATAAATCCTCTGTAGTTTTTATTTTTATTTCTTTAAAAGTTTTTAATATTACATTTGCATTAATGTACCTAAACTCAAATACATTATTACAAGTCTGAACATTCGTTTTAAGAAGATTTGACGCGATGATAGGCGAAGAGTTAAGTGACTCAGTAGTTTTAAATGGGATGTTACTGAAAAACTTTCAAACTCATTAGCTACATCAGCGTCTGCAGTAACAATTCCCTGAGCAGTCTTTAACGAATGAGATTTTTCAATAGGTTTAGTTCGACCAGTCTCTGAATTAACAACTTTCCAAACAGTTTTAATAACATTTTCAGCAGAGTATATTTTATTTTTGGTGAAAATTGCTTTAGCTTGTATACAAACATTTTTGAATATTTTTGAATAATTTTTAACACGTTCAACGAATGTTTCACTATGATTATAAGACTTTTCATCATAGAGCTCAAATAACTTTTTCCTACTTGTTCGAATACCTACAGTCGCCCAGTCACTGAATTTAAATTTAGGATTAATTGTTAATTTCTTTACCTTGAATTTGGCTTCAAATTCATCACGTATCGTTATAAAAGCTTTGAATAAAAGTTATTTGGATTATTAGTATCATAGTCTAGAACCGGTAGTTTTTCTGATAGTGCAGTATGGAATTTGTCTACTTGGTTGGAGCTTATAATTCTTTTACTAATGACAATCTTTTCATCTTTAGGACGACATGGAAAGAGCACGGATTGCCCATTGTGGTCTGATTTACAACAATTTACGATTTCCTGGTCTGAATAGACACAATCACAGTAGATATTGTCTAAACAAGAAGCTGTGGTTGCAGTTATTCGAGTAGGTTCTTTAAATATGTTGTCTAGATTAAACGACTTAAACAAACTGATGAAACGACTTAAAAGCAACATTTTCTAATAAGTTTATATTGAAATCTCCACAGACAATATGAAATTTATTCTTTGATTTTAATAATATCTTTAAAACATCTTCCATGATGAGTTCAAACCTCTCATAGTTACTATTTTTAGGTGGTCTGTATACGCACACTATAATATGTTTCTCCAACTCAACGCATGAAAGTTCACACACACATTCAACCGAAAGTCCAACAATATCTTTCCGCTCTTTAGCTTTAATATTTTTATTAACAAGAATAAATGTCCCCCCGCGAATAGTGGACTCTCGATTGAAGGCACTGACTATTTCATAATTTTCGTAACTAATGAGCATTTCATAATCCTTTAACCAATGCTCCGAAATACAAAGAAGGTCACATTTTCTTGCCTACATCCTGTATCGATATTAAACCTGCCCTGGAGCACACATTTAAATTAACACCCTGTATAAGCTTAGGCAAAAACTACCTGTAATGAGATATACGGTCTCCTGCACTTGGGAAGTATTTGCTTACGTTTATAACTAATTACGTGTTAGTAACCTCGTGTTTTCTATCCCTGGTACAGTTAAAAGAAACGCCAATCGACGCACAAGAAAAACCTTCTCGTCTCTACAACCCTAATCACCCAGGTCTCAACCTCTTGTTTGGAAAGAAAATGCCATTAGATGCTGCCAAGTTTTCGAAAGCAAAGACTTATCTGGTGTATGGAAATCTGGATAACCTTGATGAGAGGTAAGCTAAGGAACAGTCCTTCATAGCTTCTGCCTTATTATTTTGATAGCCCAGTTGTAAGGTGCAAATCCAGCCTTAAATTATGTCGATTATTTATTTTAGTCGCAGAAATCCATATTGGTTGAATATGACATAAAAGAGATTTTATACGAGTTGTCACTGTCACAGATACCTTACTTTAAAGAAGAGAGACGATCATACAAAAATACTTACCTATTGCTATTTTAATTTGAAGGACTACAACATCATCCATTTGATTCTAAGCAAACGATGTGCCTTATTTTCAGATACAGAGGTTCTGATCGCTATGCAAGATCGAACATTGTAAGTACAAACAAAAATATAATACTTGCTTTCATAGACATAGTAACTGATTCATTTTAGGCACGGTAAATTATTTGTTT